>OX376697.1:43796486-44365082 GCA_947389925.1 Coelopa pilipes | reverse complement strand
CCCTCCTCTCCTCACACCTCTTTCACCCGTCTTCCACCCCACTGCCGCTCTGAGCAGAGCACTGTCTAAGCTTCCGGTTGGAGCACAAACGGAAATTCAATTCAACTTCCGCTCAATAATGGCATTTATATGTTTACAGAAAGCGTCGACTTCGATGGTACGACGAGGACGACTTCCAGGACTCCTCGCCTCCCTCCTTCGATCTCAAAGCAGTTCTCTCGCTCAGTAGCGCGGGTGCAAGAAGAGGGATCGCAGTGTATTGGCTCGGGCCCACGAAGGTCCGCTGCGGCCACAAAGGAGGGATCGAAGTAGGGGCCGTGACAAACATCCCACACCTCTGCGATCGATGGAACTCCGCGCCAATCACTTCATTAGCGCCTCTTCCTATACCTGGGCTGATAACCGCCAATCCGGAGATCACTATTTTTATCCTTTCGCCAGCGACTCGACCTCATTAGGTGTTCCTTGCGCTGCTTAATGTCTATTTCTGTCCCGCGTGGCCTCGTCTCGAGTACAGCGAGTGAATGAGGACTGTTCGTGATGTGTTTTTAATGAAACCGTCGCCACCCACCGTCCAGCGGCCACCGCCCACCCGTCGATATGGTCGATTTAAAAATACCTCCGAATACCTTCTGTCTCTTCTACCTTTCCTGTTAGTGAAATTGAGCCGGTCATTTGTGTATGAATAGAAACATTAATATTCACGGATATGTTGTTGGCGCCCTAAGTGTTCCTCCTGTACGCATTTTCCGCCTCGTCAGCGTGTTTGCGTATTTTTTCCACTGCGTTTCTTTTTTGTAAATTTAAATTCATCTTTTTGCATATTAATCACAATGATTTATGTGACACGATATGCCAAGTAATTGTGTACTTTATGCTGTTCCTCTTGTTGTTGTTCTTGTTGTGGTTGTTGTTTTTGGAATTCTTGTAATTCTCGTTGTTGCAGTTATTGTTCTCATTCCCGCTGCTGCTGCTGCTGCCGCTGTTGTTGTAGTTCGTAGTTTACCGCTTGTAATATTATAATTATTCTTTTAAATGTATGCAATGGACTCGTGAAGGGGGCCGCACAGGGTGATCTGGAGGGCACCGAGAGCGAGTTGTGGGGATTAAGGGCCCATGGAACTCACCGTAGTGAAGCAAGCTTTCCAAGTGTCGGTTGAAGTAAGTGATAATATCAAATATGCCCGAATGACATCCCAGTCTGATATCCCTGGTTGAGAATTCACTGGGCTTGTCAAAACCTCCTCCAGATTAGATTCTTCTCTGTGCGATTCGCTCTGGATTTGCTAGCAAAAACATCACATCTTCAAACAAGGATCCGAAGGGCGTCCGAGGCAGTTTACGTGGGGAAAAAAGTCCTGAACCGTGGCGAATGGAGTCCTGAGCCCACCGTCGTTGCAGTCACCCTGTTCACAGCCGTCCCCCGTGCATTCGGCCGCACTCACCACTCACCCGGCCGGCCCGGCCCCGCCCCCAGCCCTGCCGCGCACATTTTGCATGTCCGCCATATTATGTCATTCCGCCGCATCCGTTTCATTTGCTCCGAACATGCGACCCACCGGCGTCCTCGTCCCCACCGTCGTCCTCGGCGGACGCCATTGTGCGCCGACCGGGTCGTGGCGGAGGGGAGCAGCGGGGGTGCGGGGCGAGGGCGGGCGGCGATGGGCGCGGGCTGCTGCAGTGGATGCCCGAGGCGAGGCACGTACGAGGGCTGCCAGCGTAGGTCGTTGCTCGTCATTGTTCTTGCTCCACCTAGTTGTTCTTATTGTACTAGTCGTGGCTTTCGTTGTTGTTGTTTTCGTTACAGTGTTTTCGGTTTGCATTCGTTGTAATTGTGTAGTTGTTGTTGTTGGTATTATCATTATTTTAAGTAATACGTTTTTCATATCGTTTGTGCTTTTTTAATTTTCGAAATTTAATTACACGTATTTAAAGCACCGACTTTAGTTACACCAACAAAGCAAAACAACAACAACGACAATAGCAGCAGCAGCCAGAGCAGTCGGAGCAGTCGGAGCAGTGACAACAACGCAACAACACGAGCAATTAAAGCAATAATAATGACAAGTGCAATAATAACCACAACAACAAAACGAACAACGACCTGTCCCGCCGCAGGCCGCCAACAACAAGCGACGGCCCCGAGTAAACGAAATGTGAAGCAGGGCGTGTATCGTATCGAGTTTCGCGGGGCGGACTGGGGCGTGGGAGGGGGATTGAGTGGTGAGGGTGGGGGTGGAGGGGTTGGACATTAGCACATAAGTATGCGGCGTGCATATTTGTTTGTGTCAATCAGTGCAAAATGGCGGCGAAGGCGCACGATGAATTCATACCTCGTTATAGGCTCTGGCCCTGGCGAAGGTGGGGCCGGTTGGCGGTCCCAGGCCTCTCTCTCCGCACTCTCGAGGGGCTCTCGATACGGCATCGCAGGCAGCTCCCCTGTTGCATGCACGGCGGCCGCAACTTGAGCGCAAATAATTTGCATGCAACGGATCGGCGACGGAAGGACCGACCCGGGCCGGACCCCAGGGCCTGCGTGGAGCCAACGCGGCCTCATGGGTGCTGAGAGGACTCAGACTCGGTCATTTGGGGGCGCGAAGTGGGCCACGACCGGAGCTGGAATGCAGCTAATGCCGATGGTGGGATCCGATGGGAGGCATTGGATCCCAATTGTTGTGAAAAGCTGTGGGTTTTAGTGGTCTGAGACCAGTCGCTGTCTTCATTAGTTCGTCTTCCAATCGATTTGATAGCGGGAAACATTATTTGCAAATGTTTTCGATTTTAAATCCGACAAATTTCTCAAGAACCCTGGGCGCATATGGTTAGAGTGAAAAGAGGAATAGTTGGAGTCAAGATTAGAAGCCGGAGAGAAATAGTAGGAGCGCAGAATGCGCCGCAGGAAATTAGCCCAGTGGCCCCAGGGAGTCCCGACGCCTTCGCGCACTGAAACTACCTCGGGCGAGGCCTCCGTCCTACCCCAGGTGCGCCCACCCGAGCTCTCGAGTCGCCCCCAGGGGCCCTGGAGGGGGGCGGCGCGGCGGTGCTTGGGCGGGGACGCATGCCGGCGGAGTTCGAGGCTCGGGCAAAACAAAGACATTAACACGCAATGTCGACATTATTTTTAAAAGTGCAAATTTTATTTTAACCTGGAAAAGTAATTAGTGTAACTTTGAATTAAAAAACGACCGCAACTACTACAACAACAACAACAATCATACCAACTACCACCATAACGAGGGGAAACTAGAAAACTCCGCAATGCACGTCGTCGATTCCTTTAATTTCCAGCCTTTATGCGGTGCTCCCGATGCCAATGTCCTTGTTATTGTTGCTGTTGCCTTTGTTGTTGTTGTGTTGGTTGTAGCGGTTGCTGTTGCTGTTGCTGTTGCTGTTGCTGTTGCCTCGGCTGTTATTGCAGCAGGTGTTTTCGCTGTTGCCACCGCCGCCGGGGCGACGGCGATTGCAATGGAAGCCATTAAATGTATTGTGCATTAATTATGCAAGTCCTGCGCCGAGCTCCGATCGATCCGACACGACCCGAACCGAACCGTGTCGGGTCGACGGTCGTCGGTCGTCGGTCGGTTGACGAGGGCAGCCCTAACGACACCTGAGGGTGCTGAGGGCGCTCGATTTGGGGGCGTCTGGGGCCGGGGACGTTGGCCACACATCGTCATGGGAGGATCGTCGTCTCCTTGTCACACGCTCCGTCTCACGTCTCCGCGCCGTTTGCCCTTCCCGTTGCAGAGAACGCGAAACCGCTGACCTTCGACGAGGTGTACAACCAGAGCAGCCCCACGAACTGCACCGTCTACTGCGGCGGCGTCAACAGCGCCCTGACCTCGCTCAGCGAGGAGGTCCTGCAGAAGATCTTCGCCCCCTTCGGCTCGATACAGGAGATCCGCGTCTTCAAGGACAAGGGCTACGCCTTCGTGCGGTGAGTGTCGACCCGACTCCCTCCAGCCCCGACTCCCTGAACCCCACACCTACCCCTTCATCCCATCCGCCTCTCGCCCTTCGCAACACGAACTCAAGCGTCTTCTCAACTGTGACTCCGACGCAGGTTCTCGACCAAGGAGGCGGCCACCCACGCCATCGTCGGCATCCACAACACCGAGATCAACGGCCAGCCGGTGAAGTGCTCCTGGGGCAAGGAGAGCGGCGACCCGAACAACGCCCAGACAATCGCCAGCCAGGCGCTCAACCCGACCGCCGCCGGCTTCCCGTACGGCGTGGGCGCCGCCGCAGCCGCCGCCGCCGCGTACGGGCAGCAGCTCGCGGCCACCGGGTGCTGGTACTCGCCGACCCCGACGTACCCGGCCTCGTCGGCCACCGCCGCGGTGACCCCGGCCGCCTCGGCCGCGGTCCAGAACCAGTTCTTGCAGGGCATCCAGGGCTACCACTTCGGCCAGTACGGCGGCTACCAGCAGGGCTACATGGGGTGAGTACGAACGAAGGCGCGAATTGCGTAGCGAGGGCGGTGGAAATTACAACTTCAACACTTGGCCCGGTTGACAACATTAACGACGACGGCCGACCGCCAGCAGCAGCGCCAAAGCCCGCGACGGTGGCGACCACGTAACGCAACGCAACGCAACGCAACATCGCGTAACGTAACCGAGCGGGGGTCGTGACGGGGCGGGCGATGCAAATGATGGAACCGCCACCAGGGACGATGACAACATGACGGATGGCTGAATTCATGTGCTAATTGCGAGGTATTTTTCATTTCCATTTTCCGTTTCCGGTCCGTTTTCGCGTTCCTTACGGTCTCGCATTCGCCCTCGCATCGTCCTCGCATTCGATTGCGTTTACGTTGCGCCATTTGTTTGCCCAAAGACGGGCCCGTTGATTGCGTATGCGTAGACAAGTGTCGGACGGACGTCCCAGCGACGCAGGGACGAAGTGACAGGACGACACGGTACACACACGCCCACATGCCCACATGTCCATATGTCCACGTAAACGCAATAAATGTCGTCGTGCATGTGGTCGGTTGAGGGCGGAAGGGGCGACTTCGTAATTTGCGATAGAGCAATAAAACAGACCGAGCCACGTTCGACATGACACCCATGTCAGGGGGACGAAGGAATCGGCGACGAAGCATCGGGACGACGGCTTTGAAGACGGGGTACGGACGGGGTCCGGGGACGGGCTTCGCAATCGCCAAATCGAAGGTGCATCGGCTTCCAGAGTGGCGCGAACTGGGGGGTTCCAGAAGGGGTCTCGTGAGAGGTGGTTTTTCGAGATAGAGCCCCCGGGGCCCCTGCGTTACGACGTAGTAAAATTCAGTAGTAGTTGGTTTGCGCAGTTTTCCGAAGCCCCTTTACGTCCACATTTGCGTTGCGTTGATGGAATGCTGCACTAGGGCTCATAAACAAACTCTTGCTGAAACGAGAAGACATCGTAATTCCGCAGCGATGTCTAATGGAAGTTGAAAGTCTTTTCAAATAGTGCGGGTTTCGGAAACTACGTCGTTACGACGCCGGGCCATAAGTCGTGACGAGTCTGACGAGGGTGAGCGAAATTATTTATTTACATTGGTGTTTCTTTGGACTCCTTGCAGAATGGGCGTCCAGATCCCCACCACCTGGCAAGGCGTGGCGACCCAGGCTCAGATCTCCCCCGCCCAGCAGCTGGCGACGGGCGTGGCTGGCGCCGCCATACCGCAGGCCGCCGGCGTGGTCGCCTACCCCATACAGCAGTTCCAAGTGAGCCCCCAGGTATGTAGTCGTCGATCGCCCCCACCTATCGATGTTCGTTCGTTCGCCCATTGCCTTGTAGTGGAGCCCGCTCGCACAGATCCCGACCCCAACGCATGCCTTGCACGTGGTTTCCTCTCTGCTTGCCTTTCCGCCCTCCTGCTCTCTTCATAGTTTATGCATTGCTCTTGCTGTTCTCTGCACCTTCATCGATATCATCTCGCCCTAATCGTCATTGTTTGCATCATGCGTTGTTTGTTGCATGCGCCAGGAGAGTCCGGCGAATCAACTCAGAATAACTTTAATAAATCGCAATCGAATCGAATCGAATCGAGACGAAGTAAGAAGATGGGATAACGAAAACATTGTTTAGAGGAGGAAGGCATTGGATCGAGCTCCGATCGAAGCCTTTCGATGTATATATCTTGCCTCGATATCGGACTCAAACACCATTTGCATGTTTCTTGAAATCTTACTTGCATGACAGACCTATTTGTACCAGATTTCTGTGTTATGACTTAGTAATTGCCAATGTTTTGGAATGATTATTCAAATAAATACATACATACTTTATACTAAATACAATTACATATTTGTCTTCATTAATTTTTTACTACTTTTCTCAATTTATACTAACACCCGTATTATTTTTTAAGGTTTATCCTTTACTTTTACAGGCACAGTAAATCCACAAAAGCAAATTATAAATACATATAAAATAAATATATATACCCAATATATATATACCTATATATAGACCTAGATATAGCCAAAAACCAAAGAGAAAAGACAAACAAAATTTAATTGGAATTAAATTAAATTAAATTACATTAAACTAAACTAAATTAATGAAATTAAATTAGAGCTGTATATATTGAGAGATTGAAAGAAGAAAGAAGTCGTGATGAGGCGGTTGAGGCGGTGAATCGAAGTCGGAGATGCCGAGGGCCGAGTTTAAAAAGGCTGCAGGTTGCGCGAACAAGAAGAAGAACAAGAGCCAGCCGCCGAAGTGGGAAAGCGAGATAGAAACAAAACCAAAACTAAAAACCCAAAAACCAAAATAACTTAATTAATCCAATGAATGTTACACGGAGACAAGAACAACAAGCAGATAAATGTAGACTTAATTATATAGTATATATCTATTGAAGTATTGACATGAACTAAACGGTAACAGGCAATTACATATATATTTAATATATATATTTATACACAGCGCATATTATTGAAAGAAAGAAAAACATGAAACACAACCACAAGTTATTGAGTAAAATTAACAAACTAAAGTAGAGTAAACAGAAAACACACGGAGGACAAACACAGATGCACACTGACACACAAACACACGCGCATACCCCACATATATATACACGAATAGGAGTACGTAAATTGCGTTTTATGCTCTTTACATATGTAGTGGAAGCAACAACTGAAAAACATGTACATTTGAACAAACAGAAGAAAGACAAAACAAAAAACAAAAAGAAAAATTAAACAAACCCAAAACCAAATACAAATGAACCGAAAATAAAAAGTAAATTATAGCAAAAAACAAGCGTTCCGAGGAGAAAATCGAATCAAACAGGCGACCGTGGATGGGCGGGATGTGTGGGGCGCGTTGCATAACTTCGGGCGCGAACACGTGTAACGCAACAACTAGCTGAACAACAACAACAACAACCACACCATAACAATCCAATGCCATTTCGTAATAACAAGAACAAAAGCAGAACAGAAACAGAAACAGAAACAGCAACAGAACCCAAAAGCAGCGAAACGATGTCCAAAGTTTTGAAAGCTGCGACAAAAATTCGGGAAAACTTATTCCGAAACTTGTTTGTGTTTCAGTTGCTTCTTTGTTTCTTCCGAATTTCCTTTTATTCTTCCCCCAACTTTCAGTTGAACACTTTCTCACGCACACACACTCACACCCTCACACACATGCACAAAACGTACGCACACTCACATCTAGACGATTAAACTCGACTAAACTCGAACAAATATGAAAATGTTTATAACTTAAAATAGTGCCTAAAAACAACAACATCAACAAAACTATTAACAACTATAAAACGAATACTTTATTGTCAAGAAGAAAAGAACAACAACATAAATAACAAGAACAACAAACAATTTTATGAGTAAACCAAAAACGATTTGAAAACAAAAACAATTTTTATGCTAACAGCAAAATGAAAACATAAACAAATTAATAATCATAAACCGTAAAAAGCCTAACGAATACACACACAAACAACTAACAAATAGTTTTCAAAGAAATCCTAAAACTTAAACTAAAACTAAATCTACAACTAATTCTATATGATATATGAAAGAAATACATACTTAAAGCAACTAAAAATTTAAGATAGAGGAGCTTAGAATATAATTGGCAAGGCCCAGATATACTTAGAAATGTCCTTACGAAGCTCTACGAAACATTTTGTCTAAATTCATAGTATTTACTATAGAGACAACAAACGCAACTTCCTCCGCACACCGACACGCCTCTCAGGCGACCACGACGACGAGGACGAAGCGGTGGAGGAGGCTTCCATGTGTGGTCGTCGTGTGGACGGCGCCATTTTCCTAATGCAACACTAAGCCATGCATCTCTTACCATTCGAAATCGATTGATTTTGTGGAATTGACGAGTTCCTACGTATATCAAAATAAACAAATTCTCTATCCCTCTCTCTGAAATGCAATCACCGACACCCACACACATACACCCACCAACACAGCCGCTCCATCCATAGGCAACTCTTTCTGCACAAGTTTGCTTTTCGTTCGCTGTCGTTTGCCTCGACCAATGCACAAACCCGACTTTTCCCGTTTTTCCTACTGACTTCTTTGACCTGCTACCTACGGACAGCGTTTATTGTACTCGAAGGAGACGTGGATCTGAGGGATCCCAACAATAGTTCGTCAGACACATCTACAGGCCACGAGTCATTGACCCGGCGATAATTCCACATCCTCAGACACTGTAAATATACTAATTCACACATTTTTTCTTATTTCTCCTTCTACTTTGTACGCTAATTTTGTAATTTTTTCTACACTGCAATCAAAATCTAATCAACACCCATTTATAGTTCTTTACATTTTGTGCATTGTAAAAACAAAATCCAAAACGATGATCTTTCTGTATTATTTTGATATCTTTGTCTGTGAAAAGAACTTCTTTGATTTCGACACTTTGCTTATGTACCATCCGAACAACGACATTCATGCTCTTAGAAACCTAGAAGCCATAGATAGAAAGCTTACTTCCTACACCAAATGCCAAGGGGAATAAGGCAAAGTCTCATCAGACAACCATTGCAAGCCCAAACTTTAAATGCGCGATATTAAGAGAAAGCGAATGAACACAATTGCAATGAAATGAAATGAATGAAATCATAACTTCTCAATTTCTTTTATTGTTTCAGTTGCCAGAAGATGAATGGTTAGCAGCAAATTTATTATGTTAGTTACAATTACAGACAAATCAAAGAAATGCTAAATGTAATTCAGTTGAAGTAGATGAAAGAGACGAAGAAACACACAAAGCCATAGTCAATGAGAAACAGAAATAGTTGAACAGAAAACAGTAAAATAATAGAACTAATTTGAGGGCATGGAAGAGAATTTGATGTATGAAGCGACATCAGATGAATAGATCAAATACAGTATATATATATATATATATAATATATATTTTAATCAAATAATATGTGTTGCAAATGAAGAAAACAATCAAATTTCCATCGAATGATGTTACAAAGGCAAAACCAACAAACAACAAAACAAAAGAAAATAAAATAAAAGTAACAAAAAAAGACAAAAACAAAAGAGAACAAAAACCATATACAATTAGCTATATACATCTATAGATATATACATACATATAGTAATATACGAGTATATGGAAATATACATAATTATATTATTAATGCAATATGTGTTTAATTGTGAATGATAACAAGTAAAGTAAATTATTACTAAATATACAACACAAATATAGTATCCTAGTTTCTAAACACACGACGCTGCGTGTCGTTGTGAATAAACGTATGTCAACGTAATTAATTAGAGTCGAACAATTTATTTGTGTTAGTGTGTCTAATTGTTAGGATGCTGCCAGGACATGCATTTCATTAGCTCCGATAGCGAAGGCCAAACGCTCCCTTTCGCTCCACTGAGGGCGGCGGGCAGGGGTCGCGGACCCGCGGCCACCAGGCCCCAGTCGCCACTTCTTCCGATTGTCTTTCACACCGGGGATCCCGGGACTCCTCGCCACCTTGGTCGAGCCTCGCGTGGCCGGGGCTCCCGACACTGGGTCGAGCGGAGAGGTGGACATGAGGAGGGTTCGCCAGGACTCGTCGCCGTGTCCGGTTCCCGCCTAAACGAGGAAGTGGCGCAGTGGGCAGGGTAGCAGAGGGCAGGAGAGGCAGCAAGTAGTGTTGGTAGAGATTCCGTAGACCAAGTGTTGCTGCGTGGAGCCCTGAAAGCGCTGCAGGCACGAACACACACACGTAATACATACACACACACATACATTTAGGACATTTCATAGCGGTACATTTAGAAAAAATGCATTTAGTTAAGTGAAGACAAGATATTACCAAATACATACACAAATACATACATACATTCGCCACAAGCGAAACAGCATTAGAAAGCGCAGTCAGAACACATACAAACGCGAACACAAACACAAACACACACACAACATACACGCATAGATGTATAATTTATACAACGTTTTTTAACGACGGAACAAACAATTATGTGTTACATTATATATTATATATATGGAGAATTATACACTTATATTATATACAAAGAAGTGGTAGCCGTAGAGGACAGAACGAAGAGTAAAGGGGAGTAAATTAGGAATAGAGCAAAAATATTATCGTCGTGCAGAGTCAGAAGAGAAGAAGTCTTAGGAAAATTGTACTGTAGAATCGTTTATGGTTTATGTTCAAATATGGCATACATATAAATACAATATACATATATGCATACGAATACAACTAACTACATGGTGTTTGTGCTAGTTTTAGTTGAAGCCACTGAGCGAGGCTGGACGTGTTTCAGAAACGAACAAATCTAGGGCGGTTTAGCGAAAGGATCCGAAGCGAAGGAGGAGGAAATCTAAATTTTTGTGATTTATATGAGAAAAACGAAAGGCAGAAGCCGAAGGGCGCGATGCAGGAGGAAAAAAGTTAAAATTGTTTGTTACTTGATTTTTAATGCTTTTGTTACGAAATCTAAAAATTAAACACATGTGGATGGAATGGACATGGAAGAGAGAGAGCAGAAGGAAAATTAGTTTTAAGACAAAACCTAGAGTAAAACGAACGAGGCATAAGAGTAAATTATTGTTGACCAAAGACAAAGTAAAACACTTAGTAGCTAAGGCGAAGAGAGTAGAGAGAGATGAGAATAGAAAACTACCGAGAAGATGTGCAATACTTCTTGTAAATTGGTAAAATTTGCAGAGTGTAATTTAAGTTTAAGTGAAAATTTTTAAGAGAAGATGTATGAAAATGTAAAAACTAAAGAAAAATAAATAAAAAATTGAATTAAAATCAGCATGCGAATGGAAAAGAAAACATAATAAATACAGTTAATTGATTTGTTTGTTAATGTTTGCGCTACATATCAGTAAAAATAAAGATAACACTAGTAATGATAAAATGATAACATAACACTGACAGAACAACAGTAATGAGAGTAATGGGAAGGCATGTAATACACCATAAGCATTAAGTTCAATTGATGACGTGTGGGACGAGGAGGTCGGAAGATTAAATGAATACACTAAAGTAATGCATAAATATTTATATGAAACTAGTTACATAGGTATTAAATATACATAACGAGCATTATATATACTGTATAAATAGCAAAATATATAATATACACTATTATATACAACAACAACATCCACACATGGGTTCAACTGTGCTGAAGGCGTCGTCGTTCCGCACACCCGGGCATCGCATTTGACTTTCCTCGGACCGCACTCGGTGAGGGCGCCCCTGACAGGTGGTTTTTGCCCAGCTTCCGGTCACACCGGACCCGGGCCCATCCCCATCATTCCCTCATTCCCCCCCGCGATCGTTTGGTCCCTGGTCAGCCCACTTGAGTGCTTTTCGCTCGACTTGGATCGACTTCTCCACGAACCGTTCCAGGTTCTCTCAGCTCGGACCCTTTTCAGATCCCAGCGATCGCTGCTCTCTAGTCAATTTCCGTCGAACCCTGGGCGAACTGGGGCGACAGAACGATGAACTCAACCCGGCCGGAACCCCAAAATACAAACTCGAAAACCAATCCAATCATATGAAAGTATTACTAGAGCAAGGAGACAACCAACAAACTCAAATATTATACAATACAACGCAAATAGAGCAGTCACTAACACTCACCAACGTTTACACACGGACACAAACTAAGGCCATATGATAGAAATAGTACATTATTGAATAATCAACCAACGGACAGAGGAAGAACTCGAATCAAGTAGTAGAATTTACACAGAAGAGCACAGCAGTATATGATAGAGATATGCCTAGGTTAGGAAAACAACAACAAAAACAAAATAAACAACAGCAACAAAAACAGTAAATGTTAGAGTAACAGCAATAGCAATAACAATACATTGGTGTAAATTAGGAAGCATTCACGACAGCACGGCGCGGAGATTGCAACAGAAGGGAAGTCGTCGAGACGCCGGTCAAGGAGTAGACGAAGATTTGTCCTACAGCAAGCAGGAATACCTTAGCATCTACTATATGTATGTACGTACTAAATATATAGCAGATACTTATACACACTATACACCCATATATATATATATATATACGACATAGAGGAGCAAAGTTTATTAGGTTGGGCGCGCGACGGATCGGAGGGCGCGAGATTTTTATTTTTACAGAGACAGGTGCAGGTTCGGAGAGGCTCCGAGGCCCAGCCGGAGGACGGACGGGCGGTTGGTCGATCCGGGGAGCGGGGACAAATGCGAAGCCATGCCCGAAATCATTAGAGGAACGCGAGCGAGTAGAGGAGGTCGAATTGAACATATAGTGAAAATCAAACTGATGAGCAAAAAACCAAAAACCCAACACACAAAATTTCAAAAAATATAAAGAAAAATCAAAAAAAAAAAAAAACAACAAATAAAACGAATCTTGAAATAAGAGAATATTGAAATGTTTGAAATTGAAAATATTGACTGCAGTATTGCAAATATTTTGTAGACATTTAAGCAAAGTTATTATTAAAAATGAAACACTTTAATGCAAAATTATATTACATATGTAATGACAAGAACCGCAACACAAATATACATATATAGAAGCGCATATATACATATATATATGTATGTGTGTGTAACAATGTCTAAGATAACGATGAAGCATATAAAGTAATTTAAATGAAGAGTAAGAAATGGCAAGAACCCATATTTAAGACATACAAATAAATAAATTACCGTAATAAAAAAAATTACCGAAGAAAAAATTGAAATAGTTTTAACTGGAAATTAATATGAATATGAAATATTTATGAAATGTAAACGAAATAACAATGGACAAGAATATAACTAACAAGACAGAAATAACAAAAAACATACAAAATACATTAGAGTAAAACAAAGGCAAAAACAAAAAATGATTCGGCGAATCAAACTGAAATTATGGCAAACCATAATCAAGTAAATACATACTAAGATATTGAATATAAAAACAAAACACAACAACAAATTATATTATATATATATACATATATATATATATATATAAACATAAATGAAATATTGACAAGAAAATAAAATAAACAAAAAAATTTTGTAAAAATAAAAATACATGTGAGTTTTATTTGGGTTTCACAAGGGAAATGGCTTTTGATCAAAACCACAAGGCATATAAAAAGATTAAAAGCAGATCAGTTCAGTTTAAGTTCATGTCCTCTAATTTCCCATAATGTCCAGAATCCAACATTAATACAGGCCCGAGAAATGATATGTTTTGCCATTGTCTCGAATGTGAATGGTATGAATGACTTCTTTCTATGACTTCTATGACTTTCTATGACTTCTTTTCCACAATCCATGGAAACTAATGTCTTCAGGTTGATTTAAAGATTCCTAAATAGAAGGCTTCATTTGTCTGTGTGGTTTCATTTCATTTCAAAAATGAAATATTCCAGATTTTTCTGAGTAGCTAGCAATCTGGGACTGAATCCTGATTAATTTTACATTTATTGAATGATTCTAGTGAGATCAATAAATTAAGCGGTAGAATCATGAATGGATTTGAGTTAAAATTTGAGGATTGCAGGTATTTTACATTAAAAGGATTTTACTACAACACTGAGTCTAAGTACTGTTTCAAGAAACCCCACCGAGCTGGTGTTTGAGGATCATTCTTGGAAATACGACTTAGGAAATGGAAACGGCACGAAGTCTCCACCTGACACCTCCACCACGTGACACCTTCAGCTTCAGGAAAACCTCCGAACGTGGAACATTCTACTAACAACAACAGGAGATTTCCTGACAATTCTCAGACTATTACGTTAATTACTGAACTCCAAAGGAGGACCTGATGGGGTGCGGAAAATCTGTTGGAGATCAACTTCCTCGGCGCGATGGGAATTCCGAAAAAAGCCAGGCTCCCAGCGGATGCAATTAGAAAGCGACAGACAGAAGGAGAGGGCAAAATGAGACAGAGTGTGAGAGAGTGCGAGAGGGAGTGATGGTAAGGAAAATATTCATAATGGAGGGTTTTCGTGAAAATGCCGTTGGCAGATGAGGCGGCAACAACGGAACAGAAGCTCTTTACGGAGGAACCGCTCACAGAAGGTGGATCCAATGGAGAGCTGAAATTGAAAGAGAGGGAGAGAGAGAGTGAGGGAGAGGTTGGGAGAATGTGAAAGAAAAAGAAGACCCTCGGGAACTTGCAGCGAAACAAGAGCTTATGTGGAATGAAGACATGTGAAGTATAAAATATGCATTATTATCAAAATGATTATTACATACACACACACACACAAACACACACGCTCACCCACACTCACACGAACACGTGCCACACAGCTTCCGGAGTAGATGGCGTTGGGAGCGAGGGGGCGGGGGGCGGTGAGAGTACGTAATGCCAACATATTGCAATGAATTTGTGTAAAATTTCAAATCTGTTGAACAAACACGCTCCACGTACTCCTCGTTGTCGTCGTCGTCCAGGGACACTCACACACTCATACAGAGGAACGCACACATACGTCTACCTGAGACGCACTTCGGTAGCCTGTCTTTATTTTCGGGAAGAAAATATCGGGGACGAGATGGACGTTGAAAAACAGCACAAAAATCACAAAATGTTTAAAACATTTTCCTCGTGCGCCTGTCGCAATTTTCTTTTCGTTCACAAAATTTTGATTTGTTTTTGTTGCGTGTGCTGTCCTTATTTTCATACATCCTCGCCATCTCGGCATCTGGTCCTGCGGTGACGCAGGTGTCCGCGCCCGTCTGTGTGTGAGGGAGTGTGTGTGAGCGATGTGCTCATGTCCCCTCGAAGACTCGAAAGGAATAAATGGTTTTTAATGAATTCACCTGCCAGGCACACCCACCACCACCGAGGGGAGCGAGGACCGATTGAGTTGTTTTTATTATTCGGAATATTTTATGCGAGATCCTCGGCCTGCTGCTCCCGTCCTGAACATCGTGCATTGAACAGCGATGGTCGCCTTAGATCCCACAGACCAATAACTGAAAATGGCGTCCCGCTCTGAGAGCCGAGAGATCTATATGGTCACTGGAAGATTTCGATTAACACAAAGCCATTTGGTTTGGTTATTGCACGGGGTTTCATCGCCAGCCTAAAAATATCATGAAAATATAATGAAAATATCTTGAAAACATCCTTCAGTGCAACGGGGACATCGAATTTTGGATTTGACTTGATTCCCAGGTTATTCTATACTTGAATCTACGCGTGCACAGTGTAAACATCGTCTATGATTAGAAATTCTGTCTTCGGGTTGAACATAAATTTCAAGGATTTCGGTCCGGACGCTGCGGCGACCACCAGGATTTTCGATCGCCGGCCAAATTTCGGTCATCGACTACATCTTCCACCACGGTATCGTCGTCATCGACAACGACGTCGTCGCCATCGTCGTCGTGAGAAGAGCAACCGGCGGAAGAATCCAATTTGCTTAAATTAGAATTTCCCGGAGCGGAAATCCGGTGCACTTCTTGAATGGAAGACGCTGCAACGGCAACAGCAGCGGCGGCAGAAACGGCGACAGTGGCAGCGGCAGCGGCATCGCCAAAGCCAGCGCCAGCACCTCTGCCTCGCCGCCAACTTTGGTCATTTTCTGCATCAATACCCATCCGTACTCATCGCATCAAGGATAATCAGGTCGAGCGAAATAAAAATCGTCGCTCATTTCACTGAAAATTAATTAATTTCAGCGCCCCCTCTCCGCGCCCTTCGTCTCCTATGCCAACTCATCCTCTCCTCTCCGGCTTTTCCTCCAGCTCTCGCTAAAGTCTCATTCTCCAGCAAGCCGATTTTTATTTCTCCGTCCCTTCCACACGGGCTCGGGCTCGTCGTCCTTCGGCGCGATTCACGTCCGCGGCCGAGATTTGCTTATATTTAAAATTAGCCAACCTAATTATGGGTCAAAACAGAGCGGGCGGGCGAACGCGGGCTCGGCGAATGCTTAATAGAGCCGCAATGTGGACCGGAAATGAATGGACGACGATCCTCCCCTTGCCTTCCCTCCGCCCGCTGCTCCTGGCCCAACAGATATGGAGAAGAACTTCAATTGAATTTAATTTGAGCTTAGATCAGGCCTCGGTCCCGGCGGTCAAGGGACGAACGAGGCAGGGCAGTGGACCGGGCGGCGGCCGTCCCCAGCACTGCAGGTCAGCTGGGTCGAACGTGTACGTGTTCGGTTGCCAAGGCAAGTCGTTGTTGTTGTGGTGCTGTACTTTTTCTATTGCTCACTCGGATGGGAAAAAATTTAATTAGGAAATTTCGTAGTCTGAATCAGAAGTGGCTGCTGGGATTCCATGCGCTTTGTGAATGTGGAATATGAAAGTTTTCCCATTTGCATAAAAGAAAGCCGGCCACCCTGCTGGACGGGCGGGCGAGGCGGGGTCGCCGGGGCCGCCGAGACTGGTAATGAGTGCCGAGCTTACCGTCGGCAGAGAGACAGAGAGAGCGAGTGGTTCTGGCACCGATGCCCGAAGCGAGAAGTCGATGAGGAGGTTAATAATTTCCTCGAGGAAAGGTTTGAATCGAGATGAACTGCGAGATGCTTCCTTGCTCCTGGCTCCTGACACCCAAGGAGCGATCGCAATAAAGGTGCGGGAAGGTTCGGGATCGGTGGAACATTAACTGCGATTTGCGAAGATGGCTCACGGAACCCTCGGTGGAAATGCGACGAGAGCAATAACGCTGTTGCAGCAGGTGTTGCGGGGGTAAAAAATAAACTCCCCACGACGCTGGGACAGAGGGACGACAGTGGGACGACAGGGGGATTCTATTCTTCAAAATTAAAACCCTCGTCGTGGGAAAATAAGGAACAGAAGTTAACGACCGGCCATGTCCTTGCGGAGCAGGTGTCGACTTTGAGCCAAACCCATATTTATTGTAACGCAGCGAGAGCGTGGCTCAGACAGAGTTGGGGGCGAGAGAAAGGGAGCGAAACTGAGGGAGTAGTGGGAAACGTCCTGGCGACCATAAAACATGCTTCTAAGTCCAAATTGTAAAATCACATGAAAGGAGCGAGGACTTCGGTCTGTGTTTTCGCACCCAATTTCGCCGGAGCTCTCGATAAGCCACCCTATCTGGGGGTCCTCATGGCTGCAGTGGACTTCGGCGGCGAGCTGGGAGCGCGAGGGTCGGTTATGGCCGGTTGTCGCCGGTGAAGAAGTTGTGCAAGGTGAGCGACAGCGACGGCGACATTAAGTGTCCAAATTATTACTCGCATGCAGTAAAGAGGATACGGAGATGAAATAATAAAAAGCGAAATGACTCGACAAGGACAATAGTTGAAGGCGCCGTGGTTTCGTCGAGGGGTGGAACCGAGCGTTCTCTTCATATTTATATACCTATGATATATTTCTGCAGTTTTACAGCGCTCGCCAGAAGTGCCTCGGTTTATAAATCCTTCGCCGAAATCTACTCCGCTATTTATGGCCGTGTCTCCGAAACGCGCTGTTCGAGGGATTTCGTGGTCCATAAAAGTTATGGACCTGCAATAGGTGCAGCCTTGAATAGCATTAGGGGTGAAGATGCCTCCTATGGCAGCTGCATCGCTCCTATGGAACTAATTATGGGAGCATGGTGGCTGCACGACGCCAGAGAAAGAAGATTTTTATTCTCTGTCCCCAATTAGCAACAATTTACTGCTTACCACATCAAATTTAACTGCTTTCGATTTCAAAGCTCTGTAAAAATTTCTCATGCTGCTCCCCCCTCCACACAGCTCGTCTCTGCGCTCATCCACACAATTTCAGCCCATTTCTCGCCGCCCTCGTTGCTGCGGACTTCGCTGCAACTCCTGCCGATGCCCCATGGAAATCAGGTGCAGCCAAACGGCGATGTTTTATTGTTTCGCCGCGCGGTCTCTCAGAAGACGATGTTGTGTGCTCGCGTGGTTTATGAATTTTCATCAGCCGCATGAATAGAAAGCCTTGCATCTGTCTTCAGCCACCGCCAGAGCAGGACCGAGAACACACGACACACATTCAAAACACACACAAACACGAATGCGAGGCAAGGATTCGTGTGCTTGTTGTGGACATTTGAGTTTCGCCGGTCGTGTTTTATTGGCCACGTTGCGATATTCAGGGCGTGGATGAAATAAGCGAGATCATAACACGCTACCTTCAGTCGGCCCCTCGCAGGCGGGCGCTCGCGAGCGGTGGGCTTTATTGTTGATAACTAAGAAGTTTTATCCTTCGTCCTGTCACTCACACACATTCACACCCGCCGGCCGGACAGATGGGGGAGCGGGGCAGGCGCCGATGTTGTTCGTTTTTATGGCCGCCTCGCGATGCTGGGCCAACACGCTCCATGCATCAACGCACTTTGTGGGCCGCCTGGAGGGCGTTCGAGCCGCGCCAGAACGGCGTTCAGTTGTTGTTGCTGTTCTTGTTGTTCTCTTGTTGATATTGTTCTTGTTGTTGTTCTGTTGCTCGAACCGATTTCTCCTCGCAGCAGCTGGCGGAGAAATCCATGCATCGCTCCTCCCGCTGCACGCAAATAGCCAAGCGTACCTTCCTCAGTCCCTCCACCAGTCCATCCACCAGTCCCTCCATCAGTTCCTCCATCCGTCCCTCCGTCCCTACATTTGTCTGCCACTCGCTGCTCCTGAAGGTATGCAATAAACATCAACAGCAGGCTTGAGCCCGATCTCGTCGTCCCGCACTTCCTGCCATCCGGCTTCGGAACGGCGCTGCAGCAGCGCCGTAAACTCAGAGCATAATAAGAAAAATATTTTTCAATTTTCATAAATAATCTTTTGATGTTTTCCTTGAAGCTGCTCGCCCGAGACCGAGCCAGAGACCGGCCGAGAGACCGAGACCGAGACCGAGTTCTTCGCCTTTGTGTTTCTCTGTTTCCGCTTCCGCTGTCTATGCATGTGTCTGTCCTCCGCTTTCCGTGTAAAGCGAAAATACGAGTGTTCGGGGAGCCGTCATCGCAACGGATCTCGCTGCAGGCGAGCAAAATGAAAATGCAATGCTACACCTCGAAGGACTCATCAGCATCTCGCATCTCGACATCTCGGAGTCCGTCCACGTCGGCTCCTGCCAAACGGCGAAATAGGAATACGGGCAAATTCCTGTTCGCGTCAACCGGCGGCAAATTAAGCCACTTCAGGATCGCCATAACAATTGGGAATTATTTCCAATCCACGACGACATGGCGCAGAGGCCTTCGCCTACATTGGGCCGACTCCTGGGCTTCTAGCGAGGAAGTCAACGCATTATGGAGGATACGAAGCCAGGCTGACATCGGCCTTCGATGATGTGGCTCGAGTACTGGGAAAGGAGCTGCATAATCATGTGGAGTTTCTGCAGAAGGCTGAGGCGGAAGGAAGTGGCAGGACCCAGGAAGTCAACGGAGCAACGCGGAAAGGTCAAGTAGGTGGGGTGTTGAGCATGTCCGAAGGGCTCCGGGGCGCCGTGCTGGAAAATAACAAGCACTCGTCCGTCAGGATTTACCTGGAATCACCGCCGCCGTGACGAGCCAAAGAATCGGCCGATGGCAGCGAAGATGGCGCTTGTTTCATTTCCCGAAACTGGCGCTCTGGAGGGCTCGGCTAAGCGTCGTAAGCGACACACGTGAACCGACTGCCATTAATTCAGGGCTCGGCTTAGGCGCTGCTGCTGCCCGCCTGCCTCGTGGATGCCTATCTTGGTAACGTGTTGCACCCGGCCACGCTCTAGATCACCGCTAAGTAGTTCAGAAATAATGCTGCAACAACAGACGCCGCCACAGCGCGAGCAACAACAGCAGCTGTAACTGCAACATGAACAATAACAACAACCCCACCAACAACACCGGCATCATTCAACTGCATCCAAGTGCAAGAAGTCAAGCTAACTTTACTTTAGTTCCAGGAGGCTCCGTCGGCAGCAGGAGGAGGTGGCGGACTAAAAACAATTTTGTGTTTTCGGTAGTTGTTAACTTTTAATGTTTAGATGTTAGGAGCAGTCTCGCTCTCGCCCTCTTGTTCTTCTTGGGCTGCCTGATCTTCTCCAGCCCAGCAGCGGCTTCTCCCTGGGTTTCTTCGGCGAAAAATTATGGCCTCGTCTTAGTCTTCGGGCCTGTTGTTGTGTTCGTTATTGTTAAGCGGGCTCGTTTGGCCGCCTGTTACTTGGCCCAATGCCTGAACTTGGCCCAACGAAAACGGATGCCTCTTGGGCAACAGGGCTCTTTTCCCCAGTTAATCTCTTTGCCCTGCTCAAATTAGTGCGGAGTAGGTCGGCTCTTGGGCCAGACTCGGTTCAAATTCAATTCCCCGACCACAGTGGAGTTTCTCCGGATAATCCTTGAGTTGTTCAAGGTAGCAACATCTCCCCACCGAGCGATCTAAAGATCAAATACTTTCGAATTTGTTCTCAACTCTCTCTGCTCAAAGAAAAGATCTTCAATTACAAATTTCACTGGTCTTCTATTATAGGAAGATCTTCAATTAAATGCACTGCTTCCATTTTTAGGCCATCCCAGTCTCCACCTCGACCTCTCCGGCCCAGTGACCACCAACCACTTGATCCACTGGGTCTGCCTCCTCGGGAGAGAAATATTCTGGTGTCGTGAGGCCACGGCCCAGGTTCCGGGGTTCAGATGCAATTCCATAAATTCTTCTGACTTCCAGAACCAGAACCGTAGGCAACTGACTCCGCTCGGAAGTGGCATATACATATACGTATATATGTTGGTGTGTGTTTGTGTGGGTGTGTTCATTGAGAGTAATTAATATATATTGTTTATTAGCTTATCTGATCTTTAGACAAGGGAATAGCATAAATTTCATTTTCTGCCCGAATTGTCAGACGCGCCCACTTTTGTGGATTCTTCTCTATAGACGTTGTTGTTCCTTTCGTTGCTGTTGTTTTCTTCCCTTTGTTGTTGTCGCTGTTGCTGTTGCGCCTTTGTGGGCTGTGTTTATTATTATACAATTTTTCTACCACCGCCATGGATTGGGGGAGGGACCAGGGGGATGTTGGTTCTTTCACCGGCAGGAAGGACCTTAAATTATAAATGGAAAACGAAAGGTCGACATTTATTACGAGGCTTTATCAGAGCAGGACATTTACGCCCCCTCTCCCTGCCCCTCCCTCTCTGCGCGTTCTCTCTTGTCTGTCTATCGCTTTGATTTTTCGTGTTTCATTCGCGTTGTCTCCCGGCGCTCGTCGCAGTGGCTGTTGTTGTTGTTGCTGTTCTCTATGTTACTAGCGTGGTAGTGGTCGGCGGTGTTGTTGCTGTAAATTTAATGCCGCTTCTTGGGCCCCTTCGCCCCGCGCCCCCCAGCCGCTCCAGCCTTTGTTCGCCACCCATCGGCAACATTTGTAAGCGCCGCTAATAGATCGTTTTCACCCATCAACCTGGCCTCCGCGAGGACCTCCAGGGCTGCCGGGGAGAGGGCGGCGCCGGATGGTGCGTGGCGCGGCGGGGTCGTGGTCGGCCACTGGAGGGGGTGGACGGGGGTCTCGTGTCGCGCCGCCGACAAAGGCGGGCCGCAGTCGTGCGCCCGGGACATTGGTTCGGTCAAACAATGCCGGGTGCTGATATCCTGCGTACAACAACAACAGCAATCCCTGTTCATGAATGAAGAAGGTGCTGCCATGTGGAGGTTGTTATTTTTGTTATTGTTGTTGTTGTTGTTGTCTGTTCTGCTCATAAATTCCCGTTACTTTCTATGCAAATGAAGTCGCATATTGAAATCTAGTGACTTGTTGTTGTTGTTGTTGGTTGTTGGTGATGTGGTTGGTCCGTAAAAGTGGTTGTTCTTGCTGGCTGGTGGTTGAGGTATGACTGGTTGTTGTAATGATTGTGGTCGTTGTTGTTGTTGGATCCGCTGTTCTTGTTGTTGGCGCTGCCGCTGCTGCCACCACCAGCCGGCGCACGACGCCGACAGCGGTCCATGTCGGGCCCGATAAGGACCTCAAAGAAACGGCCGGCTCGCTGTCCAGGCCCTTCCGGCCCCACGTCCCCGCCAGCCGCCCATTTTCGCCCCACTCCGAGGCATGGCCGAGGGTTCGACGATAAGACTCGCCGCAGCCGCACTCATCATCGTCCCGGCAAACAACGCATAATGAGGTGATTGAGGTCCCTCTCCCTCCCTCCCCCTCCCCGCTCACATATCACGTCCATAGACGAGACCGTAAAACCATTTGGCTCGATCCCGACGACGGATGCTTTAAGCCGGCCCTAGATTGAATTTAATTAAAATACCTTTTGACACCGGGTTCACGAATAAACGAGCGACGGCGAGGGCGAGGGCGAACCGACGAAAGTCCTTCGCTCGCAGTTTTACGACTTCGACCGCGTTTTACGGCCGCAATCCTTCTAATTGTGCCGCGCAGACGGTGCCACCGACGCTCATCTCTCTCGCTCTCTCGCGCTCTCGCTCTCCCGCGGCCTCTCTGTGGCTGGCTCCGCTCTGTCCCTGTCTCTTTCTCTGTCTCCTCCTCTCTCGCTCTCTGGCAGTCCTCGGCGTCCCTTCGCCGGCAGCAGCGGTCGCAAACATAAAAAAGGACATTCGGATACTTAACTAATAAAGGCACCTGTCGAAATTTGCCCAACTCGCGTGTGGTCTCTCTCGCTCCCCCTCTCACACTCTCCTCTCGCCACCACTTCCATTGCCCTGTCTCCGTCTCTCTCGGGGTGTGAGCGTGTGACGGAAGATCAGAGTGAATTTCGGACTGATTTCGCAGCAGCTCCGTCAGTTGGGGATTCCAATGATAGCAGATGAAAAAGTTTTATGACAGGCGATGATATATTAGAATTGGGATGAATGCGAGCGCGCTGACTAAAAAGACCTCCCTCACCCTCACCCTCTCTCTCTCTCCTACCTCTCTCTCTCCCTTTTTCACCCTCTCTGCCTCGTCCTCTCCCTCGCTGCTCTCATGTGCATGTGTGTTAAATAAATAAAGCCCCAGAGTGAATCGGAGTCGGAGTCGGAGTACGTGGTGCAGGCAGGCAGGCTCTGAAGGTAACCAGCTGGGTGGCGACGAGGGGCGCAGGGGACTCGAGGGGTCTAGGGAGGTGGTGGCCAATGGTTGGGCGAGTGGGGGCGAGCGGAGAGAGACAGGGAGAGGGAGAGACAATAAAATTTATCACCAGACCACAAGTCACAAAATACTAAACAGAAACGTGACATTAAATGTATGAACGCTCGCTCTCTCTCTCTCTCTCCCTATCTCCTTCTCTCTGTCTCACCCACACACTGTCCTCTGGATGTCGTCTCACCGTTGGCGTGTCAGTGTGTGTGTGTGTCTTCGTCCTCCTCACATATTTATTTGTCTTCTATAAAGATATTTGAATTCCGACTGTCATCCACACGAAATAGATCCAGTGAACGGAAGCCTCTGCATCCGTCCTCCCTCCCCACGTCCGCCCATCTGTCTGCCCATCGTCTGTCGGCCGCCCTCGTCCAGGAGCCGGGCTCCGTGGGAGGATCATGCATCACTGGCGCCAGATGCTGGGCGGCTGCTGCCGTCGCTCGAGAGGTCCGCTCGCTCGCTCGCCTCTCGAGTCTGGAAGTGTTTATCGGACAGGCCGGGTTAAATGGCGAAGCGTCTCCAGGTTGTGGTTTTCGCAGTTTCCGTGGAGTCGGCCGCACCGAGCTGCCGAGTTGCAGAGCTGCTGGGGACCTGTTGGCGAACAGCTGGAGGTGGAGCCGAGTGGAAGGCGTGCTCAGTTGCGGCTGCGGTGACCTTTGAAACCGACTCTCGCAATCGAAAGTAGTCGCCAGGAGGCGCCGCAGAGAGGGCAAAGGCTCCAGAGTTTCCAAGGAGTGGGCGAAGGTGGCAAGAGTTCTAAGGAGTGGGCGAAGACAACCTCTTTCTACGCAGGTGAAGGCGAAAACCCCGTTTCATTTCCTGCAGTTTCTAAGTTTTGCACGTCATCTACACCAAAAATTCCCGTTGAGCCGAATATTCGCAAATCGATGGCCGGCAACTGCGGCGGCCAAGCCCTAGCCGTCCACTGCGGTGAACAACCAGAACGGCTGGCATCCGAAACGAGAACCGGAAACAGCTAAAGAACAGTTCAATCCCTAGGCTTCTGTAGGAAGCGCTCTGTCCTCAGCCCTCCGTGAGCCCGACCTCCCGGCGATCGCACCCTGGCCTGGCGACGACGTATCGGCCCTGGCGACGGCTGCAACTGACATGGGCCAGTGCGAGAGCGGCTGCACTTCCGGTCGCTTCCGGAGGATGCGATGGCACGCAATGCAATGGCACGGAACACCCAGGCGCAATTGCCCCGATGCCGCCCAGCAGCCAGACAGAGAAGGGGACTGAGAGGGAGCGGGAGTGAGAGAGAGGGCGAGAGAGAGACACAGTGGCGTCTTCTTTTTAAGCCGCTTCGGTTGCTCTGTCTTAATGCGTGCGCTGTGAACGAAGTGCAAGCGAGTGTCAGTCGGGCATGTGTGGGGCTGAGAGTGCGAGTGTGCGTTGCTCGAAATGTCACACCATAACCCGACCGACCGACAGACGGACAGACCGACCGACCGACAGACGAATAGACAGAGCTGCAATCGGACGTCCAGTAAAGAGCAAACGAGAAGCCGATGGGTGAAGCAAGGACAGGAAAGGAAATGAAATGAGGGGAAGGAAGGGGGTAAAGAGACAGAGAGAGAGAGAGAGAGAGAGAAGGGGGCCTCGCACACACTGCAGAAATGAAGGCAGCAGGCTTACTGCGCTCGTGCAGGAGACAAAGACAGTGCCATGTCATGATTTATGGCAAAAGGACATGTGTAATTTTGTGATCATAAATTTGTCTGTTGAATTTTATTTTGAACTCAGACACTTTCTGGCAATTTTTATTTTTGCTCCTATTTTATTTTTTATTTTAAATTTCAGTTTCCTTCAGCTCTCATCTAAAATTATCTCGGGGCTCTCATGCATCAATTGCAGAAATTGAACAGAGTCATCAAGATAGAAACGAGATCAAGAACAACAGAGGGTGAAGAATTTAACAAGCTTTGGAACTAACCGAAGAAAACTTCTAATTTGGAAATATCATTATTAAATGAAAGCATGTAAATAGTTAATAAAAATCCTACACAAGAGAATTTCCAAAATTATATCGATGAAGAGGTATGATCGATGAAATATAAGTATAGTTAAAAAAAACATAAATAAATAAATTAACTACGTATAGAATGACAAGTAGTTATATATTAATGAATTATGTTTAGTAAAGAGTACAACGAACCTTATTCCATGGAATGTGTCCTAAGATGGACCTCATGTTTTCCCTAGATCTCTCACAGAACCTTTCAGATCGCCACTGGCTCCCCATTCGAGCCGCTCGTAGTTCGCCGCTGGCGATGAAGAAATAAAATTAATGCACATCATAACAATTAAATGGCCAGCGAACGACCCGGCGGCCCTTGGCTGAAACCCGATAAATTGTGGCCAATTGCGATGCGATTCGATTATCGTAGGACGCGATATTATTGCAATTTGATGCCGTGCCACACCCCCCGCCCCCGACTGTCCCACGCGAAAGAGCAGGCTGGCTGAGGATTTCATGAAATTCTAATGGCAATGGGCGATGGCCCAGCGAAGGAGACACGGTCAGGAGTCCACGGAAGGACGAACGTACCGAAAGGAAGACAGACATGTGGAAGTCTGACACAAACATACAGACAGCTACCAGAAAGACAGGAGGATGGATAGACACGTGGATGCCTGAGGGACAAACGGCCAAGTGGTGGCGAGCCCGGCAGAGAGAAAAGGTGGAGTTGATGGAAACGGAAGGTATTTGAATGAAAAGACGGTGGCCACAATTCTAGATGCACAGGCGGACAGACAGAGGGATAGACAGAGGGTCGGGAGAACAGATCGGGCGACCGGCCAATCGAAAGCGCTGTAATTTCGTTTCAATTGGAGCTCGCTAATTGCGGCTTCGACCGGCATCGCTCCGCATTTTTATGCAATGTCATAAAATTAATTTGATTTCACGGACACCCTCTCGCTTAATTTGCTCCCTCTCCCTCTCTCCCGCGGTCTCCTCCCCATCTGTCCGTCGGTCCCTTCACACGCATATCCTTCTGTACCACAAGTCATGCATAGAAAACAATAGCAAATGTTAATGAGACCGAGTCCGTGTCCGAGTGTCCTTCGAGGGTCCGGGGCCGGCGGACACCGAGTGCCGAAGGGTGTCCGAGTGTCTCTGAGTGGCGTCGATGTGTGTGTGCGGGCCGATGTGAGTGTGCGTCTTTGAGAGTGCCATGGTGCGTGTATGTGTGTGTGTGTGTGTTTCTGCTTCTAATTAGATTAGTTTATTAATTTTCTTCCATGGAATATGTGTGCCAGTTCGGCGGGTATGAGTGTGTGTGTGTGGGTGTGAGAGTGTGAGTGTGTAGCCAGGCAACGAGTGCGTGCGTTTGAGTGTGTGTGCGTGTTAAGTTTTCGTCCATGATTATCGTTGATGCGGAGCCATTTCGCCCTTTTATTGCAGCAGTTAAGAAATTCATTGATTTTCACTTCTTCTGTTATTATTGTTATTGTTATTCGTTGCGTTCGCTCCGCGCAACGACCGCGTGTGTTACGCAAACAGCGGGGGTCACCAGAAAAAAAAAAAACGAAACAAAATCCAGCCAACCAATTTTGCTGGTCACCGAAAGCGCTCGTAAAATGTGTGCCATTGGAGTTTCTCCCCCTCTCTCTCTCTCTCTCGCTCTGCCACCGCCACCGAGTCGACTCCCGAAGTTCGTCTCAGCTTGTATAACAATTAGCAGCGTCCTCAGCCGCAAGCCAACTTGATGTGTCGCTTTAATTCCGAATACGCTTCCTTTTACGAGCGCGATTTCGTGGACGATTTGCCTGCAACAATTTCCCAAATCGTCCATGATTATTATAAGCAGTCCTAAATCCTCCGATCCCAGGAATCAGAGCTCAAGTTTTGTGGGACATTCTCCGTTTATTCTCCATCGTCTAGGGAAACTATTCTTGGCCTTAGAATTGGGCCCATAAGACGGCCGGAGTTAATTAATTGCCCTGAACTTAGACTTGTAGAAAAATCGATGACCGAATTGATAGGAAATTGCCAGAAAGAAGTCCGCTTTAGAAAACCAAATGTGTTCGCAAAAATCGTGTTGCATTATTTAAATATACTATAACTCAAGAGAGAAACAATAAAATTTCAGTATTGCAGTATTGTATATGACTATTACGTATTAATTACTTTTGAAATTAAAAAACGGAATTAAGTTCAAATCCATGAAAATCAAACAACTCATGTTTCAATGTTGATGCAACATGTTGCTATACACAAAGAAACACGATCTGAAACCGAGCAATCCCGAATAGAACCGATCGTCGTAGAGCCATCGTCTGGGTTGCAAACGACGTTTATTTTTTCGCATTCGAACTTTTTGGTGTTGAAATATACTACACATTATATTCAGTGCTGCCTTTGTACTGGGCAATAGTCATGAATGAGCTTATATACAAGGGTTGAATACTTGCAAAAGTATTAAATATCAAGATTTAATAATGTACAGAATTTATTAAATATCTTGGCTGGCCGTAAAGAAAAATATATACGAAAAATTAAATGAAAGATTATATTTTAGTTTTAAAATGCAATTTAAGCTGGCAACGAAAATGCCGTTGAACATTTTTGTCGTGTTTTTTTTGTAAAATAAAATGTTTAATTATACGGAATCGATATTATAAAATAAATGTATTAGGAAATGTCGAATGCTATTTAATGCTCGAACCTATTAATGAATTACATACTTTTAGTTAAATATGTTTAGTAGCCGTTAGTCACATATGTAAAGAAGTGAAGTGAAAACACGCAACATTGTTCCGTAATGAAAAATGCATCTCTGGTCCAATTTCAACTTCCGGTAGAATTTAAGTTAAAAATTTTTCGTTTGAAATTTTTTGTGTTTAAAATTGTTGTGAAATTCAGTGTTAAAAACTAAATGTGTTTCGTAGTGTTTAATTGATAATACAAAGTGTTTGAAGTGAAGTGAAGTATAGTGGATTGGAGAACTGAAGGAGCTTTTGCAGAAATGGGGGCGCGAGGAACTCTTCCCTCTACAGAAAGGTATTTATAATCTTCACGATATATTAATAATTAATTAGTATCCGAATCTCAAATTTAATGGAGCCATATTGGAAGGCCTTCCATTGCTTTTGTAGAAAATGGGAATATATCATTTACCGCTTAAATTACATATATATGCATTCGGAGCTTTGACTCGATGTTGTTGTCATTTATGTTATCACTAATATTGTTGGGGTTGTCGTTGAGTTGTTGGGAGCTTTGGTGTTGTTCTAATAGCTGCAGGTTACAGTTGCTGTGACAGGAGAAATTATAGGCCAAACATGATAAATAAATTATGTTCACTCACGAGCCTATCGTGAAGCGGCTCGCAGAGAAATGAGGCAGAGTGGAACGGAAGGAAATGGACGGATTGGAACGCAATGAAATGGAACGGAATGGTGCGGAATGGAATGTGTTCTAGCCGTGGAATGTGCTCCAGTCTTGTCTTGGGACACTCGGCTGGAGACCCGTTCTGCACCTCCAGCTGACCCAGCAGAGCCGTGAACACCCTGACAAGAAGACGTCATGCCCGCTCCCACGGACGGAAGGACCTCCGTCGTTAAGTCAGCCGTCCCTCAGTCGGCCAAGTCAGTTGCCAATTGAGCAATCGTCGTGTTCGTTTAATTTTTTCAATGCGAGTCGCCGCCACTCGATATCTCGTGGTAAAAGTCTATTAACCGCTCAAATTGTTTTCGTTGATGATGTTTTTATCGTTGCTGCTATTGTTTTTGTTTTAGTTGTTATTGTTTTCATAGTTCGCGTTGTTGTCCTACCTTAGTTGTTGTTGTTGGTGTTGCTGATCGTCGTCCTCGCCCTCGTCATCCTCGTCGTTGCTGTTGTTCTCGTTGCTCTTGTTGTTACTATTGTTGATTCTAGTTGCTGCTGCTATTATGAGTGTTGCCGTTGTTTGTATTATTGTTGTTGTTATTCGTGACGATGTTTTTATTGTAGTTGTTGCTGCAGTCTACGACATGCTTTCTGCGTGGCTTCAGCCGTGGGCGACGACGACAGGTGGTGGCGACAGACGACGGACGGACGGACCGCGACGGCTGATGGTCGTGGCCGCCGCTCGACGGATAAATCGTCCTGCCAAAAGGTAACAAGCGTCGTCATTGATTGTCGTGTCGTAGAGTTTGTTGTTGTTGTTATTGCTATTGCCGTCGGTATTGTACCCTTGTTGGTTTTGCTGCCCGTGTCGGCGACGGGACCCTGATTGCCATTAAACTGCGCCCAAATGTTATAAATTCGCTGTCAATTCGCTGTGGCGTTCGTCGTTATTGTTTGTTGTTTGCAAATAAAAACACCGACAACGCCAACGCCAACGCCAACGACAACAACAACAACAACGATGACAACGGCAATTACAACAATAACAATAATAGCAACAACAAAGACATAAAATAATAACAGCTATTACATCGAATGCCAACAACAACGGCAACTGAAACTTTCCGCCAGCATAGAGGTATATCTTTTTCCATACGCGCTCTCTCTCTCTCTCTCTCTCTCTCTCCCTTCCTGTGTGTCTACCTGGCGTTCCCCTTTGCTCTGTGCCTTTATTTGAGGCTTAGAGCGTGGTTTTTGGCTGTTTTGTTGTCTGACTTGATGTTGTTGCTATTGTTTGACTTATCGATGTTGCTGTTTGTTATGAATTTCTGATTGGGTTAGCAAGTAAATAAAAATGTTGGAGCTAGCTGTTTCCTCGAATTTCAAAATAGAAAAATGAATTTCAGTCGATGCCAGGACGAGATGGCAAACGACAACGAGACGGGAGGGCAAACATGAACAACAGGGCCGAAAGCGGAAACCTAATGAATGCAACAAATGGCCCTCGGCTGCATGGAATCCTAGAGGCCGATGTGTTGTTGGTCTAGAGAGCGAGAGACATGCAGAGAGAAAGAGAAGAGGAACCTCAGTCAGTTCGTAAAACGACAGGATGATTTCTCATACGAGGTGACCAATGCAATTCGAAAGAGAAAGAAGTGAAGCTTATTGGGAAGTGAAGCCATAATTGAGAACGAAGAAGGACTGCTCCAGGTCGCCTAAAGAACAAAGGAGGGCGAGAAGAGAAATTCAAGAAGAAGCTGCCATGGTTCCGATGGAGCTTCTGCAATGCCTTCTTCGAAAAGCTCGGCTTCTGGTCCTCGGACGGACAAAAGGCACGAGGTCGCTTTGCCCCAGGCTCTCGCCACCCCCCAGAAGCTTCAAATAAATAATTTCTCGACAACGCACGCACTCGATATAAATCAAGAATAAAAACTGTCGCCCCACCGCTCGCCGCATGCACCGCGACGCACGCACTGCAGTCGAAGGCCCTCGCACTCGCACTCTCACTCTCTCCCGTACTCGCTCACGCACACGCACACAGATGCTCACGCACATACACACTCTCGCAGACACTCGTTCATGCATAAACATATGGAGGCTCGTATGGCGAGTCACGCACTCACGTATGCAAAGCGTCGCGGAGGCTATTTATTCCGCAGGGCCGTGGTTGGGTGGGGTTGTGCAAAGAAAACGGCGGTGTCGTCCGCCTGCAGGATTTTCCGCAGCGGCGTCAGGCGGCTTAATTGGCTCCTCGTCGCGACAGGGCGACAGAGTGAGGGCAAGTGCGAGTGGGGTCGGGGCGTGGCGCGGAGTGGGCTGACTCGCCTTGGGTTGGGCCAACTCGCCTTGGGTTGGGTTGAAATGACTGGGGTTGGGTTGGGTTCTTGGGGCTGGAGTGGACGTGAGTGGGTTTCGTGTTGTGTTTATTTTACGCACAATTTTGCAAAAACTTTTAACACGCCATTTTAACGCGTGCCACACAAAAGGACATCGACAGCCAGTGGCCTCATCTGCCCGCCTCCTTTCGGCGTCCCTGGGGCCCATTAGGTATGTGCGCCAGTTGCGTGCGCTGCCACTCGACTTCGCCTGACGACGACGATGCCGACGAGAGCGACGTCGACTCGTCATTCAGCGAGTCATCAGTCCGTCCAGCCATCAGCCACCATCGGTCCGTCCACGTTCCTCTGCGCTCCGCCGTCAGACGATCTTCGTGCTTCCCTTGTCCCTCCGCCAATTGATGGCTGGCATATTTTAAGGGCTCCTCCCACTCCTTGACGACCTCCCTCCTCCACTTGCTCTACTCTGACAGAGCATTACTGGCATGTGTTCCCGTTGCTATGCGTGGCGAATAGTTGTGCGAAGTTAAGGAACTCTCGATCGGGCAGACCGGGGGCCGGCGACTTCGACCGCGTGCAACATTTTCGGCGACCAGGACTGGCCGGACGACGACTGGCTGAGCCAGTGGCTTCCCGATAATAACGATTTTCAACGCACATTTAAATAAACTCAACATGGCGGTCACGTAGTTCGACGATTTGTCACAAAATAATTTTTACGACTTCATTTCCATTCCAACTGTGCGTGTTCTAACGCTCCCATCCCCATCCGACGTCCTCGCCCTCGCTTTCACTCCGTCTCTGTGTTTGTCTGTCTCCGCGGTTGTCAGTCGGCCGAGCTCCGCCAGATGGGCTGCGAGGCCGACGCGGTCGCGACGGTGTCACATGGTGGCTGGAGGGAGGGCGGCCCAGAGGTGGTGACCAACCGAAGGACGGTGGTGAAAGGGTGAATTTATGTGCGATCATTAACTCGATTGTTCCCGCCATTCACAAGTCGGTCAAATTAAATTAAACGCTGATTTTCCGGGGGTCCTACGGACTAATGGTGGACGCGGTTTCAAGGTCGGGGAGCGGCGACAAATCGATTTATGATCGCGGCATCGATAAGATCACGTTGGAAGCCCAAGGAGACAAGGGAGGTTGACAATAAACGGCCCGGTTCTCAGCCCAGGGCCCGAGGAGGCCCAAGAGACCGTGGAAGAATCGAAATGATGACGATAAACGAAAGGAAATAAACGAAAAGGAAATTCCTTGGCAAGTGCGTGCTCCTGTCTATCCGACTGTATCTGACTGACTGCCTGCCTGTCTGTTAGTCTGTCTGTCTGTTACTGCCAGGCTGCCAATTATTCAAATGCAAGGATCCTTGAGTCCTGTCAGTGTTGCCCCTAAAAATGTTAACAGCCAAATTATTGGGATCCCACTTGGAGCCGAATGGAGTTGATTTCATTTCGCTTTCCGTCCCGTTGCCTTCGACGAGCTCGCATCAGTTGCGGACAGGGCTCGTGGTGGAGGCGGCAGTGTCGTTTTTATTATCGCTGTTGTCGTCTCAGTCTCGTGTAAATGTCAGCGCCGTCTTTGTCCTTCCCATCGTCCTCGCCATCGCCTCCACTGCCGTTGTCATTGCCGCAAATGAAATTAAACGCCGCGGCCCACCCCCTGCCTGCTCACTCCGGACCCTCGGATGCGATGCGACGCGTCGCGACGTCGAATTTAAATGACGTGCGAAACAAGAATTTCATTTTCTGCTACTTTCGACCCACTCCCCGCGCGGCTAGGGGGGTTGGGGTGGCAGCGAGTGTCGCCGCATCCGGTCTCGCTTTTTGGCAACATGACAAATGGCGCCAACTGATGAGCCTGAGGTTTCTTCCGCCGTTGCCCCAGCTCCGGCTGAGCTCCTGAAGCCGCCGCTGCTGCACGAGTGCCGCGTACACAAAAAGAACGCAACGGGCAAATCCCCGCCCCTCGTCGGCCACACCCCCGGCTCAGCGGAGAACTCGGCTTGCTTAGGCAGTGAAATGAAATTCCTGCTCCTGACTTATTGATGGTGTTCATTGTCTTCGCTTGTAATAAATTTTTATTTGCATTTGTCAAAAGCATCCGCCCAAAAAAACCCACAACAACAACAGCAACAGCAGAAAAACCCTCGAAAGAGAGGAGCAAACGAGAAAAGAATAGAATGAAAAGGAAACCCAGAAAAATTGGCTAAAAAATGAACTTGAAACAATGCTAAAAAATGCTAAAAATTACGCTCGACCAAATTTACGGCACGCTGAGAGAATTATTTCTCTGCGGTGGAGCCTCAACTTTATTGGTAATTTGCCAATTTGCAGCCTCTCTCTCTCCCTCATTCGTATTCCCTCCACTTCTTTTCTCTCTCTCTCCATTTCTCCTCTTTTGGCCCTTTTACTGTGCTTCGCTGGTAATTTAGGATTCTCGAGCCTAGAGCCGAGAACTGTGGGAATCGACCTAGCGCCGAGATTTCGCAATTATTTATTTTTCGTTTGAAAAAACTTCCGCTCGGCCAGTAAATCAGGGGGAATTTGTTTCCACCGACTCCTCCCCGCTGAGAGACGGTGCATCGAACCTAATGGATACGCTAATCTTACTTTGAGGATCATTCTGCAGGATGGGGAAGTATTCTGGGATTGTAATTGTCGACGGTGTAGTTCAAAAAAATTCATCCTTTAACACTGCTTCCATTCGTTTTTAGCAAATGTCTTCAAAGTGAAGAGTTTCAGAGCAGTCCAGTCCTTAATTAATTTTATTTCCAGTATTTGTGGTTCTCGCCTTGTTACGACTTTATGTCTAGTATCACTTTACACAACTCTCACTCCCACGATTACTACTAATTCGTGCTATATTATTTGCATAATTCCTCTCCCATTAGTCGGAGGTATTTTAGGGCCCAAACGAGCTTTTCGACTGCCCATTTTCGACGTGTGCTGGACACTGAGCACTGCGGGGGTGATTAACCGTGGCCAATGAAAAACATCACACTGGTGGCCAATTGACGAGCACACTACGTCGACTACGCAACCGACAGCCTGGCCCTCCCTTCCACCTTCCGCGCCGTGCCACTCCACTCCACACCATGCCACGGCACGCCTCGCCTAGCGAATAGTTTCGGTCCCATTTGACCGATAAATCGGCCAAATTGTCGTCAAACACGTTACTGACCAAAGAGTTCGGTCGCGGCAGTTTTGGTCAACAATTAACACGCGACAAGCGACAGGCACCAGCCAGTCCCGTCCCCATCTCCACCCCGTCAGGCACCCCTGGGCCATCCGCAGGAAAAGAACTGAAAAAAAAAGAACATTTTAATTGCGTGAAGAAACGTTCGTCGCTGCGTTGTTGACACTTGTCACTTGGCGACGTCGCTACCAGAGCCACCGGGCACCAGAGCCTTGCATTCGAGGAAGCGATTGCAACAGTGTTGGAGGTTATCGAGTAGCCAGTCGTTGTTGTTACGATTAAGGCTCCTGTCCTGTCGCGTGCATCGGCGCCATTCCGCGGCGAGGGAAACATAAAACATCGGCGAAAGTGAAAGTTGTTCCAAAACTTTATGCCTACGAAAAGCGGCCGTTGGTCGACGTCCGCCGGCTCCGTCACGCCCCGCGGAGCGTCGCGCATTCCACGAAATCAGCGCCGTTCTGGCCAAGTGGCAAATTTAATTGGCCATTTATTTACATTTTGTTAACAAAACCGGCGGGAGACATTTTTCTCGTGTTTCGACCTTTGTTTATATTTGCTGGTTATTATTGTTGTTGTCGTTATTAATGTTGTAGTTGTCGTCATTACCGTCGCTTTTGTTTTTATTTTGTTCCTTTCTTTGTTGTCGTTAATTGGCATCACTGACTCGAATATGATTGCATAACTTTGTTTATATTCAACACCAAGTGCGTGCCCTTCAACAATGTAGAAGTCTATGTGTGTGCATGAGCATATGTGTGTGTATGACAAAGTTTACTATAGACTCCGCGTGAGTAGAAACTTATGCCTATGAATGTTCGTGCAGGCCAATTTCCTATCAAGGCCTCGGGTGCAAAAATTCGGTCTCTCCCAAAACCAAAGCTCGCTTTAAATATATTTCAAGGCAAGGTGGCCTTTTTAGATTGTGTATGTGGAAAATATGGTATCAGGAAATTAGTCCTTTTTAGTGGGGAAGTACATCTAGTTAACTAATTATGATAACTACTGATACTGGGAATGCGACGCGGGCCAGACAAAATCCAAGGTCTTATTGGAAATTTTGGAAAGCTATAAAAAAGATTAAGACTAGGTACCTATGTACCTCTTCTTTCTGAAAGGATCTTCCGCTAGAGAACTCACAAAGTAAGTAACACATTATTTTACATTTTTGCCACATCGTCTACATAAGGCAGTCGAAATTAAAAAGAAAAAACGGATGTAAAGAACATATTAGAACGGAAATGTTGAAGGATTTATCGCTTAGCAATCGCAATGAGCCATTGCTGCCGACCCTAGGATCACTGTGTCAGATTCTACAAGCAATTGTTTCTTACCAAAACTTTAAATTGCTCTAATTACGTAAATACGCGTCCTAGAGGGGTCAAACTTGACAGTCGGTACTTCTTCATATTTTCTATTTAGGCCATGTAAAAGGCATTTCCGCGTAGGAAACGCACGGAGTATAATGTAATTGCAAACTGCAGTCGCTAAAACCGGAAAAATACGTTTTTGCGGACTTTAGAATTTTTCATATTTTTGGTCACCCCTGCCCTTCTGTTTGGGCCATATTTTCTAAAATAGTATTTATAACATAATGAAACTTTTGATTCATAATCTAATACTCCTAACCTTTCATTTGCGCCATTTCTGAGGTCCCTAGGACCACTGAGTCAGATTCTACAAGCAATTGTTTCTTACCAAAACTTTAAACGGCTCTAATTCCGTAAATACGCGTCCTAGAGGGGTCAAACTTGACAGTCGGTACTTCTTCAAATTTTCTATTTAGGCCATGTAAAAGGCATTTCCGCGTAGGAAACGCACGTAGTATAATGTAAATGCAAACTGCAGTCGCTAAAACCGGCAAAATACGTTTTTTAGGTCTTTAGAATTTTTATATTTTTGGTCACCCCCGCCCTTCTGCTTTGGGCCATATTTTCTAAAATATTATTTATAACATAATGAAACTATTGATTCATAATCTAATACTTCTAACCTTTCATTTAGGCCATTTCTGAGGTCCCTAGGACCACTGAGTCAGATTCTACATTGTTTCTTACCAAAACTTTAAACGGCTCTAATTCCGTAAATACGCGTCCTAGAGGGGTCAAACTTGACAGTCGGTACTTCTTCAAATTTTCTATTTAGGCCATGTAAAAGGCATTTCCGCGTAGGAAACGCACGGAGTATGATATAAATGCAAACTGCAGTCGCGCAAACCGGCAAAATACGTTTTTTCGGACTTTCGAATTTTTCATATCTTTGGTCACCCCTGCCCTTCTGCTTTGGGCCATATTTTCTAAAATGTTATTTATAATATAATGAAACTTTTGATTCATATTCTAATACTCCTAACCTTTCATTTACGCCATTGCTGAGGTCCTTAGGACCACTGAGTCAGTTTCTACAAGCAATTGTTTCTTACCAAAACTTTAAACGGCTCTAATTCCGTAAATACGCGTCCTAGAGGGGTCAAACTTGACAGTCGGTACTTCTTCAAATTTTATATTTAGGCCATGTAAAAGGCCTATTTTCTAAAATAGTATTTATAACATAATGAAACTTTTGATTCATAATCTAATACTCCTAACCTTTCATTTGCGTCATTGCTGAGGTCCCTAGGACCACTGAGTCAGATTCTACAACCAATTGTTTCTTACCAAAACTTTAAACGGCTCTAATTCCGTAAATACGCGTCCTAGAGGGGTCAAACTTGACAGTCGGTACTTCTTCAAATTTTCTATTTAGGCCATGTAAAAGGCATTTCCGCGTAGGAAACGCACGGAGTATAATGAAAATGCAAACTGCAGTCGCTCAAACCGGATAAAAACGTTTTTTCGGACTTTCGAATTTTTCATATCTTTGGTCACCCCTGTCCTTCTGCTTTCGGCCATATTTTCTAAAATAGTATTTATAACATAATGAAACTTTTGATTCATAATCTAATACTCCTAACCTTTCATTTGCGCCATTTCTGAGGTCCCTAGGACCACTGAGTCAGATTCTACAAGCAATTGTTTCTTACCAAAACTTTAAACGGCTCTAATTCCGTAAATACGCGTCCTAGAGGGGTCAAACTTGACAGTCGGTACTTCTTCAAATTTTCTATTTAGGCCATGTAAAAGGCATTTCCGCATAGGAAACGCACCGAGTATAATGTAAATGCAAACTGCAGTCGCTAAAACCGGAAAAATACGTGTTTTCGGACTTTCGAATTTTTCATATTTGTGGTCACCCCTGCCCTTCTGTTTTGGCCATATTTTCTAAAATAGTATTTATAACATAATGAAACTTTTGATTCATAATCTAATACTCCTAACCTTTCATTTGCGTCATTGCTGAGGTCCCTAGGACCACTGAGTCAGATTCTACAAGCAATTGTTTCTTACCAAAACTTTAAACGGCTCTAATTCCGTTAATACGCGTCCTAGAGGGGTCAAACTTGACAGTCGGTACTTCTTCAAATTTTCTATTTAGGCCATGTAAAGGGCATTTCCGCGTAGGAAACGCACGGAGTATAATGTAAATGCAAACTGCAGTCGCTAAAACCGGCAAAATGCGTATTTTCGGACTTTCGAATTTTTCATATTTTTCGTCACCCCTGTCCTTCTGCTTTCGGCCATATTTTCTAAAATAGTATTTATAACATAATGAAACTTTTGATTCATAATCTAATACTCCTAACCTTTCATTTGCGCCATTGCTGAGGTCCCTAGGACCACTGAGTCAGATTCTACAAGCAATTGTTTCTTACCAAAACTTTAAACGGCTCTAATTCCGTTAATACGCGTCCTAGAGGGGTCAAACTTGACAGTCGGTACTTCTTCAAATTTTCTATTTAGGCCATGTAAAAGGCATTTCCGCGTAGGAAACGCACGGAGTATAATGTAAATGCAAACTGCAGTCGCTAAAACCGGAAAAATACGTATTTTCGGACTTTCGAATTTTTCATATTTTCGTCACCCCTGTCCTTCTGCCTCCGGCCATATTTTCTAAAATAGTATTTATAACATAATGAAACTTTTGATTCATAATCTAATACTCCTAACCTTTCATTTGCGTCATTGCTGAGGTCCCTAGGACCACTGAGTCAGATTCTACAAGCAATTGTTTCTTACCAAAACTTTAAACGGCTCTAATTCCGTAAATACGCGTCCTAGAGGGGTCAAACTTGACAGTCGGTACTTCTTCAAATTTTCTATTTAGGCCATGTAAAAGGCATTTTTGCGTAGGAAACGCACGGAGTATAATGTAAATGCAAACTGCAGTCGCTAAAACCGGCAAAATACGTTTTTTCTGACTTTAGAATTTTTCATATTTTTGGTCACCCCTGCCCTTCTGTTTTGGCCATATTTTATAAAATAGTATTTATAACATAATGAAACTTTTGATTCATAATCTAATACTCCTAACCTTTCATTTGCGCCATTGTTGAGGTCCCTAGGACCACTGAGTCAGATTCTACAAGCAATTGTTTCTTACCAAAACTTTAAACGGCTCTAATTCCGTAAATACGTGTCCTAGAGGGGTCAAACTTGACAGTCGGTACTTCTTCAAATTTTCTATTTAGGCCATGTAAAAGGCATTTTTGCGTAGGAAACGCACGGAGTATAATGTAAATGCAAACTGCAGTCGCTAAAACCGGCAAAATACGTTTTTTCTGACTTTAGAATTTTTCATATTTTTGGTCACCCCTGCCCTTCTGTTTTGGCCATATTTTATAAAATAGTATTTATAACATAATGAAACTTTTGATTCATAATCTAATACTCCTAACCTTTCATTTGCGCCATTGTTGAGGTCCCTAGGACCACTGAGTCAGATTCTACAACCAATTGTTTCTTACCAAAACTTTAAACGGCTCTAATTCCGTAAATACGCATCCTAGAGGGGTCAAACTTGACAGTTGGTACTTCTTCAAATTTTCTATTTAGGCCATGTAAAAGGCATTTCCGCGTAGGAAACGCACGGAGTATAATGTAAATGCAAACTGCAGTCGCTAAAACCGGAAAAATACGTTTTTTCGGACTTTAGAATTTTTCATATTTTTCGTCACCCCTGCCCTTCTGTTTTGGCCATATTTTCTAAAATAGTATTTATAACATAATGAAACTTTTGATTCATAATCTAATACTCCTAACCTTTCATTTGCGTCATTGCTGAGGTCCCTAGGACCACTGAGTCAGATTCTACAAGCAATTGTTTCTTACTAAAACTTTAAACGGCTCTAATTCCGTAAATACGCGTCCTAGAGGGGTCAAACTTGACAGTCGGTACTTCTTCAAATTTTCTATTTAGGCCATGTAAAAGGCATTTCCGCATAGGAAACGCACCGAGTATAATGTAAATGCAAACTGCAGTCGCTAAAACCGGAAAAATACGTGTTTTCGGACTTTCGAATTTTTCATATTTGTGGTCACCCCTGCCCTTCTGTTTTGGCCATATTTTCTAAAATAGTATTTATAACATAATGAAACTTTTGATTCATAATCTAATACTCCTAACCTTTCATTTGCGTCATTGCTGAGGTCCCTAGGACCACTGAGTCAGATTCTACAAGCAATTGTTTCTTACCAAAACTTTAAACGGCTCTAATTCCGTTAATACGCGTCCTAGAGGGGTCAAACTTGACAGTCGGTACTTCTTCAAATTTTCTATTTAGGCCATGTAAAAGGCATTTCCGCGTAGGAAACGCACGGAGTATAATGTAAATGCAAACTGCAGTCGCTAAAACCGGAAAAATACGTATTTTCGGACTTTCGAATTTTTCATATTTTCGTCACCCCTGTCCTTCTGCCTCCGGCCATATTTTCTAAAATAGTATTTATAACATAATGAAACTTTTGATTCATAATCTAATACTCCTAACCTTTCATTTGCGCCATTGCTGAGGTCCCTAGGACCACTGAGTCAGATTCTACAACCAATTGTTTCTTACCAAAACTTTAAACGTCTCTAATTCCGTTAATACGCGTCCTAGAGGGGTCAAACTTGACAGTCGGTACTTCTTCAAATTTTCTATTTAGGCCATGTAAAAGGCATTTCCGCGTAGGAAACGCACGGAGTATAATGTAAATGCAAACTGCAGTCGCTAAAACCGGAAAAATACGTGTTTTCGGACTTTCGAATTTTTCATATTTTTGGTTACCCCTGCCCTTCTGTTTTGGCCATATTTTCTAAAATAGTATTTATAACATAATGAATGCAGTCGCTAAAACCGGCAAAATACGTATTTTCGGACTTTCGAATTTTTCATATTTTTCGTCACCCCTGTCCTTCTGCTTTCGGCCATATTTTCTAAAATAGTATTTATAACATAATGAAACTTTTGATTCATAATCTAATACTCCTAACCTTTCATTTGCGCCATTGCTGAGGTCCCTAGGACCACTGAGTCAGATTCTACAACCAATTGTTTCTTACCAAAACTTTAAACGGCTCTAATTCCGTAAATACGCGTCCTAGAGGGGTCAAACTTGACAGTCGGTACTTCTTCAAATTTTCTATTTAGGCCATGTAAAAGGCATTTCCGCGTAGGAAACGCACCGAGTATAATGTAAATTCAAACTGCAGTCGCTAAAACCGGAAAAATACGTATTTTCGGACTTTCGAATTTTTCATATTTGTGGTCACCCCTGCCCTTCTGTTTTGGCCATATTTTCTAAAATAGTATTTATAACATAATGGAACTTTTGATTCATAATCTAATACTCCTAACCTTTCATTTGCGCCATTGCTGAGGTCCCTAGGACCACTGAGTCAGATTCTACAACCAATTGTTTCTTACCAAAACTTTAAACGGCTCTAATTCCGTTAATACGCGTCCTAGAGGGGTCAAACTTGACAGTCGGTACTTTTTCAAATTTTCTATTTAGGCCATGTAAAAGGCATTTCCGCATAGGAAACGCACCGAGTATAATGTAAATGCAAACTGCAGTCGCTAAAACCGGAAAAATACGTGTTTTCGGACTTTCGAATTTTTCATATTTTTGGTCACCCCTGCCCTTCTGTTTTGGCCATATTTTCTAAAATAGTATTTATAACATAACGAAACTTTTGATTCATAATCTAATATTCCTAACCTTTCATTTGCGCCATTGCTGAGGTCCCTAGGACCACTGAGTCAGATTCTACAAGCAATTGTTTCTTACCAAAACTTTAAACGGCTCTAATTCCGTAAATACGCGTCCTAGAGGGGTCAAACTTGACAGTCGGTACTTCTTCAAATTTTCTATTTAGGCCATGTAAAAGGCATTTCCGCATAGGAAACGCACGGAGTATAATGTAAATGCAAACTGAAGTCGCTAAAACCGGAAAAATACGTGTTTTCGGACTTTCGAATTTTTCATATTTGTGGTCACCCCTGCCCTTCTGTTTTGGCCATATTTTCTAAAATAGTATTTATAACATAATGAAACTTTTGATTCATAATCTAATATTCCTAATCTTTCATTTGCGCCATTGCTGAGGTCCCTAGGACCACTGAGTCAGATTCTACAACCAATTGTTTCTTACCAAAACTTTAAACGGCTCTAATTCCGTAAATACGCGTCCTAGGGGGGTCAAACTTGACAGTCGGTACTTCTTCAAATTTTCTATTTAGGCCATGTAAAAGGCATTTCCGCATAGGAAACGCACCGAGTATAATGTAAATGCAAACTGCAGTCGCTAAAACCGGCAAAATACGTTTTTTCGGACTTTAGAATTTTTTATATTTTTGGTCACCTCTGCCCTTCTGTTTTGGCCATATTTTCTAAAATAGTATTTATAACATAATGAAACTTTTGATTCATAATCTAATGCTCCTAACCTTTCATTTGCGCCATTGCTGAGGTCCCTAGGACCACTGAGTCAGATTCTACAACCAATTGTTTCTTACCAAAACTTTAAACGGCTCTAATTCCGTAAATACGCGTGCTAGAGGGGTCAAACTTGACAGTCGGTACTTCTTCAAATTTTCTATTTAGGCCATGTAAAAGGCATTTCCGCATAGGAAACGCACCGAGTATAATGTAAATTCAAAATGCAGTCGCTAAAACCGGAAAAATACGTGTTTTCGGACTTTCGAATTTCTCATATTTGTGGTCACCCCTGCCCTTCTGTTTTGGCCATATCTTCTAAAATAGTATTTATAACATAATGATTGCAGTCGCTAAAACCGGCAAAATACGTATTTTCGGACTTTCGAATTTTTCATATTTTTCGTCACCCCTGTCCTTCTGCTTTCGGCCATATTTTCTAAAATAGTATTTATAACATAATGAAACTTTTGATTCATAATCTAATACTCCTAACCTTTCATTTGCGCCATTGCTGAGGTCCCTAGGACCACTGAGTCAGATTCTACAACCAATTGTTTCTTACCAAAACTTTAAACTGCTCTAATTCCGTAAATACGCATGCTAGAGGGGTCAAACTTGACAGTCGGTACTTCTTCAAATTTTCTATTTAGGCCATGTAAAAGGCATTTCCGCGTAGGAAACGCACCGAGTATAATGTAAATTCAAAATGCAGTCGCTAAAACCGGAAAAATACGTGTTTTCGGACTTTCGAATTTTTCATATTTGTGGTCACCCCTGCCCTTCTGTTTTGGCCATATTTTCTAAAATAGTATTTATAACATAATGAAACTTTTGATTCATAATCTAATACTCCTAACCTTTCATTTGCGTCATTGCTGAGGTCCCTAGGACCACTGAGTCAGATTCTACAAGCAATTGTTTCTTACCAAAACTTTAAACGGCTCTAATTCCGTAAATACGCGTCCTAGAGGGGTCAAACTTGACAGTCGGTACTTCTTCAAATTTTCTATTTAGGCCATGTAAAAGGCATTTCCGCGTAGGAAACGCACGGAGTATAATGTAAATGCAAACTGCAGTCGCTAAAACCGGAAAAATACGTTTTTGCGGACTTTAGAATTTTTCATATTTTTGGTCACCCCTGCCCTTCTGTTTTGGCCATATTTTCTAAAATAGTATTTATAACATAATGAAACTTTTGATTCATAATCTAATACTCCTAACCTTTCATTTGCGCCATTGCTGAGGTCCCTAGGACCACTGAGTCAGATTCTACAACCAATTGTTTCTTACCAAAACTTTAAACTGCTCTAATTCCGTAAATACGCGTGCTAGAGGGGTCAAACTTGACAGTCGGTACTTCTTCAAATTTTCTATTTAGGCCATGTAAAAGGAATTACCGCGTAGGAAACGCACGGAGTATAATGTAAATGCAAACTGCAGTCGCTAAAACCGGCAAAATACGTGTTTTCGGACTTTCGAATTTTTCATATTTGTGGTCACCCCTGCCCTTCTGTTTTGGATATATTTTCTAAAATAGTATTTATAACATAATGAAACTTTTGATTCATAATCTAATACTCCTAACCTTTCATTTGCACCATTGCTGAGGTCCCTAGGACCACTGAGTCAGATTCTACAACCAATTGTTTCTTACCAAAACTTTAAACGGCTCTAATTCCGTAAATACGCGTGCTAGAGGGGTCAAACTTGACAGTCGGTACTTCTTCAAATTTTCTATTTAGGCCATGTAAAAGGCATTTCCGCATAGGAAACGCACCGAGTATAATGTAAATGCAAACTGCAGTCGCTAAAACCGGAAAAATACGTGTTTTCGGACTTTCGAATTTTTCATATTTTTGGTCACCCCTGCCCTTCTGTTTTGGCCATATTTTCTAAAATAGTATTTATAACATAATGAAACTTTTGATTCATAATCTAATACTCCTAACCTTTCATTTGCGTCATTGCTGAGGTCCCTAGGACCACTGAGTCAGATTCTACAAGCAATTGTTTCTTACCAAAACTTTAAACGGCTCTAATTCCGTAAATACGCGTCCTAGAGGGGTCAAACTTGACAGTCGGTACTTCTTCAAATTTTCTATTTAGGCCATGTAAAAGGAATTACCGCGTAGGAAACGCACGGAGTATAATGTAAATGCAAACTGCAGTCGCTAAAACCGGCAAAATACGTGTTTTCGGACTTTCGAATTTTTCATATTTGTGGTCACCCCTGCCCTTCTGTTTTGGCCATATTTTCTAAAATAGTATTTATAACATAATGAAACTTTTGATTCATAATCTAATACTCCTAACCTTTCATTTGCGTCATTGCTGAGGTCCCTAGGACCACTGAGTCAGATTCTACAAGCAATTGTTTCTTACCAAAACTTTAAACGGCTCTAATTCCGTAAATACGCGTCCTAGAGGGGTCAAACTTGACAGTCGGTACTTCTCCAAATTTTCTATTTAGGCCATGTAAAAGGCATTTCCGCGTAGGAAACGCACGGAGTATAATATAAATGCAAACTGCAGTCGCTAAAACCGAAAAAATACGTGTTTTCGGACTTTCAAATTTTTCATATTCTTAGTCACCCCTGCCCTTGTGCTTTGGGCCATATTTTCTAAAATAGTATTTATAACATAATGAAACTTTTGATTCATAATCTAATACTCCTAACCTTTCATTTGCGCCATTGCTGAGGTCCCTAGGACCACTGAGTCAGATTCTACAACCAATTGTTTCTTACCAAAACTTTAAACGGCTCTAATTCCGTAAATACGCGTGCTAGAGGGGTCAAACTTGACAGTCGGTACTTCTTCAAATTTTCTATTTAGGCCATGTAAAAGGCATTTCCGCATAGGAAACGCACCGAGTATAATGTAAATGCAAACTGCAGTCGCTAAAACCGGAAAAATACGTGTTTTCGGACTTTCGAATTTTTCATATTTTTGGTCACCCCTGCCCTTCTGTTTTGGCCATATTTTCTAAAATAGTATTTATAACATAATGAAACTTTTGATTCATAATCTAATACTCCTAACCTTTCATTTGCGTCATTGCTGAGGTCCCTAGGACCACTGAGTCAGATTCTACAAGCAATTGTTTCTTACCAAAACTTTAAACGGCTCTAATTCCGTAAATACGCGTCCTAGAGGGGTCAAACTTGACAGTCGGTACTTCTTCAAATTTTCTATTTAGGCCATGTAAAAGGAATTACCGCGTAGGAAACGCACGGAGTATAATGTAAATGCAAACTGCAGTCGCTAAAACCGGCAAAATACGTGTTTTCGGACTTTCGAATTTTTCATATTTGTGGTCACCCCTGCCCTTCTGTTTTGGCCATATTTTCTAAAATAGTATTTATAACATAATGAAACTTTTGATTCATAATCTAATACTCCTAACCTTTCATTTGCGTCATTGCTGAGGTCCCTAGGACCACTGAGTCAGATTCTACAAGCAATTGTTTCTTACCAAAACTTTAAACGGCTCTAATTCCGTAAATACGCGTCCTAGAGGGGTCAAACTTGACAGTCGGTACTTCTTCAAATTTTCTATTTAGGCCATGTAAAAGGCATTTCCGCGTAGGAAACGCACGGAGTATAATATAAATGCAAACTGCAGTCGCTAAAACCGGAAAAATACGTGTTTTCGGACTTTCAAATTTTTCATATTCTTAGTCACCCCTGCCCTTGTGCTTTGGGCCATATTTTCTAAAATAGTATTTATAACATAATGAAACTTTTGATTCATAATCTAATACTACTAACCTTTCATTTGCGCCATTGCTGAGGTCCCTAGGACCACTGAGTCAGATTCTACAACCAATTGTTTCTTACCAAAACTTTATACTGCTCTAATTCCGTAAATACGCGTGCTAGAGGGGTCAAACTTGACAGTCGGTACTTCTTCAAATTTTCTATTTAGGCCATGTAAAAGGAATTACCGCGTAGGAAACGCACGGAGTATAATGTAAATGCAAACTGCAGTCGCTAAAACCGGCAAAATACGTGTTTTCGGACTTTCGAATTTTTCATATTTGTGGTCACCCCTGCCCTTCTGTTTTGGCCATATTTTCTAAAATAGTATTTATAACATAATGAAACTTTTGATTCATAATCTAATACTCCTAACCTTTCATTTGCGTCATTGCTGAGGTCCCTAGGACCACTGAGTCAGATTCTACAAGCAATTGTTTCTTACCAAAACTTTAAACGGCTCTAATTCCGTAAATACGCGTCCTAGAGGGGTCAAACTTGACAGTCGGTACTTCTCCAAATTTTCTATTTAGGCCATGTAAAAGGCATTTCCGCGTAGGAAACGCACGGAGTATAATATAAATGCAAACTGCAGTCGCTAAAACCGAAAAAATACGTGTTTTCGGACTTTCAAATTTTTCATATTCTTAGTCACCCCTGCCCTTGTGCTTTGGGCCATATTTTCTAAAATAGTATTTATAACATAATGAAACTTTTGATTCATAATCTAATACTCCTAACCTTTCATTTGCGCCATTGCTGAGGTCCCTAGGACCACTGAGTCAGATTCTACAAGCAATTGCTTCTTACCAAAACTTTAAACGGCTCTAATTCCGTAAATACGCGTCCTAGAGGGGTCAAACTAGACAGTCGGTACTTCTTCAAATTTTCTATTTTGGCCATGTAAAAGGCATTTCCGCATAGGAAACGCACGGAGTATAATGTAAATGCAAACTGAAGTCGCTAAAACCGGAAAAATACGTGTTTTCGGACTTTCGAATTTTTCATATTTGTGGTCACCCCTGCCCTTCTGTTTTGGCCATATTTTCTAAAATAGTATTTATAACATAATGAAACTTTTGATTCATAATCTAATATTCCTAATCTTTCATTTGCGCCATTGCTGAGGTCCCTAGGACCACTGAGTCAGATTCTACAACCAATTGTTTCTTACCAAAACTTTAAACGGCTCTAATTCCGTAAATACGCGTCCTAGGGGGGTCAAACTTGACAGTCGGTACTTCTTCAAATTTTCTATTTAGGCCATGTAAAAGGCATTTCCGCATAGGAAACGCACCGAGTATAATGTAAATGCAAACTGCAGTCGCTAAAACCGGCAAAATACGTTTTTTCGGACTTTAGAATTTTTTATATTTTTGGTCACCTCTGCCCTTCTGTTTTGGCCATATTTTCTAAAATAGTATTTATAACATAATGAAACTTTTGATTCATAATCTAATGCTCCTAACCTTTCATTTGCGCCATTGCTGAGGTCCCTAGGACCACTGAGTCAGATTCTACAACCAATTGTTTCTTACCAAAACTTTAAACGGCTCTAATTCCGTTATAACGCGTCCTAGAGGGGTCAAACTTGACAGTCGGTACTTCTTCAAATTTTCTATTTAGGCCATGTAAAAGGCATTTCCGCGTAGGAAACGCACGGAGTATAATGTAAATGCAAACTGCAGTCGCTAAAACCGGAAAAATACGTTTTTGCGGACTTTAGAATTTTTCATATTTTTGGTCACCCCTGCCCTTCTGTTTTGGCCATATTTTATAAAATAGTATTTATAACATAATGAAACTTTTGATTCATAATCTAATACTCCTAACCTTTCATTTGCGCCATTGCTGAGGTCCCTAGGACCACTGAGTCAGATTCTACAACCAATTGTTTCTTACCAAAACTTTAAACGGCTCTAATTCCGTAAATACGCGTCCTAGAGGGGTCAAACTTGACAGTCGGTACTTCTTCAAATTTTCTATTTAGGCCATGTAAAGGGCATTTCCGCGTAGGAAACGCACGGAGTATAATGTAAATGCAAACTGCAGTCGCTAAAACCGGCAAAATACGTTTTTTCGGACTTTAGAATTTTTCATATTTTTGTTCACCCCTGCCCATCTGCTTTTCGCCATATTTTCTAAAATAGTATTTATAACATAATGAAACTTTTGATTCATAATCTAATATTCCTAACCTTTCATTTGCGCCATTGCTGAGGTCCCTAGGACCACTGAGTCAGATTCTACAAGCAATTGTTTCTTACCAAAACTTTAAACGGCTCTAATTCCGTAAAAACGCGTCCTAGAGGGGTCAAACTTGACAGTCGGTACTTCTTCAAATTTTCTATTTAGGCCATGTAAAGGCCATTTCCGCGTAGGAAACGCACGGAGTATAATGTAAATGCAAACTGCAGTCGCTAAAACCGGCAAAATACGTTTTTTCGGACTTTAGAATTTTTCATATTTTTGTTCACCCCTGCCCATCTGCTTTTCGCCATATTTTCTAAAATAGTATTTATAACATAATGAAACTTTTGATTCATAATCTAATATTCCTAACCTTTCATTTGCGCCATTGCTGAGGTCCCTAGGACCACTGAGTCAGATTCTACAAGCAATTGTTTCTTACCAAAACTTTAAACGGCTCTAATTCCGTAAAAACGCGTCCTAGAGGGGTCAAACTTGACAGTCGGTACTTCTTCAAATTTTCTATTTAGGCCATGTAAAAGGCATTTCCGCGTAGGAAACGCACCGAGTATAATGTAAATTCAAACTGCAGTCGCTAAAACCGGAAAAATACGTGTTTTCGGACTTTCGAATTTTTCATATTTGTGGTCACCCCTGCCCTTCTGTTTTGGCCATATTTTCTAAAATAGTATTTATAACATAATGAAACTTTTGATTCATAATCTAATACTCCTAACCTTTCATTTGCGTCATTGCTGAGGTCCCTATGACCACTGAGTCAGATTCTACAAGCAATTGTTTCTTACCAAAACTTTAAACGGCTCTAATTCCGTAAATACGCGTCCTAGAGGGGTGAAACTTGACAGTCGGTACTTCTTCAAATTTTCTATTTAGGCCATGTAAAAGGCATTTCCGCGTAGGAAACGCACGGAGTATAATGTAAATGCAAACTGCAGTCGCTAAAACCGGAAACATACGTTTTTGCGGACTTTAGAATTTTTCATATTTTTGGTCACCCCTGCCCTTCTGTTTTGGCCATATTTTCTAAAATAGTATTTATAACATAATGAAACTTTTGATTCATAATCTAATACTCCTAACCTTTCATTTGCGTCATTGCTGAGGTCCCTAGGACCACTGAGTCAGATTCTACAAGCAATTGTTTCTTACCAAAACTTTAAGCGGCTCTAATTCCGTAAATACGCGTCCTAGAAGGGTCCAACTTGACAGTCGGTACTTCTTCAAATTTTCTATTTAGGCCATGTAAAAGACATTTCCGCGTAGGAAACGCACGGAGTATAATGTAAATGCAAACTGCAGTCGCTAAAACCGGCAAAATACGTTTTTGCGGACTTTAGAATTTTTCATATTTTTGGTCACCCCTGCCCTTCTGTTTTGGCCATATTTTCGAAAATAGTATTTATAACATAATGAAACTTTTGATTCATAATCTAATACTCCTAACCTTTCATTTGCGTCATTGCTGAGGTCCCTAGGACCACTGAGTCAGATTCTACAAGCAATTGTTTCTTACCAAAACTTTAAACGGCTCTAATTCCGTAAATACGCGTCCTAGAGGGGTCCAACTTGACAGTCGGTACTTCTTCAAATTTTCTATTTAGGCCATGTAAAAGACATTTCCGTGTAGGAAACGCACGGAGTATAATGTAAATGCAAACTGCAGTCGCTAAAACCGGCAAAATACGTATTTTCGGACTTTAGAATTTTTCATATTTTTGTTCACCCCTGCCCATCTGCTTTTCGCCATATTTTCTAAAATAGTATTTATAACATAATGAAACTTTTGATTCATAATCTAATATTCCTAACCTTTCATTTGCGCCATTGCTGAGGTCCCTAGGACCACTGAGTCAGATTCTACAAGCAATTGTTTCTTACCAAAACTTTAAACGGCTCTAATTCCGTAAAAACGCGTCCTAGAGGGGTCAAACTTGACAGTCGGTACTTCTTCAAATTTTCTATTTAGGCCATGTAAAAGGCATTTCCGCGTAGGAAACGCACCGAGTATAATGTAAATTCAAACTGCAGTCGCTAAAACCGGAAAAATACGTGTTTTCGGACTTTCGAATTTTTCATATTTGTGGTCACCCCTGCCCTTCTGTTTTGGCCATATTTTCTAAAATAGTATTTATAACATAATGAAACTTTTGATTCATAATCTAATACTCCTAACCTTTCATTTGCGTCATTGCTGAGGTCCCTATGACCACTGAGTCAGATTCTACAAGCAATTGTTTCTTACCAAAACTTTAAACGGCTCTAATTCCGTAAATACGCGTCCTAGAGGGGTGAAACTTGACAGTCGGTACTTCTTCAAATTTTCTATTTAGGCCATGTAAAAGGCATTTCCGCGTAGGAAACGCACGGAGTATAATGTAAATGCAAACTGCAGTCGCTAAAACCGGAAACATACGTTTTTGCGGACTTTAGAATTTTTCATATTTTTGGTCACCCCTGCCCTTCTGTTTTGGCCATATTTTCTAAAATAGTATTTATAACATAATGAAACTTTTGATTCATAATCTAATACTCCTAACCTTTCATTTGCGTCATTGCTGAGGTCCCTAGGACCACTGAGTCAGATTCTACAAGCAATTGTTTCTTACCAAAACTTTAAGCGGCTCTAATTCCGTAAATACGCGTCCTAGAAGGGTCCAACTTGACAGTCGGTACTTCTTCAAATTTTCTATTTAGGCCATGTAAAAGACATTTCCGCGTAGGAAACGCACGGAGTATAATGTAAATGCAAACTGCAGTCGCTAAAACCGGCAAAATACGTTTTTGCGGACTTTAGAATTTTTCATATTTTTGGTCACCCCTGCCCTTCTGTTTTGGCCATATTTTCGAAAATAGTATTTATAACATAATGAAACTTTTGATTCATAATCTAATACTCCTAACCTTTCATTTGCGTCATTGCTGAGGTCCCTAGGACCACTGAGTCAGATTCTACAAGCAATTGTTTCTTACCAAAACTTTAAACGGCTCTAATTCCGTAAATACGCGTCCTAGAGGGGTCCAACTTGACAGTCGGTACTTCTTCAAATTTTCTATTTAGGCCATGTAAAAGACATTTCCGTGTAGGAAACGCACGGAGTATAATGTAAATGCAAACTGCAGTCGCTAAAACCGGCAAAATACGTTTTTTCGGACTTTAGAATTTTTCATATTTTTGGTCACCCCTGCCCTTCTGTTTTGGCCATATTTTCTAAAATAGTATTTATAACATAATGAAACTTTTGATTCATAATCTAATACTCCTAACCTTTCATTTGCGCCATTGCTGAGGTCCCTAGGACCACTGAGTCAGATTCTACAACCAATTGTTTCTTACCAAAACTTTAAACGGCTCTAATTCCGTTATAACGCGTCCTAGAGGGGTCAAACTTGACAGTCGGTACTTCTTCAAATTTTCTATTTAGGCCATGTAAAAGGCATTTCCGCGTAGGAAACGCACGGAGTATAATGTAAATGCAAACTGCAGTCGCTAAAACCGGAAAAATACGTTTTTGCGGACTTTAGAATTTTTCATATTTTTGGTCACCCCTGCCCTTCTGTTTTGGCCATATTTTATAAAATAGTATTTATAACATAATGAAACTTTTGATTCATAATCTAATACTCCTAACCTTTCATTTGCGCCATTGCTGAGGTCCCTAGGACCACTGAGTCAGATTCTACAACCAATTGTTTCTTACCAAAACTTTAAACGGCTCTAATTCCGTAAATACGCATCCTAGAGGGGTCAAACTTGACAGTTGGTACTTCTTCAAATTTTCTATTTAGGCCATGTAAAAGGCATTTCCGCGTAGGAAACGCACGGAGTATAATGTAAATGCAAACTGCAGTCGCTAAAACCGGAAAAATACGTTTTTGCGGACTTTAGAATTTTTCATATTTTTCGTCAGCCCTGCCCTTCTGTTTTGGCCATATTTTCTAAAATAGTATTTATAACATAATGAAATTTTGATTCATAATCTAATACTCCTAACCTTTCATTTGCGTCATTGCTGAGGTCACTAAGACCACTGAGTCAGATTCTACAAGCAATTGTTTCTTACCAAAACTTTAAACGGCTCTAATTCCGTAAATACGCGTCCTAGAGGGGTCAAACTTGACAGTCGGTACTTCTTCAAATTTTCTATTTAGGCCATGTAAAGGGCATTTCCGCGTAGGAAACGCACGGAGTATAATGTAAATGCAAACTGCAGTCGCTAAAACCGGCAAAATACGTTTTTTCGGACTTTAGAATTTTTCATATTTTTGTTCACCCCTGCCCATCTGCTTTTCGCCATATTTTCTAAAATAGTATTTATAACATAATGAAACTTTTGATTCATAATCTAATATTCCTAACCTTTCATTTGCGCCATTGCTGAGGTCCCTAGGACCACTGAGTCAGATTCTACAAGCAATTGTTTCTTACCAAAACTTTAAACGGCTCTAATTCCGTAAAAACGCGTCCTAGAGGGGTCAAACTTGACAGTCGGTACTTCTTCAAATTTTCTATTTAGGCCATGTAAAGGGCATTTCCGCGTAGGAAACGCACGGAGTATAATGTAAATGCAAACTGCAGTCGCTAAAACCGGCAAAATACGTTTTTTCGGACTTTAGAATTTTTCATATTTTTGTTCACCCCTGCCCATCTGCTTTTCGCCATATTTTCTAAAATAGTATTTATAACATAATGAAACTTTTGATTCATAATCTAATATTCCTAACCTTTCATTTGCGCCATTGCTGAGGTCCCTAGGACCACTGAGTCAGATTCTACAAGCAATTGTTTCTTACCAAAACTTTAAACGGCTCTAATTCCGTAAAAACGCGTCCTAGAGGGGTCAAACTTGACAGTCGGTACTTCTTCAAATTTTCTATTTAGGCCATGTAAAAGGCATTTCCGCGTAGGAAACGCACCGAGTATAATGTAAATTCAAACTGCAGTCGCTAAAACCGGAAAAATACGTGTTTTCGGACTTTCGAATTTTTCATATTTGTGGTCACCCCTGCCCTTCTGTTTTGGCCATATTTTCTAAAATAGTATTTATAACATAATGAAACTTTTGATTCATAATCTAATACTCCTAACCTTTCATTTGCGTCATTGCTGAGGTCCCTATGACCACTGAGTCAGATTCTACAAGCAATTGTTTCTTACCAAAACTTTAAACGGCTCTAATTCCGTAAATACGCGTCCTAGAGGGGTGAAACTTGACAGTCGGTACTTCTTCAAATTTTCTATTTAGGCCATGTAAAAGGCATTTCCGCGTAGGAAACGCACGGAGTATAATGTAAATTCAAACTGCAGTCGCTAAAACCGGAAAAATACGTGTTTTCGGACTTTCGAATTTTTCATATTTGTGGTCACCCCTGCCCTTCTGTTTTGGCCATATTTTCTAAAATAGTATTTATAACATAATGAAACTTTTGATTCATAATCTAATACTCCTAACCTTTCATTTGCGTCATTGCTGAGGTCCCTATGACCACTGAGTCAGATTCTACAAGCAATTGTTTCTTACCAAAACTTTAAACGGCTCTAATTCCGTAAATACGCGTCCTAGAGGGGTGAAACTTGACAGTCGGTACTTCTTCAAATTTTCTATTTAGGCCATGTAAAAGGCATTTCCGCGTAGGAAACGCACGGAGTATAATGTAAATGCAAACTGCAGTCGCTAAAACCGGAAACATACGTTTTTGCGGACTTTAGAATTTTTCATATTTTTGGTCACCCCTGCCCTTCTGTTTTGGCCATATTTTCTAAAATAGTATTTATAACATAATGAAACTTTTGATTCATAATCTAATACTCCTAACCTTTCATTTGCGTCATTGCTGAGGTCCCTAGGACCACTGAGTCAGATTCTACAAGCAATTGTTTCTTACCAAAACTTTAAGCGGCTCTAATTCCGTAAATACGCGTCCTAGAAGGGTCCAACTTGACAGTCGGTACTTCTTCAAATTTTCTATTTAGGCCATGTAAAAGACATTTCCGCGTAGGAAACGCACGGAGTATAATGTAAATGCAAACTGCAGTCGCTAAAACCGGCAAAATACGTTTTTGCGGACTTTAGAATTTTTCATATTTTTGGTCACCCCTGCCCTTCTGTTTTGGCCATATTTTCGAAAATAGTATTTATAACATAATGAAACTTTTGATTCATAATCTAATACTCCTAACCTTTCATTTGCGTCATTGCTGAGGTCCCTAGGACCACTGAGTCAGATTCTACAAGCAATTGTTTCTTACCAAAACTTTAAACGGCTCTAATTCCGTAAATACGCGTCCTAGAGGGGTCCAACTTGACAGTCGGTACTTCTTCAAATTTTCTATTTAGGCCATGTAAAAGACATTTCCGTGTAGGAAACGCACGGAGTATAATGTAAATGCAAACTGCAGTCGCTAAAACCGGCAAAATACGTTTTTTCGGACTTTAGAATTTTTCATATTTTTGGTCACCCCTGCCCTTCTGTTTTGGCCATATTTTCTAAAATAGTATTTATAACATAATGAAACTTTTGATTCATAATCTAATGCTCCTAACCTTTCATTTGCGCCATTGCTGAGGTCCCTAGGACCACTGAGTCAGATTCTACACGCAATTGTTTCTTACCAAAACTTTAAACGGCTCTAATTCCGTAAATACGCATCCTAGAGGGGTCAAACTTGACAGTTGGTACTTCTTCAAATTTTCTATTTAGGCCATGTAAAAGGCATTTCCGCGTAGGAAACGCACGGAGTATAATGTAAATGCAAACTGCAGTCGCTAAAACCGGCAAAATACGTATTTTCGGACTTTAGAATTTTTCATATTTGTGGTCACCCCTGCCCTTCTGTTTTGGCCATATTTTCTAAAATAGTATTTATAACATAATGAAACTTTTGATTCATAATCTAATACTCCTAACCTTTCATTTGCGCCATTGCTGAGGTCCCTAGGACCACTGAGTCAGATTCTACAACCAATTGTTTCTTACCAAAACTTTAAACGGCTCTAATTCCGTAAATACGCGTCCTAGAGGGGTGAAACTTGACAGTCGGTACTTCTTCAAATTTTCTATTTAGGCCATGTAAAAGGCATTTCCGCGTAGGAAACGCACGGAGTATAATGTAAATGCAAACTGCAGTCGCTAAAACCGGAAAAATACGTTTTTGCGGACTTTAGAATTTTTCATATTTTTGGTCACCCCTGCCCTTCTGTTTTGGCCATATTTTCTAAAATAGTATTTATAACATAATGAAACTTTTGATTCATAATCTAATACTCCTAACCTTTCATTTGCGTCATTGCTGAGGTCCCTAGGACCACTGAGTCAGATTCTACAAGCAATTGTTTCTTACCAAAACTTTAAACGGCTCTAATTCCGTAATAACGCGTCCTAGAGGGGTCAAACTTGACAGTCGGTACTTCTTCAAATTTTCTATTTAGGCCATGTAAAAGGCATTTCCGCATAGGAAACGCACGGAGTATAATGTAAATGCAAACTGCAGTCGCTAAAACCGGCAAAATACGTTTTTTCGGACTTTAGAATTTTTCATATTTTTGTTCACCCCTGCCCATCTGCTTTTCGCCATATTTTCTAAAATAGTATTTATAACATAATGAAACTTTTGATTCATAATCTAATATTCCTAACCTTTCATTTGCGCCATTGCTGAGGTCCCTAGGACCACTGAGTCAGATTCTACAAGCAATTGTTTCTTACCAAAACTTTAAACGGCTCTAATTCCGTAAAAACGCGTCCTAGAGGGGTCAAACTTGACAGTCGGTACTTCTTCAAATTTTCTATTTAGGCCATGTAAAAGGCATTTCCGCATAGGAAACGCACCGAGTATAATGTAAATTCAAACTGCAGTCGCTAAAACCGGAAAAATACGTGTTTTCGGACTTTCGAATTTTTCATATTTGTGGTCACCCCTGCCCTTCTGTTTTGGCCATATTTTCTAAAATAGTATTTATAACATAATGAAACTTTTGATTCATAATCTAATACTCCTAACCTTTCATTTGCGTCATTGCTGAGGTCCCTATGACCACTGAGTCAGATTCTACAAGCAATTGTTTCTTACCAAAACTTTAAACGGCTCTAATTCCGTAAATACGCGTCCTAGAGGGGTGAAACTTGACAGTCGGTACTTCTTCAAATTTTCTATTTAGGTCATGTAAAAGGCATTTCCGCGTAGGAAACGCACGGAGTATAATGTAAATGCAAACTGCAGTCGCTAAAACCGGAAACATACGTTTTTGCGGACTTTAGAATTTTTCATATTTTTGGTCACCCCTGCCCTTCTGTTTTGGCAATATTTTCTAAAATAGTATTTATAACATAATGAAACTTTTGATTCATAATCTAATACTCCTAACCTTTCATTTGCGTCATTGCTGAGGTCCCTAGGACCACTGAGTCAGATTCTACAAGCAATTGTTTCTTACCAAAACTTTAAACGGCTCTAATTCCGTAAATACGCGTCCTAGAGGGGTCAAACTTGACAGTCGGTACTTCTTCAAATTTTCTATTTAGGCCATGTAAAAGGAATTACCGCGTAGGAAACGCACGGAGTATAATGTAAATGCAATCTACAGTCGCTAAAACCGGCAAAATACGTGTTTTCGGACTTTAGAATTTTTCATATTTTTGGTCATCCCTGCCCTTCTGCTTTGGGCCATATTTTCTAAAATAGTATTTATAACATAATGAAACTTTTGATTCATAATCTAATACTCCTAACCTTTCATTTGCGCCATTGCTGAGGTCCCTAGGACCACTGAGTCAGATTCTACAACCAATTGTTGCTTACCAAAACTTTAAACGGCTCTAATACCGTAAATACGCATCCTAGAGGGGTCAAACTTGACAGTTGGTACTTCTTCAAATTTTCTATTTAGGCCATGTAAAAGGCATTTCCGCGTAGGAAACGCACGGAGTATAATGTAAATGCAAACTGCAGTCGCTAAAACCGGAAAAATACGTTTTTTCGGACTTTAGAATTTTTCATATTTTTGTTCACCCCTGCCCATCTGCTTTGGGCCATATTTTCTAAAATAGTATTTATAACATAATGAAACTTTTGCTTCATAATCTAATACTCCTAACCTTTCATTTGCGTCATTGCTGAGGTCCCTAGGACCACTGAGTCAGATTCTACAAGCAATTGTTTCTTACCAAAACTTTAAACGGCTCTAATTCCGTAATAACGCGTCCTAGAGGGGTCAAACTTGACAGTCGGTACTTCTTCAAATTTTCTATTTAGGCCATGTAAAAGGCATTTCCGCATAGGAAACGCACGGAGTATAATGTAAATGCAAACTGCAGTCGCTAAAACCGGCAAAATACGTTTTTTCGGACTTTAGAATTTTTCATATTTTTGTTCACCCCTGCCCATCTGCTTTTCGCCATATTTTCTAAAATAGTATTTATAACATAATGAAACTTTTGATTCATAATCTAATATTCCTAACCTTTCATTTGCGCCATTGCTGAGGTCCCTAGGACCACTGAGTCAGATTCTACAAGCAATTGTTTCTTACCAAAACTTTAAACGGCTCTAATTCCGTAAAAACGCGTCCTAGAGGGGTCAAACTTGACAGTCGGTACTTCTTCAAATTTTCTATTTAGGCCATGTAAAAGGCATTTCCGCATAGGAAACGCACCGAGTATAATGTAAATTCAAACTGCAGTCGCTAAAACCGGAAAAATACGTGTTTTCGGACTTTCGAATTTTTCATATTTGTGGTCACCCCTGCCCTTCTGTTTTGGCCATATTTTCTAAAATAGTATTTATAACATAATGAAACTTTTGATTCATAATCTAATACTCCTAACCTTTCATTTGCGTCATTGCTGAGGTCCCTATGACCACTGAGTCAGATTCTACAAGCAATTGTTTCTTACCAAAACTTTAAACGGCTCTAATTCCGTAAATACGCGTCCTAGAGGGGTGAAACTTGACAGTCGGTACTTCTTCAAATTTTCTATTTAGGTCATGTAAAAGGCATTTCCGCGTAGGAAACGCACGGAGTATAATGTAAATGCAAACTGCAGTCGCTAAAACCGGAAACATACGTTTTTGCGGACTTTAGAATTTTTCATATTTTTGGTCACCCCTGCCCTTCTGTTTTGGCCATATTTTCTAAAATAGTATTTATAACATAATGAAACTTTTGATTCATAATCTAATACTCCTAACCTTTCATTTGCGTCATTGCTGAGGTCCCTAGGACCACTGAGTCAGATTCTACAAGCAATTGTTTCTTACCAAAACTTTAAACGGCTCTAATTCCGTAAATACGCGTCCTAGAGGGGTCAAACTTGACAGTCGGTACTTCTTCAAATTTTCTATTTAGGCCATGTAAAAGGAATTACCGCGTAGGAAACGCACGGAGTATAATGTAAATGCAATCTGCAGTCGCTAAAACCGGCAAAATACGTGTTTTCGGACTTTAGAATTTTTCATATTTTTGGTCATCCCTGCCCTTCTGCTTTGGGCCATATTTTCTAAAATAGTATTTATAACATAATGAAACTTTTGATTCATAATCTAATACTCCTAACCTTTCATTTGCGCCATTGCTGAGGTCCCTAGGACCACTGAGTCAGATTCTACAACCAATTGTTGCTTACCAAAACTTTAAACGGCTCTAATACCGTAAATACGCATCCTAGAGGGGTCAAACTTGACAGTTGGTACTTCTTCAAATTTTCTATTTAGGCCATGTAAAAGGCATTTCCGCGTAGGAAACGCACGGAGTATAATGTAAATGCAAACTGCAGTCGCTAAAACCGGAAAAATACGTTTTTTCGGACTTTAGAATTTTTCATATTTTTGTTCACCCCTGCCCATCTGCTTTGGGCCATATTTTCTAAAATAGTATTTATAACATAATGAAACTTTTGCTTCATAATCTAATATTCCTAACCTTTCATTTGCGCCATTGCTGAGGTCCCTAGGACCACTGAGTCAGATTCTACAAGCAATTGTTTCTTACCAAAACTTTAAACGGCTCTAATTCCGTTAATACGCGTCCTAGAGGGGTCAAACTTGACAGTCGGTACTTCTTCAAATTTTCTATTTAGGCCATGTAAAAGGCATTTCCGCGTAGGAAACGCACGGAGTATAATGTAAATGCAAACTGCAGTCGCTAAAACCGGAAACATACGTTTTTGCGGACTTTAGAATTTTTCATATTTTTCGTCAGCCCTGCCCTTCTGTTTTGGCCATATTTTCTAAAATAGTATTTATAACATAATGAAATTTTGATTCATAATCTAATACTCCTAACCTTTCATTTGCGCCATTGCTGAGGTCCCTAAGACCACTGAGTCAGATTCTACAAGCAATTGTTTCTTACCAAAACTTTAAACGGCTCTAATTCCGTAAATACGCGTCCTAGAGGGGTCAAACTTGACAGTCGGTACTTCTTCAAATTTTCTATTTAGGCCATGTAAAGGGCATTTCCGCGTAGGAAACGCACGGAGTATAATGTAAATGCAAACTGCAGTCGCTAAAACCGGCAAAATACGTTTTTTCGGACTTTAGAATTTTTCATATTTTTGTTCACCCCTGCCCATCTGCTTTTCGCCATATTTTCTAAAATAGTATTTATAACATAATGAAACTTTTGATTCATAATCTAATACTCCTAACCTTTCATTTGCGTCATTGCTGAGGTCCCTATGACCACTGAGTCAGATTCTACAAGCAATTGTTTCTTACCAAAACTTTAAACGGCTCTAATTCCGTAAATACGCGTCCTAGAGGGGTGAAACTTGACAGTCGGTACTTCTTCAAATTTTCTATTTAGGCCATGTAAAAGGCATTTCCGCGTAGGAAACGCACGGAGTATAATGTAAATGCAAACTGCAGTCGCTAAAACCGGAAAAATACGTGTTTTCGGACTTTCGAATTTTTCATATTTGTGGTCACCCCTGCCCTTCTGTTTTGGCCATATTTTCTAAAATAGTATTTATAACATAATGAAACTTTTGATTCATAATCTAATACTCCTAACCTTTCATTTGCGCCATTGCTGAGGTCCCTAAGACCACTGAGTCAGATTCTACAAGCAATTGTTTCTTACCAAAACTTTAAACGGCTCTAATTCCGTAAATACGCGTCCTAGAGGGGTCAAACTTGACAGTCGGTACTTCTTCAAATTTTCTATTTAGGCCATGTAAAGGGCATTTCCGCGTAGGAAACGCACGGAGTATAATGTAAATGCAAACTGCAGTCGCTAAAACCGGCAAAATACGTTTTTTCGGACTTTAGAATTTTTCATATTTTTGTTCACCCCTGCCCATCTGCTTTTCGCCATATTTTCTAAAATAGTATTTATAACATAATGAAACTTTTGATTCATAATCTAATACTCCTAACCTTTCATTTGCGTCATTGCTGAGGTCCCTATGACCACTGAGTCAGATTCTACAAGCAATTGTTTCTTACCAAAACTTTAAACGGCTCTAATTCCGTAAATACGCGTCCTAGAGGGGTGAAACTTGACAGTCGGTACTTCTTCAAATTTTCTATTTAGGCCATGTAAAAGGCATTTCCGCGTAGGAAACGCACGGAGTATAATGTAAATTCAAACTGCAGTCGCTAAAACCGGAAAAATACGTGTTTTCGGACTTTCGAATTTTTCATATTTGTGGTCACCCCTGCCCTTCTGTTTTGGCCATATTTTCTAAAATAGTATTTATAACATAATGAAACTTTTGATTCATAATCTAATACTCCTAACCTTTCATTTGCGTCATTGCTGAGGTCCCTATGACCACTGAGTCAGATTCTACAAGCAATTGTTTCTTACCAAAACTTTAAACGGCTCTAATTCCGTAAATACGCGTCCTAGAGGGGTGAAACTTGACAGTCGGTACTTCTTCAAATTTTCTATTTAGGCCATGTAAAAGGCATTTCCGCGTAGGAAACGCACGGAGTATAATGTAAATGCAAACTGCAGTCGCTAAAACCGGAAACATACGTTTTTGCGGACTTTAGAATTTTTCATATTTTTGGTCACCCCTGCCCTTCTGTTTTGGCCATATTTTCTAAAATAGTATTTATAACATAATGAAACTTTTGATTCATAATCTAATACTCCTAACCTTTCATTTGCGTCATTGCTGAGGTCCCTAGGACCACTGAGTCAGATTCTACAAGCAATTGTTTCTTACCAAAACTTTAAACGGCTCTAATTCCGTAAATACGCGTCCTAGAAGGGTCCAACTTGACAGTCGGTACTTCTTCAAATTTTCTATTTAGGCCATGTAAAAGACATTTCCGCGTAGGAAACGCACGGAGTATAATGTAAATGCAAACTGCAGTCGCTAAAACCGGCAAAATACGTTTTTGCGGACTTTAGAATTTTTCATATTTTTGGTCACCCCTGCCCTTCTGTTTTGGCCATATTTTCGAAAATAGTATTTATAACATAATGAAACTTTTGATTCATAATCTAATGCTCCTAACCTTTCATTTGCGCCATTGCTGAGGTCCCTAGGACCACTGAGTCAGATTCTACACGCAATTGTTTCTTACCAAAACTTTAAACGGCTCTAATTCCGTAAATACGCATCCTAGAGGGGTCAAACTTGACAGTTGGTACTTCTTCAAATTTTCTATTTAGGCCATGTAAAAGGCATTTCCGCGTAGGAAACGCACGGAGTATAATGTAAATGCAAACTGCAGTCGCTAAAACCGGCAAAATACGTATTTTCGGACTTTAGAATTTTTCATATTTGTGGTCACCCCTGCCCTTCTGTTTTGGCCATATTTTCTAAAATAGTATTTATAACATAATGAAACTTTTGATTCATAATCTAATACTCCTAACCTTTCATTTGCGCCATTGCTGAGGTCCCTAGGACCACTGAGTCAGATTCTACAACCAATTGTTTCTTACCAAAACTTTAAACGGCTCTAATTCCGTAAATACGCGTCCTAGAGGGGTGAAACTTGACAGTCGGTACTTCTTCAAATTTTCTATTTAGGCCATGTAAAAGGCATTTCCGCGTAGGAAACGCACGGAGTATAATGTAAATGCAAACTGCAGTCGCTAAAACCGGAAAAATACGTTTTTGCGGACTTTAGAATTTTTCATATTTTTGGTCACCCCTGCCCTTCTGTTTTGGCCATATTTTCTAAAATAGTATTTATAACATAATGAAACTTTTGATTCATAATCTAATACTCCTAACCTTTCATTTGCGTCATTGCTGAGGTCCCTAGGACCACTGAGTCAGATTCTACAAGCAATTGTTTCTTACCAAAACTTTAAACGGCTCTAATTCCGTAATAACGCGTCCTAGAGGGGTCAAACTTGACAGTCGGTACTTCTTCAAATTTTCTATTTAGGCCATGTAAAAGGCATTTCCGCATAGGAAACGCACGGAGTATAATGTAAATGCAAACTGCAGTCGCTAAAACCGGCAAAATACGTTTTTTCGGACTTTAGAATTTTTCATATTTTTGTTCACCCCTGCCCATCTGCTTTTCGCCATATTTTCTAAAATAGTATTTATAACATAATGAAACTTTTGATTCATAATCTAATATTCCTAACCTTTCATTTGCGCCATTGCTGAGGTCCCTAGGACCACTGAGTCAGATTCTACAAGCAATTGTTTCTTACCAAAACTTTAAACGGCTCTAATTCCGTAAAAACGCGTCCTAGAGGGGTCAAACTTGACAGTCGGTACTTCTTCAAATTTTCTATTTAGGCCATGTAAAAGTCATTTTTGCGTAGGAAACGCACGGAATATAATGTAAATGCAAACTGCAGTCGCTAAAACCGGAAAAATACGTGTTTTCGGACTTTCGAATTTTTCATATTTGTGGTCACCCCTGCCCTTCTGTTTTGGCCATATTTTCTAAAATAGTATTTATAACATAATGAAACTTTTGATTCATAATCTAATACTCCTAACCTTTCATTTGCGTCATTGCTGAGGTCCCTATGACCACTGAGTCAGATTCTACAAGCAATTGTTTCTTACCAAAACTTTAAACGGCTCTAATTCCGTAAATACGCGTCCTAGAGGGGTGAAACTTGACAGTCGGTACTTCTTCAAATTTTCTATTTAGGTCATGTAAAAGGCATTTCCGCGTAGGAAACGCACGGAGTATAATGTAAATGCAAACTGCAGTCGCTAAAACCGGAAACATACGTTTTTGCGGACTTTAGAATTTTTCATATTTTTGGTCACCCCTGCCCTTCTGTTTTGGCCATATTTTCTAAAATAGTATTTATAACATAATGAAACTTTTGATTCATAATCTAATACTCCTAACCTTTCATTTGCGTCATTGCTGAGGTCCCTAGGACCACTGAGTCAGATTCTACAAGCAATTGTTTCTTACCAAAACTTTAAACGGCTCTAATTCCGTAAATACGCGTCCTAGAGGGGTCAAACTTGACAGTCGGTACTTCTTCAAATTTTCTATTTAGGCCATGTAAAAGGAATTACCGCGTAGGAAACGCACGGAGTATAATGTAAATGCAATCTGCAGTCGCTAAAACCGGCAAAATACGTGTTTTCGGACTTTAGAATTTTTCATATTTTTGGTCATCCCTGCCCTTCTGCTTTGGGCCATATTTTCTAAAATAGTATTTATAACATAATGAAACTTTTGATTCATAATCTAATACTCCTAACCTTTCATTTGCGCCATTGCTGAGGTCCCTAGGACCACTGAGTCAGATTCTACAACCAATTGTTGCTTACCAAAACTTTAAACGGCTCTAATACCGTAAATACGCATCCTAGAGGGGTCAAACTTGACAGTTGGTACTTCTTCAAATTTTCTATTTAGGCCATGTAAAAGGCATTTCCGCGTAGGAAACGCACGGAGTATAATGTAAATGCAAACTGCAGTCGCTAAAACCGGAAAAATACGTTTTTTCGGACTTTAGAATTTTTCATATTTTTGTTCACCCCTGCCCATCTGCTTTGGGCCATATTTTCTAAAATAGTATTTATAACATAATGAAACTTTTGCTTCATAATCTAATATTCCTAACCTTTCATTTGCGCCATTGCTGAGGTCCCTAGGACCACTGAGTCAGATTCTACAAGCAATTGTTTCTTACCAAAACTTTAAACGGCTCTAATTCCGTTAATACGCGTCCTAGAGGGGTCAAACTTGACAGTCGGTACTTCTTCAAATTTTCTATTTAGGCCATGTAAAAGGCATTTCCGCGTAGGAAACGCACGGAGTATAATGTAAATGCAAACTGCAGTCGCTAAAACCGGAAAAATACGTTTTTGCGGACTTTAGAATTTTTCATATTTTTGGTCACCCCTGCCCTTCTGTTTTGGCCATATTTTCTAAAATAGTATTTATAACATAATGAAACTTTTGATTCATAATCTAATACTCCTAACCTTTCATTTGCGCCATTGCTGAGGTCCCTAGGACCACTGAGTCAGATTCTACAAGCAATTGTTTCTTACCAAAACTTTAAACGGCTCTAATTCCGTACATACGCGTCCTAGAGGGGTCAAACTTGACAGTCGGTACTTCTTCAAATTTTCTATTTAGGCCATGTAAAAGGCATTTCCGCGTAGGAAACGCACGGAGTATAATGTAAATGCAAACTGCAGTCGCTAAAACCGGCAAAATACGTTTTTCCGGACTTTAGAATTTTTCATATTTTTGGTCACCCCTGCCCTTCTGTTTTGGCCATATTTTCTAAAATAGTATTTATAACATAATGAAACTTTTGATTCATAATCTAATACTCCTAACCTTTCATTTGCGTCATTGCTGAGGTCCCTAGGACCACTGAGTCAGATTCTACAAGCAATTGTTTCTTACCAAAACTTTAAACGGCTCTAATTCCGTACATACGCGTCCTAGAGGGGTCAAACTTGACAGTCGGTACTTCTTCAAATTTTCTATTTAGGCCATGTAAAAGGCATTTCCGCGTAGGAAACGCACGGAGTATAATGTAAATGCAAACTGCAGTCGCTAAAACCGGCAAAATACGTATTTTCGGACTTTCGAATTTTTCATATTTTTCGTCACCCCTGTCCTTCTGCTTTCGGCCATATTTTCTAAAATAGTAATTATAACATAATGAAACTTTTGATTCAAAATCTAATACTCCTAACCTTTCATTTGCGCCATTGCTAAGGTCCCTAGGACCACTGAGTCAGATTCTACAACCAATTGTTTCTTACCAAAACTTTAAACGGCTCTAATTCCGTAAATACGCGTCCTAGATGGGTCAAACTTGACAGTCGGTACTTCTTCAAATTTTCTATTTAGGCCATGTAAAGGGCATTTCCGCGTAGGAAACGCACGGAGTATAATGTCAATGCAAACTGCAGTCGCTAAAACCGGAAAAATACGTTTTTGCGGACTTTCGAATTTTTCATATTTTTCGTCACCCCTGTCCTTCTGCTTTCGGCCATATTTTCTAAAATAGTATTTATAACATAATGAAACTTTTGATTCATAATCTAATACTCCTAACCTTTCATTTGCGCCATTGCTGAGGTCCCTAGGACCACTGAGTCAGATTCTACAACCAATTGTTTCTTACCAAAACTTTAAACGGCTCTAATTCCGTAAATACGCGTCCTAGAGGGGTCAAACTTGACAGTCGGTACTTCTTCAAATTTTCTATTTAGGCCATGTAAAAGACATTACCGCGTAGGAAACGCACCGAGTATAATGTAAATGCAAACTGCAGTCGCTCAAACCGGATAAAAACGTTTTTTCGGACGTTAGAATTTTTCATATTTTTGGTCACACCTGCCCACTGCTTTGGTCCATACTTTCTAAAATAATATTTATAACATAATGAAACTTTTGATTCATAATCTAATACTCCTAACCTTTCATTTGCGCCATTGCTGAGGTCCCTAGGACCACTGAGTCAGATTCTACAACCAATTGTTTCTTACTAAAACTTTAAACGGCTCTAATTCCGTAAATACGCATCCTAGAGGGGTCAAACTTGACAGTTGGTACTTCTTCAAATTTTCTATTTAGGCCATGTAAAAGGTATTTCCGCATAGGAAACGCACCGAGTATAATGTAAATGCAAACTGCAGTCGCTAAAACCGGAAAAATATGTGTTTTCGGACTTTCGAATTTTTCATATTTTTCGTCACCCCTGTCCTTCTGCTTTCGGCCATATTTTCTAAAATAGTATATATAACATAATGAAACTTTTGATTCATAATCTAATACTCCTAACCTTTCATTTGCGCCATTGCTGAGGTCCCTAGGACCACTGAGTCAGATTCTACAACCAATTGTTTCTTACCAAAACTTTAAACGGCTCTAATTCCGTAAATACGCATCCTAGAGGGGTCAAACTTGACAGTTGGTACTTCTTCAAATTTTCTATTTAGGCCATGTAAAAGGCATTTCCGCGTAGGAAACGCACGGAGTATAATGTAAATGCAAACTGCAGTCGCGCAAACCGGCAAAATACGTTTTTTCGGACTTTAGAATTTTTCATATTTTTGGTCACCCCTGCCCATCTGCATTGGGCCATATTTTCTAAAATAGTATTTATAACATAATGAAACTTTTGATTCATAATCTAATACTCCTAACCTTTCATTTGCGCCATTGCTGAGGTCCCTAGGACCACTGAGTCAGATTCTACAACCAATTGTTTCTTACCAAAACTTTAAACGGCTCTAATTCCGTTAATACGCGTCCTAGAGGGGTCAAACTTGACAGTCGGTACTTCTTCAAATTTTCTATTTAGGCCATGTAAAGGGCATTTCCGCATAGGAAACGCACCGAGTATAATGTAAATGCAAACTGCAGTCGCTAAAACCGGAAAAATACGTGTTTTCGGACTTTCGAATTTTTCATATTTTTGGTCACCCCTGCCCTTCTGTTTTGGCCATATTTTCTAAAATAGTATTTATAACATAATGAATGCAGTCGCTAAAACCGGCAAAATACGTATTTTCGGACTTTCGAATTTTTCATATTTTTCGTCACCCCTGTCCTTCTGCTTTCGGCCATATTTTCTAAAATAGTATTTATAACATAATGAAACTTTTGATTCATAATCTAATATTCCTAACCTTTCATTTGCGCCATTGCTGAGGTCCTTAGGACCACTGAGTCAGATTCTACAACCAATTGTTTCTTACCAAAACTTTAAACGGCTCTAATTCCGTAAATACGCGTGCTAGAGGGGTCAAACTTGACAGTCGGTACTTCTTCAAATTTTCTATTTAGGCCATGTAAAAGGAATTACCGCGTAGGAAACGCACGGAGTATAATGTAAATGCAAACTGCAGTCGCTAAAACCGGAAAAATACGTTTTTGCGGACTTTAGAATTTTTCATATATTTGGTCAACCCTGCCCTTCTGTTTTGACCATATTTTCTAAAATAGTATTTATAACATAATGAAACTTTTGATTCATAATCTAATACTCCTAACCTTTCATTTGCGCCATTGCTGAGGTCCCTAGGACCACTGAGTCAGATTCTACAACCAATTGTTTCTTACCAAAACTTTAAACGGCTCTAATTCCGTAAATACGCATCCTAGAGGGGTCAAACTTGACAGTTGGTACTTCTTCAAATTTTCTATTTAGGCCATGTAAAAGGCATTTCCGCGTAGGAAACGCACGGAGTATAATGTAAATGCAAACTGCAGTCGCTAAAACCGGCAAAATACGTATTTTCAGACTTTCGAATTTTTCATATTTTTCGTCACCCCTGTCCTTCTGCTTTCGGCCATATTTTCTAAAATAGTGTTTATAACATAAGGAAACTTTTGATTCATAATCTAATACATCTAACCTTTCATTTGCGCCATTGCTGAGGTCCCTAGGACCACTGAGTCAGATTCTACAAGCAATTGTTTCTTACCAAAACTTTAAACGGCTCTAATTCCGTAAATACACGTCCTAGAGGGGTCAAACTTGACAGTCGGTACTTCTTCAAATTTTCTATTTAGGCCATGTAAAAGGAATTACCGCGTAGGAAACGCACGGAGTATAATGTAAATGCAATCTGCAGTCGCTAAAACCGGCAAAATACGTGTTTTCGGACTTTAGATTTTTTCATATTTTTGGTCATCCCTGCCCTTCTGCTTTGGGCCATATTTTCTAAAATAGTATTTATAACATAATGAAACTTTTGATTCATAATCTAATACTCCTAACCTTTCATTTGCGCCATTGCTGAGGTCCCTAGGACCACTGAGTCAGATTCTACAACCAATTGTTTCTTACCAAAACTTTAAACGGCTCTAATTCCGTAAATACGTGTCCTAGAGGGGTCAAACTTGACAGTCAGTCGGTACTTCTTCAAATTTTCTATTTAGACCATGTAAAAGGCATTTCCGCGTAGGAAACGCACGGAGTATAATGTAAATGCAAACTGCAGTCGCTCAAACCGGATAAAAACGTTTTTCGGACGTTAGAATTTTTCATATTTTTGGTCACACCTGCCCTCTGCTTTGGTCCATACTTTCTAAAATAGTATTTATAACATAATGAAACTTTTGATTCATAATCTAATACTCCTAACCTTTCATTTGCGCCATTGCTGAGGTCCCTAGGACCACTGAGTCAGATTCTACAAGCAATTGTTTCTTACCAAAACTTTAAACGGCTCTAATTCCGTAAATACGCGTCCTAGAGGGGTCAAACTTGACAGTCGGTACTTCTTCAAATTTTCTATTTAGGCCATGTAAAAGTCATTTTTGCGTAGGAAACGCACGGAGTATAATGTAAATGCAAACTGCAGTCGCTAAAACCGGCAAAATACGTATTTTCGGACTTTCGAATTTTTCATATTTTTCGTCACCCCTGTCCTTCTGCTTTCGGCCATATTTTCTAAAATAGTATTTATAACATAATGAAACTTTTGATTCATAATCTAATACTCCTAACCTTTCATTTGCGCCATTGCTGAGGTCCCTAGGACCACTGACTCAGATTCTACAACCAATTGTTTCTTACCAAAACTTTAAACGGCTCTAATTCCGTTAATACGCGTCCTAGAGGGGTCAAACTTGACAGTCGGTACTTCTTCAAATTTTCTATTTAGGCCATGTAAAAGGCATTTCCGCATAGGAAACGCACCGAGTATAATGTAAATGCAAACTGCAGTCGCTAAAACCGGAAAAATACGTGTTTTCGGACTTTCGAATTTTTCATATTTTTGGTCACCCCTGCCCTTCTGTTTTGGCCATATTTTCTAAAATAGTATTTATACCATAATGAATGCAGTCGCTAAAACCGGCAAAATACGTATTTTCGGACTTTCGAATTTTTCATATTTTTCGTCACCCCTGTCCTTCTGCTTTCGGCCATATTTTCTAAAATAGTATTTATAACATAATGAAACTTTTGATTCATAATCTAATACTCCCAACCTTTTATTTGCGCCAATGCAAACTGCAGTCGCTAAAACCGGCAAAATACGTGTTTTCGGACTTTAGAATTTTTCATATTTTTTTCACCCCTGCCCTTCTGCTTTGGGCCATATTTTCTGAAATAGTATTTATAACATAATGAAACTTTTGATTCATAATCTAATACTCCTAACCTTTCATTTGCGCCATTGCTGAGGTCCCTAGGACCACTGAGTCAGATTCTACAAGCAATTGTTTCTTACCAAAACTTTAAACGGCTCTAATTCCGTAAATACGCGTCCTAGAGGGGTCAAACTTGACAGTCGGTACTTCTTCAAATTTTCTATTTAGGCCATGTAAAAGGCATTTCCGCATAGGAAACGCACCGAGTATAATGTAAATGCAAACTGAAGTCGCTAAAACCGGCAAAATACGTATTTTCGGACTTTCGAATTTTTCATATTTTTCGTCACCCCTGTCCTTCTGCTTTCGGCCATATTTTCTAAAATAGTATTTATAACATAATGAAACTTTTGATTCATAATCTAATATTCCTAACCTTTCATTTGCGCCATTGCTGAGGTCCTTAGGACCACTGAGTCAGATTCTACAACCAATTGTTTCTTACCAAAACTTTAAACGGCTCTAATTCCGTAAATACGCATCCTAGAGGGGTCAAACTTGACAGTCGGTACTTCTTCAAATTTTCTATTTAGGCCATGTAAAAGGCATTTCCGCGTAGGAAACGCACGGAGTATAATGTAAATGCAAACTGCAGTCGCTAAAACCGGCAAAATACGTATTTTCGGACTTTCGAATTTTTCATATTTTTCGTCACCCCTGTCCTTCTGCTTTCGGCCATATTTTCTAAAATAGTGTTTATAACATAAGGAAACTTTTGATTCATAATCTAATACATCTAACCTTTCATTTGCGCCATTGCTGAGGTCCCTAGGACCACTGAGTCAGATTCTACAACCAATTGTTTCTTACCAAAACTTTAAACGGCTCTAAATCCGTAAATACGCGTCCTAGAGGGGTCAAACTTGACAGTCGGTACTTCTTCAAATTTTCTATTTAGGCCATGTAAAAGGAATTACCGCGTAGGAAACGCACGGAGTATAATGTAAATGCAATCTGCAGTCGCTAAAACCGGCAAAATACGTGTTTTCGGACTTTAGAATTTTTCATATTTTTGGTCATCCCTGCCCTTCTGCTTTGGGCCATATTTTCTAAAATAGTATTTATAACATAATGAAACTTTTGATTCATAATCTAATACTCCTAACCTTTCATTTGCGCCATTGCTGAGGTCCCTAGGACCACTGAGTCAGATTCTACAAGCAATTGTTTCTTACCAAAACTTTAAACGGCTCTAATTCCGTAAAAACGCGTCCTAGAGGGGTCAAACTTGACAGTCGGTACTTCTTCAAATTTTCTATTTAGGCCATGTAAAAGGCATTTCCGCGTAGGAAACGCACGGAGTATAATGTAAATGCAAACTGCAGTCGCTCAAACCGGATAAAAACGTTTTTCGGACGTTAGAATTTTTCATATTTTTGGTCACACCTGCCCTCTGCTTTGGTCCATACTTTCTAAAATAGTATTTATAACATAATGAAACTTTTGATTCATAATCTAATACTCCTAACCTTTCATTTGCGCCATTGCTGAGGTCCCTAGGACCACTGAGTCAGATTCTACAAGCAATTGTTTCTTACCAAAACTTTAAACGGCTCTAATTCCGTAAATACGCGTCCTAGAGGGGTCAAACTTGACAGTCGGTACTTCTTCAAATTTTCTATTTAGGCCATGTAAAAGTCATTTTTGCGTAGGAAACGCACGGAGTATAATGTAAATGCAAACTGCAGTCGCTAAAACCGGAAAAATACGTGTTTTCGGACTTTCGAATTTTTCATATTTTTGGTCACCCCTGCCCTTCTGTTTTGGCCATATTTTCTAAAATAGTATTTATACCATAATGAATGCAGTCGCTAAAACCGGCAAAATACGTATTTTCGGACTTTCGAATTTTTCATATTTTTCGTCACCCCTGTCCTTCTGCTTTCGGCCATATTTTCTAAAATAGTATTTATAACATAATGAAACTTTTGATTCATAATCTAATACTCCCAACCTTTTATTTGCGCCAATGCAAACTGCAGTCGCTAAAACCGGCAAAATACGTGTTTTCGGACTTTAGAATTTTTCATATTTTTTTCACCCCTGCCCTTCTGCTTTGGGCCATATTTTCTGAAATAGTATTTATAACATAATGAAACTTTTGATTCATAATCTAATACTCCTAACCTTTCATTTGCGCCATTGCTGAGGTCCCTAGGACCACTGAGTCAGATTCTACAAGCAATTGTTTCTTACCAAAACTTTAAACGGCTCTAATTCCGTAAATACGCGTCCTAGAGGGGTCAAACTTGACAGTCGGTACTTCTTCAAATTTTCTATTTAGGCCATGTAAAAGGCATTTCCGCATAGGAAACGCACCGAGTATAATGTAAATGCAAACTGAAGTCGCTAAAACCGGCAAAATACGTATTTTCGGACTTTCGAATTTTTCATATTTTTCGTCACCCCTGTCCTTCTGCTTTCGGCCATATTTTCTAAAATAGTATTTATAACATAATGAAACTTTTGATTCATAATCTAATATTCCTAACCTTTCATTTGCGCCATTGCTGAGGTCCTTAGGACCACCGAGTCAGATTCTACAACCAATTGTTTCTTACCAAAACTTTAAACGGCTCTAATTCCGTAAATACGCATCCTAGAGGGGTCAAACTTGACAGTCGGTACTTCTTCAAATTTTCTATTTAGGCCATGTAAAAGGCATTTCCGCGTAGGAAACGCACGGAGTATAATGTAAATGCAAACTGCAGTCGCTAAAACCGGCAAAATACGTATTTTCGGACTTTCGAATTTTTCATATTTTTCGTCACCCCTGTCCTTCTGCTTTCGGCCATATTTTCTAAAATAGTGTTTATAACATAAGGAAACTTTTGATTCATAATCTAATACATCTAACCTTTCATTTGCGCCATTGCTGAGGTCCCTAGGACCACTGAGTCAGATTCTACAACCAATTGTTTCTTACCAAAACTTTAAACGGCTCTAAATCCGTAAATACGCGTCCTAGAGGGGTCAAACTTGACAGTCGGTACTTCTTCAAATTTTCTATTTAGGCCATGTAAAAGGAATTACCGCGTAGGAAACGCACGGAGTATAATGTAAATGCAATCTGCAGTCGCTAAAACCGGCAAAATACGTGTTTTCGGACTTTAGAATTTTTCATATTTTTGGTCATCCCTGCCCTTCTGCTTTGGGCCATATTTTCTAAAATAGTATTTATAACATAATGAAACTTTTGATTCATAATCTAATACTCCTAACCTTTCATTTGCGCCATTGCTGAGGTCCCTAGGACCACTGAGTCAGATTCTACAAGCAATTGTTTCTTACCAAAACTTTAAACGGCTCTAATTCCGTAAAAACGCGTCCTAGAGGGGTCAAACTTGACAGTCGGTACTTCTTCAAATTTTCTATTTAGGCCATGTAAAAGGCATTTCCGCGTAGGAAACGCACGGAGTATAATGTAAATGCAAACTGCAGTCGCTCAAACCGGATAAAAACGTTTTTCGGACGTTAGAATTTTTCATATTTTTGGTCACACCTGCCCTCTGCTTTGGTCCATACTTTCTAAAATAGTATTTATAACATAATGAAACTTTTGATTCATAATCTAATACTCCTAACCTTTCATTTGCGCCATTGCTGAGGTCCCTAGGACCACTGAGTCAGATTCTACAAGCAATTGTTTCTTACCAAAACTTTAAACGGCTCTAATTCCGTAAATACGCGTCCTAGAGGGGTCAAACTTGACAGTCGGTACTTCTTCAAATTTTCTATTTAGGCCATGTAAAAGTCATTTTTGCGTAGGAAACGCACGGAATATAATGTAAATGCAAACTGCAGTCGCTAAAACCGGCAAAATACGTTTTTTCTGACTTTAGAATTTTTCATATTTTTGGTCACCCCTGCCCATCTGCTTTGGGCCATATTTTCTAAAATAGTATTTATAACATAATGAAACTTTTGATTCATAATCTAATACTCCTAACCTTTCATTTGCGCCATTGCTGAGGTCCCTAGGACCACTGAGTCAGATTCTACAACCAATTGTTTCTTACCAAAACTTTAAACGGCTCTAATTCCGTAAATACGCGTCCTAGAGGGGTCAAACTTGACAGTCGGTACTTCTTCAAATTTTCTATTTAGGCCATGTAAAAGTCATTTTTGCGTAGGAAACGCACGGAGTATAATGTAAATGCAAACTGCAGTCGCTAAAACCGGCAAAATACGTTTTTTCTGACTTTAGAATTTTTCATATTTTTGGTCACCCCTGCCCATCTGCTTTGGGCCATATTTTCTAAAATAGTATTTATAACATAATGAAACTTTTGATTCATAATCTAATACTCCTAACCTTTCATTTGCGCCATTGCTGAGGTCCCTAGGACCACTGAGTCAGATTCTACAACCAATTGTTTCTTACCAAAACTTTAAACGGCTCTAATTCCGTTAATACGCGTCCTAGAGGGGTCAAACTTGACAGTCGGTACTTCTTCAAATTTTCTATTTAGGCCATGTAAAAGGTATTTCCGCATAGGAAACGCACGGAGTATAATGTAAATGCAAACTGCAGTCGCTAAAACCGGAAAAATATGTGTTTTCGGACTTTCGAATTTTTCATATTTTTGGTCACCCCTGCCCTTCTGTTTTGGCCATATTTTCTAAAATAGTATTTATAACATAATGAATGCAGTCGCTAAAACCGGCAAAATACGTATTTTCGGACTTTCGAATTTTTCATATTTTTCGTCACCCCTGTCCTTCTGCTTTCGGCCATATTTTCTAAAATAGTATTTATAACATAATGAAACTTTTGATTCATAATCTAATACTCCCAACCTTTTATTTGCGCCAATGCAAACTGCAGTCGCTAAAACCGGCAAAATACGTGTTTTCGGACTTTAGAATTTTTCATATTTTTTTCACCCCTGCCCTTCTGCTTTGGGCCATTTTTTCTGAAATAGTATTTATAACATAATGAAACTTTTGATTCATAATCTAATACTCCTAACCTTTCATTTGCGCCATTGCTGAGGTCCCTAGGACCACTGAGTCAGATTCTACAAGCAATTGTTTCTTACCAAAACTTTAAACGGCTCTAATTCCGTAAATACGCGTCCTAGAGGGGTCAAACTTGACAGTCGGTACTTCTTCAAATTTTCTATTTAGGCCATGTAAAAGGCATTTCCGCATAGGAAACGCACCGAGTATAATGTAAATGCAAACTGAAGTCGCTAAAACCGGCAAAATACGTATTTTCGGACTTTCGAATTTTTCATATTTTTCGTCACCCCTGTCCTTCTGCTTTCGGCCATATTTTCTAAAATAGTATTTATAACATAATGAAACTTTTGATTCATAATCTAATATTCCTAACCTTTCATTTGCGCCATTGCTGAGGTCCTTAGGACCACTGAGTCAGATTCTACAACCAATTGTTTCTTACCAAAACTTTAAACGGCTCTAATTCCGTAAATACGCATCCTAGAGGGGTCAAACTTGACAGTCGGTACTTCTTCAAATTTTCTATTTAGGCCATGTAAAAGGCATTTCCGCGTAGGAAACGCACGGAGTATAATGTAAATGCAAACTGCAGTCGCTAAAACCGGCAAAATACGTTTTTTCGGACTTTCGAATTTTTCATATTTTTCGTCACCCCTGTCCTTCTGCTTTCGGCCATATTTTCTAAAATAGTGTTTATAACATAAGGAAACTTTTGATTCATAATCTAATACATCTAACCTTTCATTTGCGCCATTGCTGAGGTCCCTAGGACCACTGAGTCAGATTCTACAAGCAATTGTTTCTTACCAAAACTTTAAACGGCTCTAATTCCGTAAATACGCGTCCTAGAGGGGTCAAACTTGACAGTCGGTACTTCTTCAAATTTTCTATTTAGGCGATGTAAAAGGAATTACCGCGTAGGAAACGCACGGAGTATAATGTAAATGCAATCTGCAGTCGCTAAAACCGGCAAAATACGTGTTTTCGGACTTTAGAATTTTTCATATTTTTGGTCATCCCTGCCCTTCTGCTTTGGGCCATATTTTCTAAAATAGTATTTATAACATAATGAAACTTTTGATTCATAATCTAATACTCCTAACCTTTCATTTGTGCCATTGCTGAGGTCCCTAGGACCACTGAGTCAGATTCTACAACCAATTGTTTCTTACCAAAACTTTAAACGGCTCTAATTCCGTAAATACGCGTCCTAGAGGGGTCAAACTTGACAGTCAGTCGGTACTTCTTCAAATTTTCTATTTAGGCCATGTAAAAGGCATTTCCGCGTAGGAAACGCACGGAGTATAATGTAAATGCAAACTGCAGTCGCTCAAACCGGATAAAAACGTTTTTCGGACGTTAGAATTTTTCATATTTTTGCTCACACCTGCCCTCTGCTTTGGTCCATACTTTCTAAAATAGTATTTATAACATAATGAAACTTTTGATTCATAATCTAATACTCCTAACCTTTCATTTGCGCCATTGCTGAGGTCCCTAGGACCACTGAGTCAGATTCTACAAGCAATTGTTTCTTACCAAAACTTTAAACGGCTCTAATTCCGTAAATACGCGTCCTAGAGGGGTCAAACTTGACAGTCGGTACTTCTTCAAATTTTCTATTTAGGCCATGTAAAAGTCATTTTTGCGTAGGAAACGCACGGAATATAATGTAAATGCAAACTGCAGTCGCTAAAACCGGCAAAATACGTTTTTTCTGACTTTAGAATTTTTCATATTTTTGGTCACCCCTGCCCATCTGCTTTGGGCCATATTTTCTAAAATAGTATTTATAACATAATGAAACTTTTGATTCATAATCTAATACTCCTAACCTTTCATTTGCGCCATTGCTGAGGTCCCTAGGACCACTGAGTCAGATTCTACAACCAATTGTTTCTTACCAAAACTTTAAACGGCTCTAATTCCGTAAATACGCGTCCTAGAGGGGTCAAACTTGACAGTCGGTACTTCTTCAAATTTTCTATTTAGGCCATGTAAAAGTCATTTTTGCGTAGGAAACGCACGGAGTATAATGTAAATGCAAACTGCAGTCGCTAAAACCGGCAAAATACGTTTTTTCTGACTTTAGAATTTTTCATATTTTTGGTCACCCCTGCCCATCTGCTTTGGGCCATATTTTCTAAAATAGTATTTATAACATAATGAAACTTTTGATTCATAATCTAATACTCCTAACCTTTCATTTGCGCCATTGCTGAGGTCCCTAGGACCACTGAGTCAGATTCTACAACCAATTGTTTCTTACCAAAACTTTAAACGGCTCTAATTCCGTTAATACGCGTCCTAGAGGGGTCAAACTTGACAGTCGGTACTTCTTCAAATTTTCTATTTAGGCCATGTAAAAGGTATTTCCGCATAGGAAACGCACGGAGTATAATGTAAATGCAAACTGCAGTCGCTAAAACCGGAAAAATATGTGTTTTCGGACTTTCGAATTTTTCATATTTTTGGTCACCCCTGCCCTTCTGTTTTGGCCATATTTTCTAAAATAGTATTTATAACATAATGAATGCAGTCGCTAAAACCGGCAAAATACGTATTTTCGGACTTTCGAATTTTTCATATTTTTCGTCACCCCTGTCCTTCTGCTTTCGGCCATATTTTCTAAAATAGTATTTATAACATAATGAAACTTTTGATTCATAATCTAATACTCCCAACCTTTTATTTGCGCCAATGCAAACTGCAGTCGCTAAAACCGGCAAAATACGTGTTTTCGGACTTTAGAATTTTTCATATTTTTTTCACCCCTGCCCTTCTGCTTTGGGCCATTTTTTCTGAAATAGTATTTATAACATAATGAAACTTTTGATTCATAATCTAATACTCCTAACCTTTCATTTGCGCCATTGCTGAGGTCCCTAGGACCACTGAGTCAGATTCTACAAGCAATTGTTTCTTACCAAAACTTTAAACGGCTCTAATTCCGTAAATACGCGTCCTAGAGGGGTCAAACTTGACAGTCGGTACTTCTTCAAATTTTCTATTTAGGCCATGTAAAAGGCATTTCCGCATAGGAAACGCACCGAGTATAATGTAAATGCAAACTGAAGTCGCTAAAACCGGCAAAATACGTATTTTCGGACTTTCGAATTTTTCATATTTTTCGTCACCCCTGTCCTTCTGCTTTCGGCCATATTTTCTAAAATAGTATTTATAACATAATGAAACTTTTGATTCATAATCTAATATTCCTAACCTTTCATTTGCGCCATTGCTGAGGTCCTTAGGACCACTGAGTCAGATTCTACAACCAATTGTTTCTTACCAAAACTTTAAACGGCTCTAATTCCGTAAATACGCATCCTAGAGGGGTCAAACTTGACAGTCGGTACTTCTTCAAATTTTCTATTTAGGCCATGTAAAAGGCATTTCCGCGTAGGAAACGCACGGAGTATAATGTAAATGCAAACTGCAGTCGCTAAAACCGGCAAAATACGTTTTTTCGGACTTTCGAATTTTTCATATTTTTCGTCACCCCTGTCCTTCTGCTTTCGGCCATATTTTCTAAAATAGTGTTTATAACATAAGGAAACTTTTGATTCATAATCTAATACATCTAACCTTTCATTTGCGCCATTGCTGAGGTCCCTAGGACCACTGAGTCAGATTCTACAAGCAATTGTTTCTTACCAAAACTTTAAACGGCTCTAATTCCGTAAATACGCGTCCTAGAGGGGTCAAACTTGACAGTCGGTACTTCTTCAAATTTTCTATTTAGGCGATGTAAAAGGAATTACCGCGTAGGAAACGCACGGAGTATAATGTAAATGCAATCTGCAGTCGCTAAAACCGGCAAAATACGTGTTTTCGGACTTTAGAATTTTTCATATTTTTGGTCATCCCTGCCCTTCTGCTTTGGGCCATATTTTCTAAAATAGTATTTATAACATAATGAAACTTTTGATTCATAATCTAATACTCCTAACCTTTCATTTGTGCCATTGCTGAGGTCCCTAGGACCACTGAGTCAGATTCTACAACCAATTGTTTCTTACCAAAACTTTAAACGGCTCTAATTCCGTAAATACGCGTCCTAGAGGGGTCAAACTTGACAGTCAGTCGGTACTTCTTCAAATTTTCTATTTAGGCCATGTAAAAGGCATTTCCGCGTAGGAAACGCACGGAGTATAATGTAAATGCAAACTGCAGTCGCTCAAACCGGATAAAAACGTTTTTCGGACGTTAGAATTTTTCATATTTTTGCTCACACCTGCCCTCTGCTTTGGTCCATACTTTCTAAAATAGTATTTATAACATAATGAAACTTTTGATTCATAATCTAATACTCCTAACCTTTCATTTGCGCCATTGCTGAGGTCCCTAGGACCACTGAGTCAGATTCTACAAGCAATTGTTTCTTACCAAAACTTTAAACGGCTCTAATTCCGTAAATACGCGTCCTAGAGGGGTCAAACTTGACAGTCGGTACTTCTTCAAATTTTCTATTTAGGCCATGTAAAAGTCATTTTTGCGTAGGAAACGCACGGAGTATAATGTAAATGCAAACTGCAGTCGCTAAAACCGGCAAAATACGTTTTTTCTGACTTTAGAATTTTTCATATTTTTGGTCACCCCTGCCCATCTGCTTTGGGCCATATTTTCTAAAATAGTATTTATAACATAATGAAACTTTTGATTCATAATCTAATACTCCTAACCTTTCATTTGCGCCATTGCTGAGGTCCCTAGGACCACTGAGTCAGATTCTACAACCAATTGTTTCTTACCAAAACTTTAAACGGCTCTAATTCCGTTAATACGCGTCCTAGAGGGGTCAAACTTGACAGTCGGTACTTCTTCAAATTTTCTATTTAGGCCATGTAAAAGGTATTTCCGCATAGGAAACGCATGGAGTATAATGTAAATGCAAACTGCAGTCGCTAAAACCGGAAAAATATGTGTTTTCGGACTTTCGAATTTTTCATATTTTTGGTCACCCCTGCCCTTCTGTTTTGGCCATATTTTCTAAAATAGTATTTATAACATAATGAATGCAGTCGCTAAAACCGGCAAAATACGTATTTTCGGACTTTCGAATTTTTCATATTTTTCGTCACCCCTGTCCTTCTGCTTTCGGCCATATTTTCTAAAATGGTATTTATAACATAATGAAACTTTTGATTCATAATCTAATACTCCCAACCTTTTATTTGCGCCAATGCAAACTGCAGTCGCTAAAACCGGCAAAATACGTGTTTTCGGACTTTAGAATTTTTCATATTTTTTTCACCCCTGCCCTTCTGCTTGGGGCCATACTTTCTAAAATAGTATTTATAACATAATGAAACTTTTGATTCATAATCTAATACTCCTAACCTTTCATTTGCGCCATTGCTGAGGTCCCTAGGACCACTGAGTCAGATTCTACAACCAATTGTTTCTTACCAAAACTTTAAACGGCTCTAATTCCGTAAATACGCGTCCTAGAGGGGTCAAACTTGACAGTCGGTACTTCTTCAAATTTTCTATTTAGGCCATGTAAAAGTCATTTTTGCGTAGGAAACGCACGGAGTATAATGTAAATGCAAACTGCAGTCGCTAAAACCGGCAAAATACGTTTTTTCTGACTTTAGAATTTTTCATATTTTTGGTCACCCCTGCCCTTCTGCTTTGGGCCATATTTTCTAAAATAGTATTTATAACATAATGAAACTTTTAATTCATAATCTAATACTCCTAACCTTTCATTTGCGCCATTGCTGAGGTCCCTAGGACCACTGAGTCAGATTCTACAACCAATTGTTTCTTACCAAAACTTTAAACGGCTCTAATTCCGTAAATACGCGTCCTAGAGGGGTCAAACTTGACAGTCGGTACTTCTTCAAATTTTCTATTTAGGCCATGTAAAAGGCATTTCCGCATAGGAAACGCACCGAGTATAATGTAAATGCAAACTGAAGTCGCTAAAACCGGCAAAATACGTATTTTCGGACTTTCGAATTTTTCATATTTTTCGTCACCCCTGTCCTTCTGCTTTCGGCCATATTTTCTAAAATAGTATTTATAACATAATGAAACTTTTGATTCATAATCTAATACTCCTAACCTTTCATTTGCGCCATTGCTGAGGTCCCTAGGACCACTGAGCCAGATTCTACAAGCAATTGTTTCTTACCAAAACTTTAAACGGCTCTAATTCCGTAAATACGCGTCCTAGAGGGGTCAAACTTGACAGTCGGTACTTTTTCAAATTTTCTATTTAGGCCATGTAAAAGGCATTTCCGCGTAGGAAACGCACGGAGTATAATGTAAATGCAAACTGCAGTCGCTCAAACCGGATAAAAACGTTTTTCGGACGTTAGAATTTTTCATATTTTTGCTCACACCTGCCCTCTGCTTTGGTCCATACTTTCTAAAATAGTATTTATAACATAATGAAACTTTTGATTCATAATCTAATACTCCTAACCTTTCATTTGCGCCATTGCTGAGGTCCCTAGGACCACTGAGTCAGATTTTACAACCAATTGTTTCTTACCAAAACTTTAAACGGCTCTAATTCCGTAAATACGCGTCCTAGAGGGGTCAAACTTGACAGTCGGTACTTCTTCAAATTTTCTATTTAGGCCATGTAAAAGGCATTTCCGCGTAGGAAACGCACCGAGTATAATGTAAATTCAAACTGCAGTCGCTAAAACCGGAAAAATACGTATTTTCGGACTTTCGAATTTTTCATATTTTTCGTCACCCCTGTCCTTCTGCTTTCGGCCATATTTTCTAAAATAGTATTTATAACATAATGAAACTTTTGATTCATAATCTAATACTCCTAACCTTTCATTTGCGCCATTGCTGAGGTCCCTAGGACCACTGAGTCAGATTCTACAACCAATTGTTTCTTACCAAAACTTTAAACGGCTCTAATTCCGTAAATACGCGTGATAGAGGGGTCAAACTTGACAGTCGGTACTTCTTCAAATTTTCTATTTAGGCCATGTAAAAGGCATTTCCGCGTAGGAAACGCACCGAGTATAATGTAAATTCAAAATGCAGTCGCTAAAACCGGAAAAATACGTGTTTTCGGATTTTCGAATTTTTCATATTTGTGGTCACCCCTGCCCTTCTGTTTTGGCCATATTTTCTAAAATAGTATTTATAACATAATGAAACTTTTGATTCATAATCTAATACTCCTAACCTTTCATTTGCGTCATTGCTGAGGTCCCTAGGACCACTGAGTCAGATTCTACAAGCAATTGTTTCTTACCAAAACTTTAAACGGCTCTAATTCCGTAAATACGCGTCCTAGAGGGGTCAAACTTGACAGTCGGTACTTCTTCAAATTTTCTATTTAGGCCATGTAAAAGGCATTTCCGCATAGGAAACGCACCGAGTATAATGTAAATGCAAACTGAAGTCGCTAAAACCGGCAAAATACGTGTTTTCGGACTTTAGAATTTTTCATATTTTTGGTCACCCCTGCCCATCTGCTTTGGGCCATATTTTCTAAAACAGTATTTATAACATAATGAAACTTTTGATTCATAATCTAATACTCCTAACCTTTCATTTGCGCCATTGCTGAGGTCCCTAGGACCACTGAGTCAGATTCTACAACCAATTGTTTCTTACCAAAACTTTAAACGGCTCTAATTCCGTAAATACGCGTCCTAGAGGGGGCAAACTTGACAGTCGGTACTTTTTCAAATTTTCTATTTAGGCCATGTAAAAGGCATTTCCGCATAGGAAACGCACCGAGTATAATGCAAATGCAAACTGAAGTCGCTAAAACCGGAAAAATACGTGTTTTCGGACTTTCGAATTTTTCATATTTGTTGTCACCCCTGCCCTACTGTTTTGGCCATATTTTCTAAAATAGTATTTATAACATAATGAAACTTTTGATTCATAATCTAATACTCCTAACCTTTCATTTGCGCCATTGCTGAGGTCTCTAGGACCACTGAGTCAGATTCTACAACCAATTGTTTCTTACCAAAACTTTAAACGGCTCTAATTCCGTAAATACGCGTCCTAGAGGGGTCAAACTTGACAGTCTTCAAATTTTCTATTTAGGCAAAATACGTATTTTCGGACTTTCGAATTTTTCATATTTTTCGTCACCCCTGTCCTTCTGCTTTCGGCCATATTTTCTAAAATAGTATTTATAACATAATGAAACTTTTGATTCATAATCTAATACTCCTAACCTTTCATTTGCGTCATTGCTGAGGTCCCTAGGACCACTGAGTCAGATTCTACAAGCAATTGTTTCTTACCAAAACTTTAAACGGCTCTAATTCCGTAAATACGCGTCCTAGAGGGGTCAAACTTGACAGTCGGTACTTCTTCAAATTTTCTATTTAGGCCATGTAAAAGGCATTTCCGCGTAGGAAACGCACGGAGTATAATATAAATGCAAACTGCAGTCGCTAAAACCGGAAAAATACGTGTTTTCGGACTTTCAAATTTTTCATATTCTTAGTCACCCCTGCCCTTGTGCTTTTGGCCATATTTTCTAAAATAGTATTTATAACATAATGAAACTTTTGATTCATAATCTAATACTCCTAACCTTTCATTTGCGCCATTGCTGAGGTCCCTAGGACCACTGAGTCAGATTCTACAACCAATTGTTTCTTACCAAAACTTTAAACGGCTCTAATTCCGTTAATACGCGTCCTAGAGGGGTCAAACTTGACAGTCGGTACTTCTTCAAATTTTCTATTTAGGCCATGTAAAAGGCATTTCCGCGTAGGAAACGCACGGAGTATAATGTAAATGCAAACTGCAGTCGCTAAAACCGGAAAAATACGTTTTTGCGGACTTTAGAATTTTTCATATTTTTGGTCACCCCTGCCCTTCTGTTTTGGCTATATTTTCTAAAATAGTATTTATAACATAATGAAACTTTTGATTCATAATCTAATATTCCTAACCTTTCATTTGCGCCATTGCTGAGGTCCCTAGGACCACTGAGTCAGATTCTACAAGCAATTGTTTCTTACCAAAACTTTAAACGGCTCTAATTCCGTAAATACGCGTCCTAGAGGGGTCAAACTTGACAGTCGGTACTTCTTCAAATTTTCTATTTAGGCCATGTAAAAGGCATTTCCGCGTAGGAAACGCACGGAGTATAATATAAATGCAAACTGCAGTCGCTAAAACCGGAAAAATACGTGTTTTCGGACTTTCAAATTTTTCATATTCTTAGTCACCCCTGCCCTTGTGCTTTGGGCCATATTTTCTAAAATAGTATTTATAACATAATGAAACTTTTGATTCATAATCTAATACTCCTAACCTTTCATTTGCGCCATTGCTGAGGTCCCTAGGACCACTGAGTCAGATTCTACAACCAATTGTTTCTTACCAAAACTTTAAACTGCTCTAAAACGGAAATACGCGTGCTAGAGGGGTCAAACTTGACAGTCGGTACTTCTTCAAATTTTCTATTTAGGCCATGTAAAAGGCATTTCCGCGTAGGAAACGCACCGAGTATAATGTAAATTCAAAATGCAGTCGCTAAAACCGGAAAAATACGTGTTTTCGGACTTTCGAATTTTTCATATTTGTGGTCACCCCTGCCCTTCTGTTTTGGCCATATTTTCTAAAATAGTATTTATAACATAATGAAACTTTTGATTCATAATCTAATACTCCTAACCTTTCATTTGCGTCATTGCTGAGGTCCCTAGGACCACTGAGTCAGATTCTACAAGCAATTGTTTCTTACCAAAACTTTAAACGGCTCTAATTCCGTAAATACGCGTCCTAGAGGGGGCAAACTTGACAGTCGGTACTTTTTCAAATTTTCTATTTAGGCCATGTAAAAGGCATTTCCGCATAGGAAACGCACCGAGTATAATGCAAATGCAAACTGAAGTCGCTAAAACCGGAAAAATACGTGTTTTCGGACTTTCGAATTTTTCATATTTGTTGTCACCCCTGCCCTTCTGTTTTGGCCATATTTTCTAAAATAGTATTTATAACATAATGAAACTTTTGATTCATAATCTAATACTCCTAACCTTTCATTTGCGCCATTGCTGAGGTCTCTAGGACCGCTGAGTCAGATTCTACAACCAATTGTTTCTTACCAAAACTTTAAACGGCTCTAATTCCGTAAATACGCGTCCGCGCGAGGGGTCAAACTTGACAGTCGGTACTTCTTCAAATTTTCTATTTAGGCCATGTAAAAGGAATTACCGCGTAGGAAACGCACGGAGTATAATGTAAATGCAAACTGCAGTCGCTAAAACCGGCAAAATACGTGTTTTCGGACTTTAGAATTTTTCATATTTTTGGTCATCCCTGCCCATCTGCTTTGGGCCATATTTTCTAAAATAGTATTTATAACATAATGAAACTTTTGATTCATAATCTAATATTCCAAACCTTTCATTTGCGCCATTGCTGAGGTCCCTAGGACCACTAAGTCAGATTCTACAACCAATTGTTTCTTACCAAAACTTTAAACGGCTCTAATTCCGTAAATACGCGTCATAGAGGGGTCAAACTTGACAGTCGGTACTTCTTCAAATTTTCTATTTAGGCCATGTAAAAGGCATTTCCGCGTAGGAAACGCACGGAGTATAATGTAAATTCAAACTGCAGTCGCTAAAACCGGAAAAATACGTGTTTTCGGACTTTCGAATTTTTCATATTTGTGGTCACCCCTGCCCTTCTGTTTTGGCCATATTTTCTAAAATAGTATTTATAACATAAGGAAACTTTTGATTCATAATCTAATACTCCTAACCTTTCATTTGCGTCATTGCTGAGGTCCCTAGGACCACTGAGTCAGATTCTACAAGCAATTGTTTCTTACCAAAACTTTAAACGGCTCTAATTCCGTTAATACGCGTCCTAGAGGGGTCAAACTTGACAGTCGGTACTTCTTCAAATTTTCTATTTAGGCCATGTAAAGGGCATTTCCGCGTAGGAAACGCACGGAGTATAATGTAAATGCAAACTGCAGTCGCTAAAACCGGCAAAATACGTTTTTTCGGACTTTAGAATTTTTCATATTTTTGGTCACCCCTGCCCATCTGCTTTGGGCCATATTTTCTAAAATAGTATTTATAACATAATGAAACTTTTGATTCATAATCTAATATTCCTAACCTTTCATTTGCGCCATTGCTGAGGTCCCTAGGACCACTGAGTCAGATTCTACAAGCAATTGTTTCTTACCAAAACTTTAAACGGCTCTAATTTCGTTAATACGCGTCCTAGAGGGGTCAAACTTGACAGTCGGTACTTCTTCAAATTTTCTATTTAGGCCATGTAAAAGGCATTTCCGCGTAGGAAACGCACGGAGTATAATGTAAATGCAAACTGCAGTCGCTAAAACCGGAAAAATACGTTTTTTCGGACTTTAGAATTTTTCATATTTTTTGTCACCCCTGCCCATCTGCTTTGGGCCATATTTTCTAAAATAGTATTTATAACATAATGAAACTTTTGATTCATAATCTAATACTCCTAACCTTTCATTTGCGTCATTGCGGAGGTCCCTAGGACCACTGAGTCAGATTCTACAAGCAATTGTTTCTTACCAAAACTTTAAACGGCTCTAATTCCGTAAATACGCGTCCTAGAGGGGTCAAACTTGACAGTCAGTACTTCTTCAAATTTTCTATTAAGGCCATGTAAAAGGCATTTCCGCATAGGAAACGCACCGAGTATAATGTAAATGCAAGTCGCTAAAACCGGAAAAATACGTGTTTTCGAACTTTCGAATTTTTCATATTTGTGGTCACCCTTCTGTGGTCTGCCCTTCTGTTTTGGCCATATCTTCTAAAATAGTATTCATAACATAATGAAACTTTTGATTCATAATCCAATACTCCTAACCTTTCATTTGCGCCATTGCTGAGGTCCCTAGGACCACTGAGTCAGATTCTACAACCAATTGTTTCTTACCAAAACTTTAAACGGCTCTAATTCCGTAAATACGCGTCCTAGAGGGGTCAAACTTGACAGTCGGTACTTCTTCAAATTTTCTATTTAGGCCATGTAAAAGGCATTACCGCGTAGGAAACGCACCGAGTATAATGTAAATGCAAACTGCAGTCGCTAAAACAGGCAAAATACGTGATTTCGGACTTTCGAATTTTTCATATTCTTGGTCACCCCTGCCCTTCTGCTTTGGGCCATATTTTCTAAAATAGTATTTATAACATAATGAAACTTTTGATTCATAATCTAATATGCCTAACCTTTCATTTGCGCCATTGCTGAGGTCCCTAGGACCACTGAGTCAGATTCTACAAGCAATTGTTTCTTACCAAAACTTTAAACGGCTCTAATTCCGTTAATACGCGTCCTAGAGGGGTCAAACTTGACAGTCGGTACTTCTTCAAATTTTCTATTTAGGCCATGTAAAAGGCATTTTTGCGTAGGAAACGCACGGAGTATAATGTAAATGCAAACTGCAGTCGCTAGAACCGGAAAAATACGTTTTTTCGGACTTTTTGTCACCCCTGCCCATCTGCTTTGGGCCATATTTTCTAAAATAGTATTTATAACATAATGAAACTTTTGATTCATAATCTAATACTCCTAACCTTTCATTTGCGCCATTGCTGAGGTCCCTAGGACCACTGAGTCAGATTCTATAACCAATTGTTTCTTACCAAAACTTTACACGGCTCTAATTCCGTAAATACGCGTCCTAGAGGGGTCAAACTTGACAGTCGGTACTTCTTCAAATTTTCTATTTAGGCCATGTAAAAGGTATTACCGCGTAGGAAACGCACCGAGTATAATGTAAATGCAAACTGCAGTCGCTAAAACAGGCAAAATACGTGTTTTCGGACTTTCGAATTTTTCATATTTTTCATTGGTCACCCCTGCCCTTCTGCTTTGGGCCATATTTTCTAAAATAGTATTTATAACAAAATGAAACTTTTGATTCATAATCTAATATGCATAACCTTTCATTTGCGCCATTGCTGAGGTCCCTAGGACCACTGAGTCAGATTCTACAAGCAATTGTTTCTTACCAAAACTTTAAACGGCTCTAATTCCTAAAATACGCGTCCTAGAGGGGTCAAACTTGACAGTCGGTACTTCTTCAAATTTTCTATTTAGGCCATGTAAAAGGCATTTCCGCGTAGGAAACGCACCGAGTATAATGTAAATTCAAACTGCAGTCGCTAAAACCGGAAAAATACGTGTTTTCGGACTTTCGAATTTTTCATATTTGTGGTCACCCCTGCCCTTCTGTTTTGGCCATATTTTCTAAAATAGTATTTATAACATAAGGAAACTTTTGATTCATAATCTAATACTCCTAACCTTTCATTTGCGTCATTGCTGAGGTCCCTAGGACCACTGAGTCAGATTCTACAAGCAATTGTTTCTTACCAAAACTTTAAACGGCTCTAATTCCGTTAATACGCGTCCTAGAGGGGTCAAACTTGACAGTCGGTACTTCTTCAAATTTTCTATTTAGGCCATGTAAAGGGCATTTCCGCGTAGGAAACGCACCGAGTATAATGTAAATGCAAACTGCAGTCGCTAAAACCGGCAAAATACGTATTTTCGGACTTTCGAATTTTTCATATTTTTCGTCACCCCTGTCCTTCTGCTTTCGGCCATATTTTCTAAAATAGTATTTATAACATAATGAAACTTTTGATTCATAATCCAATACTCCTAACCTTTCATTTGCGCCATTGCTGAGATCCCTAGGACCACTGAGTCAGATTCTACAACCAATTGTTTCTTACCAAAACTTTAAACGGCTCTAATTCCGTAAATACGCGTCCTAGAGGGGTCAAACTTGACAGTCGGTACTTCTTCAAATTTTCTATTTAGGCCATGTAAATGGCATTACCGCGTAGGAAACGCACCGAGTATAATGTAAATGCAAACTGCAGTCGCTAAAACAGACAAAATACGTGTTTTCGGACTTTCGAATTTTTCATATTCTTGGTCACCCCTGCCCTTCTGCTTTGGGCCATATTTTCTAAAATAGTATTTATAACATAATGAAACTTTTGATTCATAATCTAATACTCCTAACCTTTCATTTGCGCCATTGCTGAGGTCCCTAGGACCACTGAGTCAGATTCTACAGCAATTGTTTCTTACCAAAACTTTAAACGGCTCTAATTCCGTTAATACGCGTCCTAGAGGGGTCAAACTTGACAGTCGGTACTTCTTCAAATTTTCTATTTAGGCCATGTAAAAGGCATTTCCGCGTAGGAAACGCACGGAGTATAATGTAAATGCAAACTGCAGTCGCTAAAACCGGCAAAATACGTTTTTTCGGACTTTAGAATTTTTCATATTTTTGGTCACCTATTTTGGCCCTTCTGCTTTGTTCCATATTTTCTAAAATAGTATTTATAATGAAACTTTTGATTCATAATCTAATACTCCTAACCTTTCATTTGCGTCATTGCTGAGGTCCCTAGGACCACTGAGTCAGATTCTACAGCAATTGTTTCTTACCAAAACTTTAAACGGCTCTAATTCCGTTAATACGCGTCCTAGAGGGGTCAAACTTGACAGTCGGTACTTCTTCAAATTTTCTATTTAGGCCATGTAAAAGGCATTTCCGCGTAGGAAACGCACGGAGTATAATGTAAATGCAAACTGCAGTCGCTAAAACCGGAAAAATACGTTTTTTCGGACTTTAGAATTTTTCATATTTTTGGTCACCCCTGCCCATCTGCTTTGGGCCATATTTTCTAAAATAGTATTTATAACATAATGAAACTTTTGATTCATAATCTAATATTCCTAACCTTTCATTTGCGCCATTGCTGAGGTCCCTAGGACCACTGAGTCAGATTCTACAACCAATTGTTTCTTACCAAAACTTTAAACGGCTCTAATTCCGTAAATACGCGTCCTAGCGGGGTGAAACTTGACAGTCGGTACTTCTTCAAATTTTCTATTTAGGCCATGTAAAAGGCTTTTCCGCATAGGAAACGCACCGAGTATAATGTAAATGCAAACTGAAGTCGCTAAAACCGGCAAAATACGTTTTTTCGGACATTAGAATTTTTCATATTTTTGGTCAACCCTGCCCTTCTGCTTTGGCCATATTTTCTAAAATAGTATTTATAACATTATGAAACTTTTGATTCATAATCTAATACTCCTAACCTTTCATTTGCGTCATTGCTGAGGTCCCTAGGACCACTGAGTCAGATTCTACAAGCAAAACTTTAAACGGCTCTAATTCCGTAAATACGCGTCCTAGAGGGGTCAAACTTGACAGTCGGTACTTCTTCAAATTTTCTATTTAGGCCATGTAAAAGGCTTTTACGCATAGGAAACGCACGGAGTATAATGTAAATGCAAATTGCAGTCGCTAAAACCGGCAAAATACGTTTTTTCGGACATTAGAATTTTTCATATTTTTGGTCACCCCTGCCCTTCTGCTTTGGGCCATATTTTCTAAAATAGTATTTATAACATAATGAAACTTTTAATTCATAATCTAATACTCCTAACCTTTCATTTGCGCCATTGCTGAGGTCCCTAGGACCACTGAGTCAGATTCTACAAGCAATTGTTTCTTACCAAAACTTTAAACGGCTCTAATTCCGTAAATACGCGTCCTAGAGGGGTCAAACTTGACAGTCGGTACTTCTTCAAATTTTCTATTTAGGCCATGTAAAAGGAATTACCGCGTAGGAAACGCACCGAGTATAATGTAAATGCAAACTGCAGTCGCTAAAACAGGCAAAATACGTGTTTTCGGACTTTCGAATTTTTCATATTCTTGGTCACCCCTGCCCTTCTGCTTTGGGCCATATTTTCTAAAATAGTATTTATAACATAATGAAACTTTTGATTCATAATCTAATATGCCTAACCTTTCATTTGCGCCATTGCTGAGGTCCCTAGGACCACTGAGTCAGATTCTACAAGCAATTGTTTCTTACCAAAACTTTAAACGGCTCTAATTCCGTTAATACGCGTCCTAGAGGGGTCAAACTTGACAGTCGGTACTTCTTCAAATTTTCTATTTAGGCCATGTAAAAGGCATTACCGCGTAGGAAACGCACCGAGTATAATGTAAATGCAAACTGCAGTCGCTAAAACCGGCAAAATACGTGTTTTCGGACTTTCGAATTTTTCATATTTTTGGTCACGCCTGCCCTTCTGTTTTGGGCCATATTTTCTAAAATAGTATTTATAACATAATGAAACTTTTGATTCATAATCTAATACTCCTAACCTTTCATTTACGCCATTGCTGAGGTCCCTAGACCTCTGAGTCAGATTCTACAAGCAATTGTTTCTTACCAAAACTTTAAACGGCTCTAATTCCGTAAATACGCGTCCTAGAGGGGTCAAACTTGACAGTCGTTACTTCTTCAAATTTTCTATTTAGGCCATTTTGAAGGCATTACCGCGTAGGAAACGCACCGAGTATAATGTAAATGCAAACTGCAGTCGCTAAAACCGGCAAAATACGTGTTTTCGGACTTTCGAATTTTTCATATTCTTGGTCACCCCTGCCCTTCTGCTTTGGGCCATATTTTCTAAAATAGTATTTATAACATAATGAAACTTTTGATTCATAATCTAATATTCCTAACCTTTCATTTGCGCCATTGCTGAGGTCCCTAGGACCACTGAGTCAGGTTCTACAAGCAATTGTTTCTTACCAAAACTTTAAACGGCTCTAATTCCGTAAATACGCGTCCTAGAGGGGTCAAACTTGACAGTCGGTACTTCTTCAAATTTTCTATTTAGGCCATGTAAAAGGCATTTCCGCGTAGGAAACGCACCGAGTATAATGTAAATTCAAACTGCAGTCGCTAAAACCGGCAAAATACGTGTTTTCGGACTTTCGAATTTCGGCCATATTTTCTTAAATAGTATTTATAACATAATGTAGCTTTTGATTCATAATCTAATACTCCTAACCTTTCATTTGCGCCATTGCTGAGGTCCCTAGGACCACTGAGTCAGATTCTACAAGCAATTGTTTCTTACCAAAACTTTAAACGGCTCTAATTCCGTAAATACGCGTCCTAGAGGGGTCAAACTTGACAGTCGGTACTTCTTCTAATTTTCCATTTAGGCCATTTAAAAGGCATTACCGCGTAGGAAACGCACCGAGTATAATGTAAATGCAAACTGCAGTCGCTAAAACCGGCAAAATACGTGTTTTCGGACTTTCGAATTTTTCATATTCTTGGTCACCCCTGCCCTTCTGCTTTAGGACATATTTTCTAAAATAGTATTTATAACATAATGAAACTTTTGATTCATAATCTAATACTCCCAACCTTTTATTTGCGCCAATGCAAACTGCAGTCGCTAAAACCGGCAAAATACGTGTTTTCGGACTTTAGAATTTTTCATATTTTTTTCACCCCTGCCCTTCTGCTTTGGGCCATATTTTCTGAAATAGTATTTATAACATAATGAAACTTTTGATTCATAATCTAATACTCCTAACCTTTCATTTACGCCATTGCTGAGGTCCCTAGACCTCTGAGTCAGATTCTACAAGCAATTGTTTCTTAACAAAACTTTAAACGGCTCTAATTCCGTAAATACGCGTCCTAGAGGGGTCAAACTTGACAGTCGGTACTTCTTCAAATTTTCTATTTAGGCCATGTAAAAGGCATTTCCGCGTAGGAAACGCACCGAGTATAATGTAAATGCAAACTGCAGTCGCTAAAACCGGTAAAGTACGTGTTTTCGGACTTTAGAATTTTTCATATTTTTTTCACCCCTGCCCTTCTGCGTTGGGCCATATTTTCTAAAATAGTATTTATAACATAATGAAACTTTTGATTCATAATCTAATATTCCTAACCTTTCATTTGCGCCATTGCTGAGGTCCCTAGGACCACTGAGTCAGATTCTACAAGCAATTGTTTCTTACCAAAACTTTAAACGGCTCTAATTCCGTAAATACGCGTCCTAGAGGAGCCAAACTTGACAGTCGGTACTTCTTCAAATTTGCTATTTAGGCCATGTAAAAGACATTACCGCGTAGGAAACGCACCGAGTATAATGTAAATGCAAACTGCAGTCGCTAAAACCGGCAAAATACGTGTTTTCGGACTTTAGAATTTTTCATATTCTTGGTCACCCCTGCCCTTCTGCTTTGGGCCATATTTTCTAAAATAGTATTTATAACATAATGAAACTTTTGATTCATAATCTAATATTCCTAACCTTTCATTTGCGCCATTGCTGAGGTCCCTAGGACCACTGAGTCAGGTTCTACAAGCAATTGTTTCTTACCAAAACTTTAAACGGCTCTAATTCCGTAAATACGCGTCCTAGAGGGGTCAAACTTGACAGTCGGTACTTCTTCAAATTTTCTATTTAGGCCATGTAAAAGGCATTTCCGTGTAGGAAACGCACCGAGTATAATGTAAATTCAAACTGCAGTCGCTAAAACCGGCAAAATACGTGTTTTCGGACTTTCGAATTTCGGCCATATTTTCTTAAATAGTATTTATAACATAATGTAGCTTTTGATTCATAATCTAATACTCCTAACCTTTCATTTGCGCCATTGCTGAGGTCCCTAGGACCACTGAGTCAGATTCTACAAGCAATTGTTTCTTACCAAAACTTTAAACGGCTCTAATTCCGTAAATACGCGTCCTAGAGGGGTCAAACTTGACAGTCGGTACTTCTTCTAATTTTCTATTTAGGCCATTTAAAAGGCATTACCGCGTAGGAAACACACCTAGTATAATGTAAATGCAATCTGCAGTCGCTAAAACCGGCAAAGTACGTGTTTTCGGACTTTAGAATTTTTCATATTCTTGGTCACCCCTGCCCTTCTGCTTTGGGCCATATTTTCTAAAATAGTATTTATAACATAATGAAACTTTTGATTCATAATCTAATATTCCTAACCTTTCATTTGCGCCATTGCTGAGGTCCCTAGGACCACTGAGTCAGGTTCTACAAGCAATTGTTTCTTACCAAAACTTTAAACGGCTCTAATTCCGTAAATACGCGTCCTAGAGGGGTCAAACTTGACAGTCGGTACTTCTTCAAATTTTCTATTTAGGCCATGTAAAAGGCATTTCCGCGTAGGAAACGCACCGAGTATAATGTAAATTCAAACTGCAGTCGCTAAAACCGGCAAAATACGTGTTTTCGGACTTTCGAATTTCGGCCATATTTTCTAAAATAGTATTTATAACATAATGAAACTTTTGATTCATAATCTAATATTCCTAACCTTTCATTTGCGCCATTGCTGAGGTCCCTAGGACCACTGAGTCAGGTTCTACAAGCAATTGTTTCTTACCAAAACTTTAAACGGCTCTAATTCCGTAAATACGCGTCCTAGAGGGGTCAAACTTGACAGTCGGTACTTCTTCAAATTTTCTATTTAGGCCATGTAAAAGGCATTTCCGCGTAGGAAACGCACCGAGTATAATGTAAATGCAAACTGCAGTCGCTAAAACCGGTAAAGTACGTGTTTTCGGACTTTAGAATTTTTCATATTTTTTTCACCCCTGCCCTTCTGCGTTGGGCCATATTTTCTAAAATAGTATTTATAACATAATGAAACTTTTGATTCATAATCTAATATTCCTAACCTTTCATTTGCGCCATTGCTGAGGTCCCTAGGACCACTGAGTCAGATTCTACAAGCAATTGTTTCTTACCAAAACTTTAAACGGCTCTAATTCCGTAAATACGCGTCCTAGAGGAGCCAAACTTGACAGTCGGTACTTCTTCAAATTTGCTATTTAGGCCATGTAAAAGGCATTACCGCGTAGGAAACGCACCGAGTATAATGTAAATGCAAACTGCAGTCGCTAAAACCGGCAAAATACGTGTTTTCGGACTTTCGAATTTTTCATATTTTTGGTCACCCCTGCCCTTCTGCTTTGGGCCATATTTTCTAAAATAGTATTTATAACATAATGAAACTTTTGATTCATAATCTAATATTCCTAACCTTTCATTTGCGCCATTGCTGAGGTCCCTAGGACCACTGAGTCAGGTTCTACAAGCAATTGTTTCTTACCAAAACTTTAAACGGCTCTAATTCCGTAAATACGCGTCCTAGAGGGGTCAAACTTGACAGTCGGTACTTCTTCAAATTTTCTATTTAGGCCATGTAAAAGGCATTTCCGCGTAGGAAACGCACCGAGTATAATGTAAATTCAAACTGCAGTCGCTAAAACCGGCAAAATACGTGTTTTCGGACTTTCGAATTTCGGCCATATTTTCTTAAATAGTATTTATAACATAATGTAGCTTTTGATTCATAATCTAATACTCCTAACCTTTCATTTGCGCCATTGCTGAGGTCCCTAGGACCACTGAGTCAGATTCTACAAGCAATTGTTTCTTACCAAAACTTTAAACGGCTGTAATTCCGTAAATACGCGTCCTAGAGGGGTCAAACTTGACAGTCGGTACTTCTTCAAATTTTCTATTTAGGCCATGTAAAAGGCATTACCGCGTAGGAAACACACCGAGTATAATGTAAATGCAAACTGAAGTCGCTAAAACCGGCAAAATACGTGTTTTCGGACTTTCGAATTTTTCATATTTTTGGTCAACCCTGCCCTTCTGCTTTGGGCCATATTTTCTAAAATAGTATTTATAACATAATGAAACTTTTGATTCATAATCTAATATTACTAACCTTTCATTTGCGCCATTGCTGAGGTCCCTAGGACCACTGAGTCAGATTCTACAAGTAATTGTTTCTTACCAAAACTTTAAACCGCTCTAATTCCGTAAATACGCGTCCTAGAGGGGTAAAACTTGACAGTCGGTACTTCTTCAAATTTTCTATTTAGGCCATGTAAAAGGCTTTTCCGCATAGGAAACGCATGGAGTATAATGTAAATGCAAATTGCAGTCGCTAAAACCGGCAAAATACGTTTTTTCGGACATTAGAATTTTTCATATTTTTGGTCACCCCTGCCCTTCTGCTTTGGGCCATATTTTCTAAAATAGTATTTATAACATAATGAAACTTTTGATTCATAATCTTATACTCCCAACCTTTTATTTGCGCCAATGCAATCTGCAGTCGCTAAAACCGGTAAAATACGTATTTTCGGACTTTAGAATTTTTCATATTTTTTTCACCCCTGCCCTTCTGCTTTGGGCCATATTTTCTGAAATAGTATTTATAACATAATGAAACTTTTGATTCATAATCTAATACTCCTAACCTTTCATTTGCGCCATTGCTGAGGTCCCTAGACCTCTGAGTCAGATTCTACAAGCAATTGTTTCTTAACAAAACTTTAAACGGCTCTAATTCCGTAAATACGCGTCCTAGAGGGATAAAACTTGACAGTCGGTACTTCTTCAAATTTTCTATTTAGGCCATGTAAAAGGCATTACCGCGTAGGAAACGCACCGAGTATAATGTAAATGCAATCTGCAGTCGCTAAAACCGGCAAAGTACGTGTTTTCGGACTTTAGAATTTTTCATATTTTTTTCACTCCTGCCCTTCTGCGTTGGGCCATATTTTCTAAAATAGTATTTATAACATAATGAAACTTTTGATTCATAATCTAATACTCCTAACCTTTCATTTGCGCCATTGCTGAGGTCCCTAGGACCACTGAGTCAGATTCTACAAGCAATTGTTTCTTACCAAAACTTTAAACGGCTCTAATTCCGTAAATACGCGTCCTAGAGGGGTCAAACTTGACAGTCGTTACTTCTTCAAATTTTCTATTTAGGCCATTTTGAAGGCATTACCGCGTAGGAAACGCACGGAGTATAATGTAAATGCAAACTGCAGTCGCTAAAACCGGCAAAGTACGTGTTTTCGGACTTTAGAATTTTTCATATTTTTTTCGCCCCTGCCCTTCTGCGTTGGGCCATATTTTCTAAAATAGTATTTATAACATAATGAAACTTTTGATTCATAATCTAATACTCCTAACCTTTCATTTGCGCCATTGCTGAGGTCCCTAGGACCACTGAGTCAGATTCTACAAGCAATTGTTTCTTACCAAAACTTTAAACGGCTCTAATTCCGTAAATACGCGTCCTAGAGGGGTCAAACTTGACAGTCGGTACTTCTTCAAATTTTCTATTTAGGCCATTTTGAAGGCATTACCGCGTAGGAAACGCACCGAGTATAATGTAAATGCAAACTGCAGTCGCTAAAACCGGCAAAGTACGTGTTTTCGGACTTTAGAATTTTTCATATTTTTTTCACCCCTGCCCTTCTGCGTTGGGCCATATTTTCTAAAATAGTATTTATAACATAATGAAACTTTTGATTCATAATCTAATATTCCTAACCTTTCATTTGAGCCATTGCTGAGGTCCCTAGCACCACTGAGTCAGGTTCTACAAGCAATTGTTTCTTACCAAAACTTTAAACGGCTCTAATTCCGTAAATACGCGTCCTAGAGGGGTCAAACTTGACAGTCGGTACTTCTTCAAATTTTCTATTTAGGCCATGTAAAAGGCATTTCCGCGTAGGAAACGCACCGAGTATAATGTAAATGCAAACTGCAGTCGCTAAAACCGGCAAAGTACGTGTTTTCGGACTTTAGAATTTTTCATATTTTTTTCACCCCTGCCCTTCTGCGTTGGGCCATATTTTCTAAAATAGTATTTATAACATAATGAAACTTTTGATTCATAATCTAATATTCCTAACCTTTCATTTGCGCCATTGCTGAGGTCCCTAGGACCACTGAGTCAGATTCTACAAGCAATTGTTTCTTACCAAAACTTTAAACGGCTCTAATTCCGTAAATACGCGTCCTAGAGGGGTCAAACTTGACAGTCGGTACTTCTTCAAATTTTCTATTTAGGCCATGTAAAGGGCATTACCGCGTAGGAAACACACCGAGTATAATGTAAATGCAAACTGCAGTCGCTAAAACCGGCAAAATACGTGTTTTCGGACTTTCGAATTTTTCATATTTTTGGTCAACCCTGCCCTTCTGCTTTGGGCCATATTTTCTAAAATAGTATTTATAACATAATGAAACTTTTAATTCATAATCTAATATTCCTAACCTTTCATTTGCGCCATTGCTGAGGTCCCTAGGACCACTGAGTCAGATTCTACAAGCAAATGTTTCTTATCAAAACTTTAAACTGCTCTAATTCCGTAAATACGCGTCCTAGAGGGGGAAACTTGACAGTCGGTACTTCTTCAAATTTTCTATTTAGGCCATGTAAAAGGCATTTCCGCATAGGAAACGCACGGAGTATAATGTAAATGCAAATTACAGTCGCAAAAATCGGCAAAATACGTTTTTTCGGACTTTAGAATTTTTCATATTTTTGGTCACCCCTGCCCTTCTGCTTTGGGCCATATTTTCTAAAATAGTATTTATAACATAATGAAACTTTTGATTCATAATCTAATACTCCTAACCTTTCATTTGCGCCATTGCTGAGGTCCCTAGGACCACTGAGTCAGATTCTACAAGCAATTGTTTCTTACCAAAACTTTAAACGGCTCTAATTCCGTAAATACGCGTCCTAGAGGGGTCAAACTTGACAGTCGTTACTTCTTCAAATTTTCTATTTAGGCCATTTTAAAGTCATTACCGCGTAGGAAACGCACCGAGTATAATGTAAATGCAAACTGCAGTCGCTTAAACCGGCAAAATACGTGTTTTCGGACTTTAGAATTATTCATATTTTTGGTCACCCCTACCCTTCTGCTTTGGGCCATATTTTCTAAAATAGTATTTATAACATAATGAAACTTTTGATTCATAATCTAATACTCCTAACCTTTCATTTGCGCCATTGCTGAGGTCCCTAGGACCACTGAGTCAGATTCTACAAGCAATTGTTTCTTACCAAAACTTTAAACGGCTCTAATTCCGTAAGTAGGCGTCCTAGAGGGGTCAAACTTGACAGTCGTTACTTCTTCAAATTTTCTATTTAGGCCATTTTAAAGGCATTACCGCGTAGGAAACGCACGGAGTATAATGTAAATGCAAATTGCAGTCGCAAAAACCGGCAAAATACGTTTTTTCGGATTTTAGAATTTTTCATATTTTTGGTCACCCGTGCCCTTCTGCTTTGGGCCATATTTTCTAAAATAGTATTTATAACATAATGAAACTTTTGATTCATAATCTAATACTCCTAACCTTTCATTTGCGCCATTGCTGAGGTCCCTAGGACCACTGAGTCAGATTCTACAAGCAATTGTTTCTTACCAAAACTTTAAACCGCTCTAATTCCGTAAATACGCGTCCTAGAGGAGCCAAACTTGACAGTCGGTACTTCTTCAAATTTGCTATTTAGGCCATGTAAAAGGCATTACCGCGTAGGAAACGCACCGAGTATAATGTAAATGCAAACTGCAGTCGCTAAAACCGGCAAAATACGTGTTTTCGGACTTTCGAATTTTTCATATTTTTGGTCACCCCTGCCCTTCTGCTTTGGGCCATATTTTCTAAAATAGTATTTATAACATAATGAAACTTTTGATTCATAATCTAATATTCCTAACCTTTCATTTGCGCCATTGCTGAGGTCCCTAGGACCACTGAGTCAGGTTCTACAAGCAATTGTTTCTTACCAAAACTTTAAACGGCTCTAATTCCGTAAATACGCGTCCTAGAGGGGTCAAACTTGACAGTCGGTACTTCTTCAAATTTTCTATTTAGGCCATGTAAAAGGCATTTCCGCGTAGGAAACGCACCGAGTATAATGTAAATTCAAACTGCAGTCGCTAAAACCGGCAAAATACGTGTTTTCGGACTTTCGAATTTCGGCCATATTTTCTTAAATAGTATTTATAACATAATGTAGCTTTTGATTCATAATCTAATACTCCTAACCTTTCATTTGCGCCATTGCTGAGGTCCCTAGGACCACTGAGTCAGATTCTACAAGCAATTGTTTCTTACCAAAACTTTAAACGGCTCTAATTCCGTAAATACGCGTCCTAGAGGGGTCAAACTTGACAGTCGGTACTTCTTCTAATTTTCTATTTAGGCCATTTAAAAGGCATTACCGCGTAGGAAACACACCTAGTATAATGTAAATGCAATCTGCAGTCGCTAAAACCGGCAAAGTACGTGTTTTCGGACTTTAGAATTTTTCATATTCTTGGTCACCCCTGCCCTTCTGCTTTGGGCCATATTTTCTAAAATAGTATTTATAACATAATGAAACTTTTGATTCATAATCTAATATTCCTAACCTTTCATTTGCGCCATTGCTGAGGTCCCTAGGACCACTGAGTCAGGTTCTACAAGCAATTGTTTCTTACCAAAACTTTAAACGGCTCTAATTCCGTAAATACGCGTCCTAGAGGGGTCAAACTTGACAGTCGGTACTTCTTCAAATTTTCTATTTAGGCCATGTAAAAGGCATTTCCGCGTAGGAAACGCACCGAGTATAATGTAAATTCAAACTGCAGTCGCTAAAACCGGCAAAATACGTGTTTTCGGACTTTCGAATTTCGGCCATATTTTCTAAAATAGTATTTATAACATAATGAAACTTTTGATTCATAATCTAATATTCCTAACCTTTCATTTGCGCCATTGCTGAGGTCCCTAGGACCACTGAGTCAGGTTCTACAAGCAATTGTTTCTTACCAAAACTTTAAACGGCTCTAATTCCGTAAATACGCGTCCTAGAGGGGTCAAACTTGACAGTCGGTACTTCTTCAAATTTTCTATTTAGGCCATGTAAAAGGCATTTCCGCGTAGGAAACGCACCGAGTATAATGTAAATGCAAACTGCAGTCGCTAAAACCGGTAAAGTACGTGTTTTCGGACTTTAGAATTTTTCATATTTTTTTCACCCCTGCCCTTCTGCGTTGGGCCATATTTTCTAAAATAGTATTTATAACATAATGAAACTTTTGATTCATAATCTAATATTCCTAACCTTTCATTTGCGCCATTGCTGAGGTCCCTAGGACCACTGAGTCAGATTCTACAAGCAATTGTTTCTTACCAAAACTTTAAACGGCTCTAATTCCGTAAATACGCGTCCTAGAGGAGCCAAACTTGACAGTCGGTACTTCTTCAAATTTGCTATTTAGGCCATGTAAAAGGCATTACCGCGTAGGAAACGCACCGAGTATAATGTAAATGCAAACTGCAGTCGCTAAAACCGGCAAAATACGTGTTTTCGGACTTTCGAATTTTTCATATTTTTGGTCACCCCTGCCCTTCTGCTTTGGGCCATATTTTCTAAAATAGTATTTATAACATAATGAAACTTTTGATTCATAATCTAATATTCCTAACCTTTCATTTGCGCCATTGCTGAGGTCCCTAGGACCACTGAGTCAGGTTCTACAAGCAATTGTTTCTTACCAAAACTTTAAACGGCTCTAATTCCGTAAATACGCGTCCTAGAGGGGTCAAACTTGACAGTCGGTACTTCTTCAAATTTTCTATTTAGGCCATGTAAAAGGCATTTCCGCGTAGGAAACGCACCGAGTATAATGTAAATTCAAACTGCAGTCGCTAAAACCGGCAAAATACGTGTTTTCGGACTTTCGAATTTCGGCCATATTTTCTTAAATAGTATTTATAACATAATGTAGCTTTTGATTCATAATCTAATACTCCTAACCTTTCATTTGCGCCATTGCTGAGGTCCCTAGGACCACTGAGTCAGATTCTACAAGCAATTGTTTCTTACCAAAACTTTAAACGGCTGTAATTCCGTAAATACGCGTCCTAGAGGGGTCAAACTTGACAGTCGGTACTTCTTCAAATTTTCTATTTAGGCCATGTAAAAGGCATTACCGCGTAGGAAACACACCGAGTATAATGTAAATGCAAACTGCAGTCGCTAAAACCGGCAAAATACGTGTTTTCGGACTTTCGAATTTTTCATATTTTTGGTCAACCCTGCCCTTCTGCTTTGGGCCATATTTTCTAAAATAGTATTTATAACATAATGAAACTTTTGATTCATAATCTAATATTACTAACCTTTCATTTGCGCCATTGCTGAGGTCCCTAGGACCACTGAGTCAGATTCTACAAGTAATTGTTTCTTACCAAAACTTTAAACCGCTCTAATTCCGTAAATACGCGTCCTAGAGGGGTAAAACTTGACAGTCGGTACTTCTTCAAATTTTCTATTTAGGCCATGTAAAAGGCTTTTCCGCATAGGAAACGCATGGAGTATAATGTAAATGCAAATTGCAGTCGCTAAAACCGGCAAAATACGTTTTTTCGGACATTAGAATTTTTCATATTTTTGGTCACCCCTGCCCTTCTGCTTTGGGCCATATTTTCTAAAATAGTATTTATAACATAATGAAACTTTTGATTCATAATCTTATACTCCCAACCTTTTATTTGCGCCAATGCAATCTGCAGTCGCTAAAACCGGTAAAATACGTATTTTCGGACTTTAGAATTTTTCATATTTTTTTCACCCCTGCCCTTCTGCTTTGGGCCATATTTTCTGAAATAGTATTTATAACATAATGAAACTTTTGATTCATAATCTAATACTCCTAACCTTTCATTTGCGCCATTGCTGAGGTCCCTAGACCTCTGAGTCAGATTCTACAAGCAATTGTTTCTTAACAAAACTTTAAACGGCTCTAATTCCGTAAATACGCGTCCTAGAGGGATAAAACTTGACAGTCGGTACTTCTTCAAATTTTCTATTTAGGCCATGTAAAAGGCATTACCGCGTAGGAAACGCACCGAGTATAATGTAAATGCAATCTGCAGTCGCTAAAACCGGCAAAGTACGTGTTTTCGGACTTTAGAATTTTTCATATTTTTTTCACTCCTGCCCTTCTGCGTTGGGCCATATTTTCTAAAATAGTATTTATAACATAATGAAACTTTTGATTCATAATCTAATACTCCTAACCTTTCATTTGCGCCATTGCTGAGGTCCCTAGGACCACTGAGTCAGATTCTACAAGCAATTGTTTCTTACCAAAACTTTAAACGGCTCTAATTCCGTAAATACGCGTCCTAGAGGGGTCAAACTTGACAGTCGTTACTTCTTCAAATTTTCTATTTAGGCCATTTTGAAGGCATTACCGCGTAGGAAACGCACGGAGTATAATGTAAATGCAAACTGCAGTCGCTAAAACCGGCAAAGTACGTGTTTTCGGACTTTAGAATTTTTCATATTTTTTTCGCCCCTGCCCTTCTGCGTTGGGCCATATTTTCTAAAATAGTATTTATAACATAATGAAACTTTTGATTCATAATCTAATACTCCTAACCTTTCATTTGCGCCATTGCTGAGGTCCCTAGGACCACTGAGTCAGATTCTACAAGCAATTGTTTCTTACCAAAACTTTAAACGGCTCTAATTCCGTAAATACGCGTCCTAGAGGGGTCAAACTTGACAGTCGGTACTTCTTCAAATTTTCTATTTAGGCCATTTTGAAGGCATTACCGCGTAGGAAACGCACCGAGTATAATGTAAATGCAAACTGCAGTCGCTAAAACCGGCAAAGTACGTGTTTTCGGACTTTAGAATTTTTCATATTTTTTTCACCCCTGCCCTTCTGCGTTGGGCCATATTTTCTAAAATAGTATTTATAACATAATGAAACTTTTGATTCATAATCTAATATTCCTAACCTTTCATTTGAGCCATTGCTGAGGTCCCTAGCACCACTGAGTCAGGTTCTACAAGCAATTGTTTCTTACCAAAACTTTAAACGGCTCTAATTCCGTAAATACGCGTCCTAGAGGGGTCAAACTTGACAGTCGGTACTTCTTCAAATTTTCTATTTAGGCCATGTAAAAGGCATTTCCGCGTAGGAAACGCACCGAGTATAATGTAAATGCAAACTGCAGTCGCTAAAACCGGCAAAGTACGTGTTTTCGGACTTTAGAATTTTTCATATTTTTTTCACCCCTGCCCTTCTGCGTTGGGCCATATTTTCTAAAATAGTATTTATAACATAATGAAACTTTTGATTCATAATCTAATATTCCTAACCTTTCATTTGCGCCATTGCTGAGGTCCCTAGGACCACTGAGTCAGATTCTACAAGCAATTGTTTCTTACCAAAACTTTAAACGGCTCTAATTCCGTAAATACGCGTCCTAGAGGGGTCAAACTTGACAGTCGGTACTTCTTCAAATTTTCTATTTAGGCCATGTAAAAGGCATTACCGCGTAGGAAACACACCGAGTATAATGTAAATGCAAACTGCAGTCGCTAAAACCGGCAAAATACGTGTTTTCGGACTTTCGAATTTTTCATATTTTTGGTCAACCCTGCCCTTCTGCTTTGGGCCATATTTTCTAAAATAGTATTTATAACATAATGAAACTTTTAATTCATAATCTAATATTCCTAACCTTTCATTTGCGCCATTGCTGAGGTCCCTAGGACCACTGAGTCAGATTCTACAAGCAAATGTTTCTTATCAAAACTTTAAACTGCTCTAATTCCGTAAATACGCGTCCTAGAGGGGGAAACTTGACAGTCGGTACTTCTTCAAATTTTCTATTTAGGCCATGTAAAAGGCATTTCCGCATAGGAAACGCACGGAGTATAATGTAAATGCAAATTACAGTCGCAAAAATCGGCAAAATACGTTTTTTCGGACTTTAGAATTTTTCATATTTTTGGTCACCCCTGCCCTTCTGCTTTGGGCCATATTTTCTAAAATAGTATTTATAACATAATGAAACTTTTGATTCATAATCTAATACTCCTAACCTTTCATTTGCGCCATTGCTGAGGTCCCTAGGACCACTGAGTCAGATTCTACAAGCAATTGTTTCTTACCAAAACTTTAAACGGCTCTAATTCCGTAAATACGCGTCCTAGAGGGGTCAAACTTGACAGTCGTTACTTCTTCAAATTTTCTATTTAGGCCATTTTAAAGTCATTACCGCGTAGGAAACGCACCGAGTATAATGTAAATGCAAACTGCAGTCGCTTAAACCGGCAAAATACGTGTTTTCGGACTTTAGAATTATTCATATTTTTGGTCACCCCTACCCTTCTGCTTTGGGCCATATTTTCTAAAATAGTATTTATAACATAATGAAACTTTTGATTCATAATCTAATACTCCTAACCTTTCATTTGCGCCATTGCTGAGGTCCCTAGGACCACTGAGTCAGATTCTACAAGCAATTGTTTCTTACCAAAACTTTAAACGGCTCTAATTCCGTAAGTAGGCGTCCTAGAGGGGTCAAACTTGACAGTCGTTACTTCTTCAAATTTTCTATTTAGGCCATTTTAAAGGCATTACCGCGTAGGAAACGCACGGAGTATAATGTAAATGCAAATTGCAGTCGCAAAAACCGGCAAAATACGTTTTTTCGGATTTTAGAATTTTTCATATTTTTGGTCACCCGTGCCCTTCTGCTTTGGGCCATATTTTCTAAAATAGTATTTATAACATAATGAAACTTTTGATTCATAATCTAATACTCCTAACCTTTCATTTGCGCCATTGCTGAGGTCCCTAGGACCACTGAGTCAGATTCTACAAGCAATTGTTTCTTACCAAAACTTTAAACCGCTCTAATTCCGTAAATACGCGTCCTAGAGGGGTCAAACTTGACAGTCGGTACTTCTTCAAATTTTCTATTTAGGCCATGTAAAAGGCATTTCCGCGTAGGAAACGCACCGAGTATAATGTAAATGCAAACTGCAGTCGCTAAAACCGGCAAAATACGTGTTTCGGACTTTAGAATTTTTCATATTTTTGGTCACCCCTGCCCTTCTGCTTTGGGCCATATTTTCTAAAATAGTATTTATAACATAATGAAACTTTTAATTCATAATCTAATATTCCTAACCTTTCATTTGCGCCATTGCTGAGGTCCCTAGGACCACTGAGTCAGATTCTACAACCAATTGTTTCTTACCAAAACTTTAAACGGCTCTAATTCCGTAAATACGCGTCCTAGAGGGGTCAAACTTGACAGTCGTTACTTCTTCAAATTTTCTATTTAGGCCATTTTAAAGTCATTACCGCGTAGGAAACGCACCGAGTATAATGTAAATGCAAACTGCAGTCGCTTAAACCGGCAAAATACGTGTTTTCGGACTTTAGAATTATTCATATTTTTGGTCACCCCTACCCTTCTGCTTTGGGCCATATTTTCTAAAATAGTATTTATAACATAATGAAACTTTTGATTCATAATCTAATACTCCTAACCTTTCATTTGCGCCATTGCTGAGGTCCCTAGGACCACTGAGTCAGATTCTACAAGCAATTGTTTCTTACCAAAACTTTAAACGGCTCTAAATCCGTAAGTAGGCGTCCTAGAGGGGTCAAACTTGACAGTCGTTACTTCTTCAAATTTTCTATTTAGGCCATTTTAAAGGCATTACCGCGTAGGAAACGCACGGAGTATAATGTAAATGCAAACTGCAGTCGCTAAAACCGGCAAAGTACGTGTTTTCGGACTTTAGAATTTTTCATATTTTTTTCGCCCCTGCCCTTCTGCGTTGGGCCATATTTTCTAAAATAGTATTTATAACATAATGAAACTTTTGATTCATAATCTAATACTCCTAACCTTTCATTTGCGCCATTGCTGAGGTCCCTAGGACCACTGAGTCAGATTCTACAAGCAATTGTTTCTTACCAAAACTTTAAACGGCTCTAATTCCGTAAATACGCGTCCTAGAGGGGTAAAACTTGACAGTCGGTACTTCTTCAAATTTTCTATTTAGGCCATTTTGAAGGCATTACCGCGTAGGAAACGCACCGAGTATAATGTAAATGCAAACTGCAGTCGCTAAAACCGGCAAAGTACGTGTTTTCGGACTTTAGAATTTTTCATATTTTTTTCACCCCTGCCCTTCTGCGTTGGGCCATATTTTCTAAAATAGTATTTATAACATAATGAAACTTTTGATTCATAATCTAATATTCCTAACCTTTCATTTGAGCCATTGCTGAGGTCCCTAGCACCACTGAGTCAGGTTCTACAAGCAATTGTTTCTTACCAAAACTTTAAACGGCTCTAATTCCGTAAATACGCGTCCTAGAGGGGTCAAACTTGACAGTCGGTACTTCTTCAAATTTTCTATTTAGGCCATTTTAAAGGCATTACCGCGTAGGAAACGCACCGAGTATAATGTAAATGCAAACTGCAGTCGCTAAAACCGGCAAAGTACGTGTTTTCGGACTTTAGAATTTTTCATATTTTTTTCACCCCTGCCCTTCTGCGTTGGGCCATATTTTCTAAAATAGTATTTATAACATAATGAAACTTTTGATTCATAATCTAATATTCCTAACCTTTCATTTGCGCCATTGCTGAGGTCCCTAGGACCACTGAGTCAGATTCTACAAGCAATTGTTTCTTACCAAAACTTTAAACGGCTCTAATTCCGTAAATACGCGTCCTAGAGGGGTCAAACTTGACAGTCGTTACTTCTTCAAATTTTCTATTTAGGCCATTTTGAAGGCATTACCGCGTAGGAAACGCACGGAGTATAATGTAAATGCAAACTGCAGTCGCTAAAACCGGCAAAGTACGTGTTTTCGGACTTTAGAATTTTTCATATTTTTTTCGCCCCTGCCCTTCTGCGTTGGGCCATATTTTCTAAAATAGTATTTATAACATAATGAAACTTTTGATTCATAATCTAATACTCCTAACCTTTCATTTGCGCCATTGCTGAGGTCCCTAGGACCACTGAGTCAGATTCTACAAGCAATTGTTTCTTACCAAAACTTTAAACGGCTCTAATTCCGTAAATACGCGTCCTAGAGGGGTCAAACTTGACAGTCGGTACTTCTTCAAATTTTCTATTTAGGCCATTTTGAAGGCATTACCGCGTAGGAAACGCACCGAGTATAATGTAAATGCAAACTGCAGTCGCTAAAACCGGCAAAGTACGTGTTTTCGGACTTTAGAATTTTTCATTTTTTTTTCACCCCTGCCCTTCTGCGTTGGGCCATATTTTCTAAAATAGTATTTATAACATAATGAAACTTTTGATTCATAATCTAATATTCCTAACCTTTCATTTGAGCCATTGCTGAGGTCCCTAGCACCACTGAGTCAGGTTCTACAAGCAATTGTTTCTTACCAAAACTTTAAACGGCTCTAATTCCGTAAATACGCGTCCTAGAGGGGTCAAACTTGACAGTCGGTACTTCTTCAAATTTTCTATTTAGGCCATGTAAAAGGCATTTCCGCGTAGGAAACGCACCGAGTATAATGTAAATGCAAACTGCAGTCGCTAAAACCGGCAAAGTACGTGTTTTCGGACTTTAGAATTTTTCATATTTTTTTCACCCCTGCCCTTCTGCGTTGGGCCATATTTTCTAAAATAGTATTTATAACATAATGAAACTTTTGATTCATAATCTAATATTCCTAACCTTTCATTTGCGCCATTGCTGAGGTCCCTAGGACCACTGAGTCAGATTCTACAAGCAATTGTTTCTTACCAAAACTTTAAACGGCTCTAATTCCGTAAATACGCGTCCTAGAGGGGTCAAACTTGACAGTCGGTACTTCTTCAAATTTTCTATTTAGGCCATGTAAAAGGCATTACCGCGTAGGAAACGCACCGAGTATAATGTAAATGCAAACTGCAGTCGCTAAAACCGGCAAAATACGTGTTTTCGGACTTTCGAATTTTTCATATTTTTGGTCAACCCTGCCCTTCTGCTTTGGGCCATATTTTCTAAAATAGTATTTATAACATAATGAAACTTTTAATTCATAATCTAATATTCCTAACCTTTCATTTGCGCCATTGCTGAGGTCCCTAGGACCACTGAGTCAGATTCTACAAGCAAATGTTTCTTATCAAAACTTTAAACTGCTCTAATTCCGTAAATACGCGTCCTAGAGGGGGAAACTTGACAGTCGGTACTTCTTCAAATTTTCTATTTAGGCCATGTAAAAGGCATTTCCGCATAGGAAACGCACGGAGTATAATGTAAATGCAAATTACAGTCGCAAAAATCGGCAAAATACGTTTTTTCGGACTTTAGAATTTTTCATATTTTTGGTCACCCCTGCCCTTCTGCTTTGGGCCATATTTTCTAAAATAGTATTTATAACATAATGAAACTTTTGATTCATAATCTAATACTCCTAACCTTTCATTTGCGCCATTGCTGAGGTCCCTAGGACCACTGAGTCAGATTCTACAAGCAATTGTTTCTTACCAAAACTTTAAACGGCTCTAATTCCGTAAGTAGGCGTCCTAGAGGGGTCAAACTTGACAGTCGTTACTTCTTCAAATTTTCTATTTAGGCCATTTTAAAGGCATTACCGCGTAGGAAACGCACGGAGTATAATGTAAATGCAAATTGCAGTCGCAAAAACCGGCAAAATACGTTTTTTCGGATTTTAGAATTTTTCATATTTTTGGTCACCCGTGCCCTTCTGCTTTGGGCCATATTTTCTAAAATAGTATTTATAACATAATGAAACTTTTGATTCATAATCTAATACTCCTAACCTTTCATTTGCGCCATTGCTGAGGTCTCTAGGACCACTGAGTCAGATTCTACAAGCAATTGTTTCTTACCAAAACTTTAAACCGCTCTAATTCCGTAAATACGCGTCCTAGAGGGGTCAAACTTGACAGTCGGTACTTCTTCAAATTTTCTATTAAGGCCATTTTAAAGGCATTACCGCGTAGGAAACGCACGGAGTATAATGTAAATGCAAATTGCAGTCGCAAAAATCGGCAAAATACGTTTTTTCGGACTTTAGAATTTTTCATATTTTTGGTCACCCCTGCCCTTCTGCTTTGGGCCATATTTTCTAAAATAGTATTTATAACATAATGAAACTTTGATTCATAATCTAATACTCCTAACCTTTCATTTGCGCCATTGCTGAGGTCCCTAGGACCACTGAGTCAGATTCTACAAGCAATTGTTTCTTACCAAAACTTTAAACGGCTCTAATTCCGTAAATACGCGTCCTAGAGGGGTCAAACTTGACAGTCGGTACTTCTTCAAATTTTCTATTTAGGCCATGTAAAAGGCATTTCCGCGTAGGAAACGCACCGAGTATAATGTAAATGCAAACTGCAGTCGCTAAAACCGGCAAAATACGTGTTTCGGACTTTAGAATTTTTCATATTTTTGGTCACCCCTGCCCTTCTGCTTTGGGCCATATTTTCTAAAATAGTATTTATAACATAATGAAACTTTTAATTCATAATCTAATATTCCTAACCTTTCATTTGCGCCATTGCTGAGGTCCCTAGGACCACTGAGTCAGATTCTACAACCAATTGTTTCTTACCAAAACTTTAAACGGCTCTAATTCCGTAAATACGCGTCCTAGAAGGGTCAAACTTGACAGTCGGTACTTCTTCAAATTTTCTATTTAGGCCATGTAAAAGACATTTCCGCGTAGGAAACGCACGGAGTATAATGTAAATGCAAACTGCAGTCGCTAAAACCGGCAAAATACGTGTTTTCGGACTTTAGAATTTTTCATATTTTTGGTCATCCCTGCCCTTCTGCTTTGGGCCATATTTTCTAAAATAGTATTTATAACATAATGCAACTTTTGATTCATAATCTAATCCTCCTAACCTTTCATTTGCGCCATTGCTGAGGTCCCTAGGACCACTGAGTCAGATTCTACAACCAATTGTTTCTTACCAAAACTTTAAACGGCTCTAATTCCGTAAATACGCGTCCTAGAGGGGTCAAACTTGACAGTCGTTACTTCTTCAAATTTTCTATTTAGGCCATTTTAAAGGCATTACCGCGTAGGAAACGCACCGAGTATAATGTAAATGCAATCTGCAGTCGCTAAAACCGGCAAAACACGTGTTTTCGGACTTTAGAATTTTTCATATTTTTGGTCATCCCTGCCCTTCTGCTTTGGGCCATATTTTCTAAAATAGTATTTATAACATAATGAAACTTTTGATTCATAATCTAATACTCCTAACCTTTCATTTGCGCCATTGCTGAGGTCCCTAGGACCACTGAGTCAGATTCTACAAGCAATTGTTTCTTACCAAAACTTTAAACGGCTCTAATTCCGTAAATACGCGTCCTAGAGGGGTCAAACTTGACAGTCGGTACTTCTTCAAATTTTCTATTTAGGCCATGTAAAAGGCATTTCCGCATAGGAAACGCACGGAGTATAATGTAAATGCAAACTGCAGTCGCTCAAACCGGCAAAATACGTGTTTTCGGACTTTCGAATTTTTCATATTCTGGCCTGCTGCTTTGGGCCATATTTTCTAAAATAGTATTTATAACATAATGTAACTTTTGATTCATAATCTAATACTCCTAACCTTTCATTTGCGCCATTGCTGAGGTCCCTAGGACCACTGAGTCAGATTCTACAAGCAATTGTTTCTTATCAAAACTTTAAACGGCTCTAATTCCGTAAGTACGCGTCCTAGAGGGGTTAAACTTGAGTATAATGTAAATGCAAACTGCAGTCGCTAAAACCGGCAAAATACGTGTTTTCGGACTTTAGAATTTTTCATATTTTTGGTCACCCCTGCCCTTCTGCTTTGGGCCATATTTTCTAAAATAGTATTTATAACATAATGAAACTTTTAATTCATAATCTAATATTCCTAACCTTTCATTTGCGGCATTGCTGAGGTCCCTAGGACCACTGAGTCAGATTCTACAAGCAATTGTTTCTTACCAAAACTTTAAACGGCTCTAATTCCGTAAATACGCGTCCTAGAGGGGTCAAACTTGACAGTCGGTACTTCTTCAAATTTTCTATTTAGGCCATTTTAAAGGCATTACCGCGTAGGAAACGCACCGAGTATAATGTAAATGCAAACTGCAGTCACTAAAACCGGCAAAATACGAGTTTTCGGACTTTAGAATTTTTCATATTTTTGGTCACCCCTGCCCTTCTGCTTTGGGCCATATTTTCTTAAATAGTATTTATAACATAATGAAACTTTTGATTCAAAATCGAATACTCCTAACCTTTCATTTGCGCCATTGCTGAGGTCCCTAGGACCACTGAGTCAGATTATACCAGCAATTGTTTCTTACCAAAACTTTAAACCGCTCTAATTCCGTAAATACGCGTCCTAGAGGGGTCAAACTTGACAGTCGTTACTTCTTCAAATTTTCTATTTAGGCCATGTAAAGGGCATTACCGCGTAGGAAACGCACCGAGTATAATGTAAATGCAAACTGCAGTCGCTAAAACCGGCAAAATACGAGTTTTCGGACTTTAGAATTTTTCATATTTTTGGTCACCCCTGCCCTTCTGCTTTGCGCCATATTTTCTTAAATAGTATTTATAACATAATGAAACTTTTGATTCAAAATCGAATACTCCTAACCTTTCATTTGCGCCATTGCTGAGGTCCCTAGGACCACTGAGTCAGATTATACCAGCAATTGTTTCTTACCAAAACTTTAAACGGCTCTAATTCCGTAAATACGCGTCCTAGAGGGGTCAAACTTGACAGTCGTTACTTCTTCAAATTTTCTATTTAGGCCATGTAAAAAGCATTTTCGCGTAGGAAACGCACCGAGTATAATGTAAATGCCAACTGCAGTCGCTAAAACCGGCAAAATACGTGTTTTCGGACTTTAGAATTTTTCATATTTTTGGTCACCCCTGCCCTTCTGCTTTGGGCCATATTTTCTTAAATAGTATTTATAACATAATGAAACTTTTGATTCATAATCTAATACTCCTAACCTTTCATTTGCGCCATTGCTGAGGTCCCTAGGACCACTGAGTCAGATTCTACAAGCAATTGTTTCTTACCAAAACTTTAAACCGCTCTAATTTCGTAAATACGCGTCCTAGAGGGGTCAAACTTGACAGTCGGTACTTCTTCAAATTTTCTATTTAGGCCATGTAAAAGGCATTTCCGCATAGGAAACGCACGGAGTATAATGTAAATGCAAACTGCAGTCGCTAAAACCGACAAAATACGTTTTTTCGGATTTTTGAATTTTTCATATTTTTGGTCACCCCTGCCCTTCTGCTTTGCGCCATATTTTCTTAAATAGTATTTATAACATAATGAAACTTTGGATTCAAAATCGAATACTCCTAACCTTTCATTTGCGCCATTGCTGAGGTCCCTAGGACCACTGAGTCAGATTCTACAAGCAATTGTTTCTTATCAAAACTTTAAACGGCTCTAATTCCGTAAATACGCGTCCTAGAGGGGTCAAACTTGACAGTCGGTACTTCTTCAAATTTTCTACTTAGGCCATGTAAAAAGCATTTTCGCGTAGGAAACGCACGGAGTATAATGTAAATGCCAACTGCAGTCGCTAAAACCGGCAAAATACGTTTTTTCGGACTTTAGAATTTTTCATATTTTTGGTCACCCCTGCCCTTCTGCTTTGCGCCATATTTTCTTAAATAGTATTTATAACATAATGAAACTTTTGATTCAAAATCGAATACTCCTAACCTTTCATTTGCGCCATTGCTGAGGTCCCTAGGACCACTGAGTCAGATTATACAAGCAATTGTTTCTTATCAAAACTTTAAACGGCTCTAATTCCGTAAGTACGCGTCCTAGAGGGGTCAAACTTGACAGTCGGTACTTCTTCAAATTTTCTATTTAGGCCATGTAAAAAGCATTTTCGCGTAGGAAACGCACCGAGTATAATGTAAATGCCAACTGCAGTCGCTAAAACCGGCAAAATACGTGTTTTCGGACTTTAGAATTTTTCATATTTTTGGTCACGCCTGCCCTTCTGCTTTGGGCCATATTTTCTAAAATAGTATTTATAATATAATGAAACTTTTGATTCATAATCTAATACTCCTAACCTTTCATTTGCGCCATTGCTGAGGTCCCTAGGACCACTGAGTCAGATTCTACAAGCAATTGTTTCTTATCAAAACTTTAAACGGCTCTAATTCCATAAGTACGCGTCCTAGAGGGGTCAAACTTGACAGTCGGTACTTCTTCAAATTTTCTATTTAGGCCATGTAAAAAGCATTTTCGCGTAGGAAACGCACCGAGTATAATGTAAATGCCAACTGCAGTCGCTAAAACCGGCAAAATACGTGTTTTCGGACTTTAGAATTTTTCATATTTTTGGTCACCCCTGCCCTTCTGCTTTGCGCCATATTTTCTTAAATAGTATTTATAACATAATGAAACTTTTGATTCAAAATCGAATACTCCTAACCTTTCATTTGCGCCATTGCTGAGGTCCCTAGGACCACTGAGTCAGATTATACAAGCAATTGTTTCTTCCCGAAACTTTAAACCGCTCTAATTCAGTAAATACGCGTCCTAGAGGGGTAAACTTGACAGTCGGTACTTCTTCAAATTTTCTATTTAGGCCATGTAAAAAGCATTTTCGCGTAGGAAACGCACCGAGTATAATGTAAATGCCAACTGCAGTCGCTAAAACCGGCAAAATACGTGTTTTCGGACTTTAGAATTTTTCATATTTTTGGTCACGCCTGCCCTTCTGCTTTGGGCCATATTTTCTAAAATAGTATTTATAATATAATGAAACTTTTGATTCATAATCTAATACTCCTAACCTTTCATTTGCGCCATTGCTGAGGTCCCTAGGACCACTGAGTCAGATTCTACAAGCAATTGTTTCTTATCAAAACTTTAAACGGCTCTAATTCCATAAGTACGCGTCCTAGAGGGGTCAAACTTGACAGTCGGTACTTCTTCAAATTTTCTATTTAGGCCATGTAAAAAGCATTTTCGCGTAGGAAACGCACCGAGTATAATGTAAATGCCAACTGCAGTCGCTAAAACCGGCAAAATACGTGTTTTCGGACTTTAGAATTTTTCATATTTTTGGTCACCCCTGCCCTTCTGCTTTGCGCCATATTTTCTAAAATAGTATTTATAATATAATGAAACTTTTGATTCATAATCTAATACTCCTAACCTTTCATTTGCGCCATTGCTGAGGTCCCTAGGACCACTGAGTCAGATTCTACAAGCAATTGTTTCTTATCAAAACTTTAAACGGCTCTAATTCCATAAGTACGCGTCCTAGAGGGGTCAAACTTGACAGTCGGTACTTCTTCAAATTTTCTATTTAGGCCATGTAAAAAGCATTTTCGCGTAGGAAACGCACGGAGTATAATGTAAATGCCAACTGCAGTCGCTAAAACCGGCAAAATACGTTTTTTCGGACTTTAGAATTTTTCATATTTTTGGTCACCCCTGCCCTTCTGCTTTGCGCCATATTTTCTTAAATAGTATTTATAACATAATGAAACTTTTGATTCAAAATCGAATACTCCTAACCTTTCATTTGCGCCATTGCTGAGGTCCCTAGGACCACTGAGTCAGATTATACAAGCAATTGTTTCTTCCCGAAACTTTAAACCGCTCTAATTCAGTAAATACGCGTCCTAGAGGGGTAAACTTGACAGTCGGTACTTCTTAAAATTTTCTATTTAGGCCATGTAAAAAGCATTTTCGCGTAGGAAACGCACCGAGTATAATGTAAATGCCAACTGCAGTCGCTAAAACCGGCAAAATACGTGTTTTCGGACTTTAGAATTTTTCATATTTTTGGTCACGCCTGCCCTTCTGCTTTGGGCCATATTTTCTAAAATAGTATTTATAATATAATGAAACTTTTGATTCATAATCTAATACTCCTAACCTTTCATTTGCGCCATTGCTGAGGTCCCTAGGACCACTGAGTCAGATTCTACAAGCAATTGTTTCTTATCAAAACTTTAAACGGCTCTAATTCCATAAGTACGCGTCCTAGAGGGGTGAAACTTGACAGTCGGTACTTCTTCAAATTTTCTATTTAGGCCATTTAAAAGGCTTTTCCGCATAGGAAACGCACGGAGTATAATGTAGGTCCCTAGGACCACTGAGTCAGATTATACAAGCAATTGTTTCTTATCAAAACTTTAAACGGCTCTAATTCCGTAAGTACGCGTCCTAGAGGGGTCAAACTTGACAGTCGGTACTTCTTCAAATTTTCTATTTAGGCCATGTAAAAAGCATTTTCGCGTAGGAAACGCACCGAGTATAATGTAAATGCCAACTGCAGTCGCTAAAACCGGCAAAATACGTGTTTTCGGACTTTAGAATTTTTCATATTTTTGGTCACGCCTGCCCTTCTGCTTTGGGCCATATTTTCTAAAATAGTATTTATAATATAATGAAACTTTTGATTCATAATCTAATACTCCTAACCTTTCATTTGCGCCATTGCTGAGGTCCCTAGGACCACTGAGTCAGATTCTACAAGCAATTGTTTCTTATCAAAACTTTAAACGGCTCTAATTCCATAAGTACGCGTCCTAGAGGGGTCAAACTTGACAGTCGGTACTTCTTCAAATTTTCTATTTAGGCCATGTAAAAAGCATTTTCGCGTAGGAAACGCACCGAGTATAATGTAAATGCCAACTGCAGTCGCTAAAACCGGCAAAATACGTGTTTTCGGACTTTAGAATTTTTCATATTTTTGGTCACCCCTGCCCTTCTGCTTTGCGCCATATTTTCTTAAATAGTATTTATAACATAATGAAACTTTTGATTCAAAATCGAATACTCCTAACCTTTCATTTGCGCCATTGCTGAGGTCCCTAGGACCACTGAGTCAGATTATACAAGCAATTGTTTCTTCCCGAAACTTTAAACCGCTCTAATTCAGTAAATACGCGTCCTAGAGGGGTAAACTTGACAGTCGGTACTTCTTCAAATTTTCTATTTAGGCCATGTAAAAAGCATTTTCGCGTAGGAAACGCACCGAGTATAATGTAAATGCCAACTGCAGTCGCTAAAACCGGCAAAATACGTGTTTTCGGACTTTAGAATTTTTCATATTTTTGGTCACGCCTGCCCTTCTGCTTTGGGCCATATTTTCTAAAATAGTATTTATAATATAATGAAACTTTTGATTCATAATCTAATACTCCTAACCTTTCATTTGCGCCATTGCTGAGGTCCCTAGGACCACTGAGTCAGATTCTACAAGCAATTGTTTCTTATCAAAACTTTAAACGGCTCTAATTCCATAAGTACGCGTCCTAGAGGGGTCAAACTTGACAGTCGGTACTTCTTCAAATTTTCTATTTAGGCCATGTAAAAAGCATTTTCGCGTAGGAAACGCACCGAGTATAATGTAAATGCCAACTGCAGTCGCTAAAACCGGCAAAATACGTGTTTTCGGACTTTAGAATTTTTCATATTTTTGGTCACCCCTGCCCTTCTGCTTTGCGCCATATTTTCTAAAATAGTATTTATAATATAATGAAACTTTTGATTCATAATCTAATACTCCTAACCTTTCATTTGCGCCATTGCTGAGGTCCCTAGGACCACTGAGTCAGATTCTACAAGCAATTGTTTCTTATCAAAACTTTAAACGGCTCTAATTCCATAAGTACGCGTCCTAGAGGGGTCAAACTTGACAGTCGGTACTTCTTCAAATTTTCTATTTAGGCCATGTAAAAAGCATTTTCGCGTAGGAAACGTACCGAGTATAATGTAAATGCCAACTGCAGTCGCTAAAACCGGCAAAATACGTGTTTTCGGACTTTAGAATTTTTCATATTTTTGGTCACCCCTGCCCTTCTGCTTTGCGCCATATTTTCTTAAATAGTATTTATAACATAATGAAACTTTTGATTCAAAATCGAATACTCCTAACCTTTCATTTGCGCCATTGCTGAGGTCCCTAGGACCACTGAGTCAGATTATACAAGCAATTGTTTCTTCCCGAAACTTTAAACCGCTCTAATTCAGTAAATACGCGTCCTAGAGGGGTAAACTTGACAGTCGGTACTTCTTAAAATTTTCTATTTAGGCCATGTAAAAAGCATTTTCGCGTAGGAAACGCACCGAGTATAATGTAAATGCCAACTGCAGTCGCTAAAACCGGCAAAATACGTGTTTTCGGACTTTAGAATTTTTCATATTTTTGGTCACGCCTGCCCTTCTGCTTTGGGCCATATTTTCTAAAATAGTATTTATAATATAATGAAACTTTTGATTCATAATCTAATACTCCTAACCTTTCATTTGCGCCATTGCTGAGGTCCCTAGGACCACTGAGTCAGATTCTACAAGCAATTGTTTCTTATCAAAACTTTAAACGGCTCTAATTCCATAAGTACGCGTCCTAGAGGGGTGAAACTTGACAGTCGGTACTTCTTCAAATTTTCTATTTAGGCCATTTAAAAGGCTTTTCCGCATAGGAAACGCACGGAGTATAATGTAAATGCAAACTGCAGTCGCTAAAACCGACAAAATACGTTTTTTCGGATTTTTGAATTTTTCATATTTTTGGTCACCCCTGCCCTTCAGCTTTGCGCCATATTTTCTTAAATAGTATTTATAACATAATGAAACTTTTGATTTATAATCTAATATTCCTAACCTTTCATTTGCACCATTGCTGAGGTCCCTAGGACCACTGAGTCAGATTCTACAAGCAATTGTTTCTTACCAAAACTTTAAACCGCTCTAATTTCGTAAATACGCGTCCTAGAGGGGTGAAACTTGACAGTCGGTACTTCTTCAAATTTTCTATATAGGCCATGTAAAAAGCATTTCCGCGTAGGAAACGCACGGAGTATAATGTAAATGCAAACTGCAGTCGCTAAAACCGGCAAAATACGTGTTTTCGGACTTTCGAATTTTTCATATTCTTGGTCACCCCTGCCCTTCTGCTTTGGGCCATATTTTCTTAAATAGTATTTATAACATAATGTAACTTTTGATTCATAATCTAATACTCCTAACCTTTCATTTGCGCCATTGCTGAGGTCCCTAGGACCACTGAGTCAGATTCTACAAGCAATTGTTACTTACCAAAACTTTAAACGGCTCTAATTCCGTAAATACGCGTCCTAGAGGGGTCAAACTTGACAGTCGGTACTTTTTCAAATTTTATATTTAGGCCATGTAAAAAACATTTCCGCGTAGGAAACGCACGGAGTATAATGTAAATGCAAACTGCATTCTCTAAAACCGGCAAAATACGTGTTTTCGGACTTTCGAATTTTTCATATTCTTGGTCACCCCTGCCCTTCTGCTTTGGGCCATATTTTCTTAAATAGTATTTATAACATAATGAAACTTTTGATTCATAATCTAATATTCCCAACCTTTCATTTGCGCCATTGCTGAGTCAGATTCTACAAGCAATTGTTTCTTACCAAAACTTTAAACGGCTCTAATTCCGTAAATACGCATCCTAGAGGGGTCAAACTTGACAGTCGGTACTTCTTCAAATTTTCTATATAGGCCATGTAAAAGACATTACCGCGTAGGAAACGCACGGAGTATGATACAAATGCAAACTGCAGTCGCGCAAACCGGCAAAATACGTTTTTTCGGACTTTCGAATTTTTCATATTTTTGGTCACACCGCCCTTCTGCTTTGGTCCATATTTTCTAAAATAGTATTTATAACATAATGAAACTTTTGATTCATAATCTAATATTCCTAACCTTTCATTAGCGCCATTGCTGAGGTCCCTAGGACCACTGAGTCAGATTCTACAAGCAATTGTTTCTTACCAAAACTTTAAACGGCTCTAATTCCGTAAATATGCGTCCTAGAGGGGTGAAACTTAAAGATATTTTCGCTAAAAAAACGAAGTATGATATAAAAGCTACAGCCCTTTAAACCGGCTCAAGTTTTTTTTAGGACATTTTTATTTTTCATTTTGCAATACAATGTATTGCAATTTCAAATTCAAAATATTCTCCCCTACCTATTCTTTGTATTCGGTTTCAAGTTTCTAGGACCACGGCACTCATTTTGCGAACTAATATATCGTACCGTAACTTTAATCGCTATATCTCTGTAACTATGACAATTTTTCAAATTCTTTATTTAGACCTCAAAAAGACTCCTGTATTACATTAGAAGTTTCACTTTTGAGCATTACAGACTGTTACTCGGTTGGACTTAATTTTTCAGTTCTCTTAATGCACAGTGCGAAGTACGAAGAAATAGAAAGAGAGAAAAGAGGGCGTGTGCATGAGGGCAGGAAAGAAAGTAGAAATGAAATCATTTGAAAAATTCAATGGCGACATTTTGTAGAACATGAAGCGGAAGCGGAAATACTTTAAGGTGAAATGGCGCCGAAGCGTGATTCCGGTTCTGTCTTTGGGCTCGAATTCTTTTTTGCCTTGTTTTTCTCTGCACTCCGGGGATTGTGAGTTGAAGCGAGGGTAGCAAATAATAATAAAAGATTGCCGATAGCTATAAAATAGCAGAAAATTCTCCACTTTCCGGTAGAAAAAGAAATTTGACAAAAAATAATGGTGGTATGAGTTTTTTCCTTGGTTTTTCACTTTTTGTTTGTTTCCTTTCAATTTCTCCACATTTCAGGATTTTTGGAATTCAATTATAGTGTCTCGAATCGAAAGAGAAAAAAGGGATAGGACGAGAGCAGGGAAGATGGAATAAAGAGGGATGCGAAACTTCACTTCATTGCCGACCAAGGGCACATTGGCTAAGGGCACGTGGAATATTCGTATGATATTTATACGGAGAGTAATTCTGTGGATCGAAAAATGTGAATGGAAAACAAATCAATGAAATGGTGGAATGTGACAATAAAGGAATTTATATGTTCATTGATAAACCTCGTGCATGCAATGTAGGACGAAGCAATTGCAGCATAGTGAAAATTAATTAAAAAATAATATAAATAAATACGAAAAATAACTCAAATAAATTTAACATAGAGCAGAAATAATATATTGTTTGTCGACGGAGCCAATGGAAGCTAATACTGCCAGCGGTCGTAAATCTCCTAAATGTCAACCGATGCTCATGCAGCAGCAGACGCACATGCAACGACAACAATATCAACAATAACAACAACCACATTAGCAACAACATTGAGAAGAAGATGAACAACAATAAATATAATAATAATAAGATGTATAACAACAAAACCAATATCATCCGAGACGAAGAGGAGGAAGATCAATTGTACCATAGAGGTGCTGAAGAAGACAGAAGAAAAATTATTTTCCCACTCTCTCGTTCCTTCTCACTCCGCCTCACGCTCAGCAACAGCGGCGAACAAGCAAAATAAATTAAATGCACACAATCAAATTATACGAGCATTTCTGTAATTTAAAGCACCAGAGGGACTTGACTCGACTCGGTTCTCAGCTCGGAGCTCCTCCTGCCCTCCTCTTTTTCCAGCTCCCTCTCCCCAACGACTTCACTCGACGACTGCCGTTTGCATGCCTTCGAGTCAGAGAGCAATTTCAGCATTCAAATGACCGCAAGACTCCACGATACAAGATCCCAGATACGAGACCTTGCTATCAGAATTTATCTAAATGACACAGAGCCATACACAAACACACACACACACAAATATACGAACACATCCACCGATAGGCAGTGCTGCTGCTGGTGTGGCCTTTCATAGAGCCGAACCGAAAAACCTTCAAAAATTGGTCCTTCTTTCTTCTGGTTTCAACCCGAGGTCTCGACTGACGGACTGCCCTCCCGCCTGGACTGGGCCTGCAATGAGCATTTAACATTCGTCTGCGCAATAAGCTTTTGTTCTCTCACCAACATTCGTTGCACCTCCCACGTCCGACGTTCGTTCGACATTCGTTCGACTGCATTCCATATCATTTGGTTCTGAATCTGATTCTGAATCCGATGCCGATGCATTTGGTTCGGCAATTTGCGAATAAATCCGAGTGAGCGCACCCTGAACTCTTGGTTAGCACAACCGCTTTTATCATAGCCTCGGAAATTCGGCTGACAACCAACCAGGCCCGCCCCTCCTCGTCCACCGTGTCGACCGAGCTTGAATAAATATAGCTGCTGCGGTGCAGCCGAATTCACTGTGCTTCTTGTTGTTTTTGGTACTTTTGTGTTGTTCTTGTTTTTCTTGTGTTCATCTCTATTAATGCTCAATTTGACTCTCTTGTTGGTGTGGTTGATTCTTGAATTTTGTTCGGCTTTTGCAGGAGACTATAATTCAAAACTTTCAATCGATTGCGAGCTAAAATGTTCTTGCGCCTTCAGCTTCAGCATAGAAAGATCAATCAAGGAGCATGTTTGTCCTTTTCCTAAAAATTTACTTCTTTCCAGAATTAACGAAAAGAAATCCATATAATATGCTATGTTATCTATGGGTCTTTTGAAAGCATGTTATATCCTTCCTGTGTGATTAGTAGATCCACCGCCAGACTCTCACCCCGCATACGCATAAACGTTGGGCAATGAGCAAGCCTAGCGATTTGTCGTGACTACCATTGAGTGCTGCATTGGTTGTTTTCTCTATTGTTGCTATTTTCGTTGTAGTTGTTTCTGCTACTATTGCTCCTTATGCACTGCAATCTATTTCCTCTTCGATTGTAAATTGAGTCATAATTAATGAGCGACAGATTTGCTTTAATCTCGAATTATTGGAGTTTTCTGTAAAATGTTCGATTTGTCCCATACAAGCACATCCCCCATTTCCCTTCCCCCCACGAGTCTTTGATTTATTGCCCTAGAAAGCATTTGTTATATCCTATCGGTACGGCTCGACCCGACCCTCCCCCAGTCCTCTTCCTCCTTCATGCCGAGCATCCTCAGTGGAATTTTGAATTTCGGCGAATTTTCCGAAAATGCTCCGAGGATTCATGGTGAAATTTTGACTTTCGTTCGAGAAAGTTATCATCTCGATTGCCGTCGCGAGAGGCCATCCCAGGCCGATTTATGTACGTATAAGCAATGGCATGCTGTGTGCAGCCAGTTTTGTGTATGAAAATTCAAATTGCGGATCGTATTTTGCGAATCGAGAAGATGGAAATTTATGGAGCAGTTTGGGAACGGAGAGATCACTTGGTGGGTTCCTGCGAAGGGGACGATGACAGAGGTCGATTCCATTTTCCATAGCCAAGAAACGACATTCGTTCGGTTATTTGGAATCCATAATTTCTTATTGCGTTGAGGATGTCCTTATGATGAATTGCAATGAACATTATACAACTCAAAATATCTGTCTTCTCCACGCATGTAATGAGCAGCCTTCGCCGAAGCACCAACGAATATTGGATCCTGGCATCCTGGCATAGGTCCCTACAAACATCGGCCTTTTCGCGATTCCTTCCTCTACTGGTCTTTGTAGCCAGACTGCTTGAGACCGTGTAAATATCTGCCGATAACGATTCCATAACTCACCGTCCAACTTCTCCAGAATTTTCAATTTCCTGCCCGCCGAGCGAAAAAAAAAACACATCATGGTCACTTTGGTGGACTGCAAGGTGGCCAGCGGCGAAGATAGAGCACATAAGAAAGATTGGGGAAAGAAAGAGAGAAGGTGGGCCAGGGGAAGGGGCGAGGCCCATCCGGCGGCCATTAAAGTCAGTCGCGTGGCCGCTTCTTTATATCTTTTAATTGTGCACTTTTTCTCGGCGGTGTGTTGGGCGTATTTTATTTTGACGTTGTTGTTATTGTTCATATACTTTTTTTGGTCATTCGTTGCTTTTTTTGTCCTTATCTTCGTTTTGGTAAATATTTTTAATTTGGTCCCTAACGTGACCGCGGACTCACGGAGACGAGCCTCGACAACTCCTCTACTCCTCGGCCAGTGGCATTGCTCAGATGAAGATGCGCACATACATACACATACACATACACGGTAAGGGAAAGGGAGAGCGAGAGAGATACGTACATAAATTGTCCAGCCATTCATCTTGGAAAATAAATGTTGCAATTTGTTGGTTTTGCTCTCGCGAAAGGAAGGAAGGAAGCCGAACGCTCCATAAACGTGGCGACATTTCGTTTTAAATTTCAGGAAGTGGACAATCAAACACACACATATACATGAAAACACATACGCACACATAGGGCACACACTTGCCACACACTCAGGATGTCCTTTTGGCCAGAAGTTACCTTTTAACGGCTTCGTGTGCAGTTTTTGTTTTCTCCCAAAATGTTGTTGATGTTTTTTCTTTTTGTTGTTGGTTTTGTCGTTGTTGGCGATGGCGGTGGCGCAGTAATTGTTGCTTTTGTTGCTGTTGCAGTAATTTTTGTAATTGTTGTTTTAGACCCTGCGTCCCAGGCCGTATATCACAGTTAACTCGGCCAATACCTCCTGGTTGTTCTCCCTTCTCTCTCTCCCCCTCTCCCTATCCATCTATCTCCCTCTCTCTGTCGCTCTTCGCCACCAGTTCCCATGTTGTTTTTGGTGCGTTCTTTTCCTCGGTTGTTGCTTTATTTCTTGTAATCTTTGTCGTTGTCATTTCTACGGCTGCTGCTTTTGTTGTGCAGTTACTGCAGCCGCCGTTACCACTGCCTCCGTCTGGCGACCATTTCATACATTTGCACAATTAATTATTATAAATGCAGCAGCGACCTCTGTAATGCTTCTTCTTTCGCTGGGAGCATCCGGCGAGAACCCTTCCTCGTTCTCCGTCTCTCGCATTGTCGTGGATTCTCGACTGGACGCGACGGACCCACTCGTGCCTATCCTCTCTCTCTCTTTCTCCGATTGGTTGGTCTGTCGCCCTGTCCGTGGACCGAGAGCGAGCGTGGGCCATGCCAAGGCGTGGGCCGGGTGATGTCGTGGGCCGGACTGGACGGTGCTGAATCCTGGCGGTCGGTCGTCGGATGCTGGTGGACATGCGGTCTGCAAGTGGGCGACGTTGCCGGTGCGTCCTGGCTCCGGGGTCAGCGTCGTCGCTTTGTTTCGCCTCGCGCACATTTATGGAAATTTATTGTTTTGCTAGGAAAATTTACAGCGATTTTCTATTACAATTATTTCGTGCAATTCTTTGCGTTTTTTCCAACACGCCCTTGAGAGCGGGTTCGCCAGAGTTTATCTGTGTGCGGAGGAGCAACAATTTAATTGGAAAAATTCCTGCAAATCACTAAATCACAAAATTAATATTGGTCGAGGGCAGGCCATAAATTTCGGCACGCATTCGCATTCGCCAGAAGAGAGAATGCGGGCTTTAATGAAAGCCAACCGCATATTTCGAGGTGTTGTCGTCCCCATATGCTCGGGCATAGCCTTCCAAGTTCTTCTCACGTTCATGTAACTTTATTTCAAACTACTTGAACTGCCTTATTCTAAAAAATAATCGTTGAATCTGTCTTGCACTTTTCTTAATTTTGACGCACATTGTCGATTTTGTGTCGAAATACTAATTTTTAGAATAATATCTGTATCTCTTTGACTTTTGGCTAATGCTACTTTTTCCGCTTAGTTAGTTCACACAATCCAATTGGTATCACATTAGGCCAACTTCTCCTGCTGTCATCGCCCTTAAATCCAATCCTGTCAGATCAATCGGAGATTCTATTGACAAGCCACAAATAAATATTATTAAACGGCTTCATTCAGACTTCAATACAAACAGTTCGCCCACATGTTTACACTTGAGTATCGAATGTCGGCAGCGGCTCCCAGGGCACTCCTTCAAACCAAACTTCGAAACTTCACCATCCGCACTCCTCGACCGCCCCACCCTCCAGGCGGCGACGATTCGTCCTCGGAGCCACTTTTCAGCGAGACGAGGGAATGAGGGAGACGGTTCGACGATGTTCGAGCATGCATAAGCTTTCCTTTGGCAGCCGCTTTGACGCTTCAGTGTCCTGAATACAACGGCAAACAAATACGAGCACAAAGCACATTCATAACGGTGCCCTTGCAACCCGACGTCATCACCGTGGTCGTTGTCGTCGTTGTCGGCATCGTCGTCTATTGATGAATTCGACAAAAGACAATATTTGTCGCCTCCCCTCCTGCGTGTCTCCGTCGTCTTCGTTTTCGCATCCGTTGTGGCGTGAAGTCCTTTGAAACCGCGACGAAACGTGCGAAATCCCCACTTCCTTCCCTCGCCAAGTATCAATGCGATCACATCCTCCTCGACTCACACATGGAGCACACAGCACCATCGCACGCACACACTCACAGGCACTACAGCTCACCGAGGTAATTTGTTATCATAATGTTGATATGATTTGCTGTGTTGTTTACATCGATGTAGCTGTGAACGCGTGTGCAAATAAATAAAAACGCCCACTTCGATCCTTCGATTGTATCTTTATAGGGGTTGGGTGTTCGGGTTGGAGGTTTCCTTTCATCTCTTTCACCGAAGTTGAAAACTTCTGATTTTAAGAAACTGTTGCTTCGACAATTGACACAACTCATGGGTGAGGAGTGGAAGCCGTGGGTATCGCGAAGTCTTATAACACGAGATATTTATGAAGCTCACACGTTTGTCATGCTCGACAGGAATGGCAAATAAATATTTATGGGGATTCAACCGCTTAGTATGTGTGAGAATGTTCATAAGTGCTGGAATAATATGATGAGAGATAACATGCAAAATTGTAAATAACTACATTGGTGCGTGGATGAAAATCTTCATGAGCAAATCTTAAAGCAAAACTACTCAAGATAAAAATATTGTGTATATTCAACTTATTACAAATTAAGAATTTTGAGATCGTAATTCAATAATAAGACTATATTAGACTCATGAAGAATCATGAGTTTCTTAACAATATCTGTGAAGACTTGGTCCCATTTGAAGCAATCAGCAGTTAGCAAGAGCACACAAACAACAATTTCCGTAAGGCATATTTTCATTAAACCCCCCCCACTCAGCAATCCTGTCTTCGTATAAATAACACAATGAGCCACACTAATACATGCTCCAGTAATCTACTAAATGCGAATGTTTAAAAATAATCGTTCTGCGTATCGTATCGAGTTTCGTGGAGATCGACCTCGAATGACGACGTACTCAATCCGTCCAAGTTGATGCGAACGTTGGAGGACGAGGAGAGGCTCGTGGCCTGGAAAGGAGACTATTCATAGAGAGATATGGAGGAGAGAAAAGCAAAAAAAGCACTGTAAGAAAAACAAGACACGACCTTTGGACTTAAGTTGTCCTCATTTATCTTAATAAACTTTGACCTCCTTTGCCGGCAGATCGTATTACCTTCTTTGTCGACGATGCTGAGGCTCTTCTCTTGTTGTTCTCATTGTTGTTGTTGTTGTTTTTGTTGTGGGTGATACGGATATTGGTGGCTAAGGGTGCTTGTTGTTGCATAGTTGTTGTAAGTGCAATCAATTAATTATTTATCGCTTAAACTTTGCTCGACTTGTCATTGTGCCATTGTGTTTGATGGTCAGCCGCAGGCTGTTCTGAACAAAGGCACGGCAAGGCCGGATCGATGCGGCGATGGGGCGAGGATGGGGTCACTAAACGGATCGTGGCGACAGCAGACGTTCAAGTGGCAGCCACGGGTCAGCCAACCTCAACGATGCTGTGCGCTTGGCGCGTCGTTTCCTCTCTCCTTATCACGCTCGCGGAGTGGTTCGGGCCTCTCCAGGTCCATTCGCCCGGCAGGCCTGCCCACCTCACGCTCCCCGCCGTCGGTCTGGTGTTGCTCTCGATCTTCCTGGCGTCCAAGAGTGCTCCGCCCTCGGTGTGGAAGTTATTTTCTCTGCCAACAATCGAAATCCCCAATTGACACAAAGAAAACCAATTTACTAGACAACGAGGACTTCCACCACGACAAGGACGAGGACGAGGACAACGACGACGATGACGACAAGGGCGACGACATCAACAAGGACGCGAACGTGGGGGGAGGATGAAGTAGACGACGACGGCGTCCTGGGAAACACACGCCAGATAAATTCATCAGGTGAATTCCGAACTGATACATTTCCAATGCCACCCACAGTCCACCCAGCGCAAGCCGAAGCGTAAGTCCAAGTTCTAGCCCAAGGAGGCAGAGCCTGAAGCAGGACCTGAACCCGAGCCATCTATGGCCAACCGCCGAGTGCCCTTCGGAGGCTCTGCAGCGGATTGGATTGGATCAAACGACAATTGAATTTGCCATGTCGGAGTTTATATCGACAGGCCGACATTCCGAGCCCAGAGAGGAATCGGAGTGAGATAGAGAAAGAGAGAGAGTGTGCGAAAGAGAGAGAAAGAGTAGATGCACGACTGGGAGAAAGAAAAATTTGCTCCCATTGCTCAAAAGTTCGTTTGCGGCAATATGTCTTCGTTTTGCTTCCGCCTTCTTCGCTTCTTTCGCAGTTGTTTCCTCGTATCCGTTTCCTCTGCTTTCCTTGGTTCTGTGGCGATCAGACATGCACACACACACATCCATACATTGGAACACATTCCGGCAAAGGGGACTCGTGTTATTTATTTAGTTTTCCTGCCTCTGGAATTTCTTCAATTAATGTCAATTCGTTTCAGAGTTCGATATCGGTAGTCAACAGCTCAACCTGCTGAAACGGCCCGCCCCGACTCACCGCCGTCAACCCGTCGTTTGTCCACCCACCGGGGCTGCAACCCGAGGGCCCCGAGGTGGTGAGTTGGCACGGCCCAGTAACAACAACAGCGAGTACACCACCGTCGAGAGGACAAGAACAAAACTTGGCCGCTTCGAGTCTCATTGTATCATTGTGGTTCGCTCGGAATGCCAACATCTTCTTTTATCAACTCACGCCATCGCCGCCACCTCCTCAGGCAGGAGCGTGGAGAAGGGTGAGGTTGTGGACAAGGGCTCGGGTGCCGGGAGGAGGTGGAGGGAGATGTCTAAGTTGAGAACATAATTCCCAGACGCAGCTGGGGCATGTGGCGTGCCAGGCATACCTTCGACATGGATATGGATATGGACATGAACATGGACGTATACAACTACGACAACAACGACGACGACGTCATCACAAGGAGGAGGCCGGTGGAGGTGAACCGCCCTGACGCCGCGTCACGTTTCCGATCATATCCTTGTCTAAGTGGAAATTAATTGTGACCGTGTCCCATTGGGGTTCTAGGCGACATTCTCATGGCAACTGCCCGTCTCCTTGCAAGATCGGCGCCAAATCACGGCTGCTCTTCCTAGACCTCTTAAAATCTGGCGCCGAAACCAAGGTCCGTGAGTGTAGTAGTCAAAGATCCACACTTTGACTTCGCGTCTTCGAACGCCTCCCCATACCCATCGCCTTGGACTCTCTTCGCCCGACTCTCATTTTCAACAGCTGATGTTTATCAATAACTAACAATGGAGCTCAACGGCATCTCGACGTCGAAAACGAGACGAGTTGGGGCTCGAGCATCCTTCGTCTTTTCCGTCCTTGCTCGCTGTATCCTCCCTTCCGCTCCTTCATCACCGTCGTCTTGTGATGAAATTTCATTTCAGGCATCAATTTTCTATCGTTTCCCGTTTACTTTGATCCCGGATCCCAGAGTGCAGCATTTCAAGTGTTTTTGCTTTTCTTCTTGAGGTCTATTTTGTTGTTATTGTATTTTCCTTCTTCATCTACGCCTTCGCCTTCTCCGTGGCCATGGTGGTCGCCGACCACTCGTCCTACTCGTCTACCGTTCAGTTTCAATGTCTCAATGTATAAATCTCATTCATAATTGATTGAGAAAAGGTCAACTAGGAATTCAAGTCAAGATGCCGAGCGGCTCGGGTCGAACTTCGATCGGGTTCGAAGGGTCGCGGTGCCTGACCAGAGGGAGGCAGAAGAAGGAAGTGGAGAGAAACACGGGTTCACGCCCGTTCATGCTGTGTCTGCGAATGGGAACCCTGTGAATCTCCATCCTTTGCGGACGGCCTTTTTCACTTCTTTGACCACTTTTCCACAGAGCTTTGTCGTGTGGATCAGTGGATTTTCGTTTCTCGTTTTTCACATAATTTTTTTCTCGTTTCTCAGAAAAACCCATTCCGTAGTTTTCATCCTATAATTTGTTGCCTATTGAATGGAGGGGCTCCGAGGACTCCTCCTCATCTTTCAATTACGATTTCCATTGATCCCGTGTAAATAAATATCTTCCTTGGCTCGAGTGTGAAGACCTTTGTCGTCGTTGTTGTTATCTTGTTGTGGCCATAAATCACCTTATCTCTCATCCAACGCCTTGATAGTTTGTTCAGGTCGCGGCATGATTTATGACCCGTCTCTTCTCCTCCGCAATCTGTGGTTATTAGTTAGTTTCCAATTACAGGACAATATCTGAGTCCACAATCGGCAGTAGTAATCCTCGCTGAAATGATTCTAATTAATTTTCCAGGAAGTCAGTTTATCTGGAAAGCCAAGGGTTTCCAAAGCAGCATCTCCAAGGATTGGGAAACCAACAAAAAATATTTCAAATTCTTAAGGCTCATTATGAAATATTTATTCACTATGACAATATCAGGGTTATCGTTGGACTTTCTTCAAATAGAATGAATGTTTTAATTTACTTTTCAGCTCGATTTCGTTGAAGTGGATGAACAGCAAAGCGAGAGAGAAGTCGTCGAGAATCCTTGCATTTCTAAGCGTTTCTCTTTTTTTCCGCCGCTCTTTCGCTGTTTTCATCTTTATGTTTGCTTTCCGTGGAACTTATCTAGACCACAGGTAATTAGGATAAAACGATCAAAGAATTATAATTGCCTTGAGGAAAAATATTTAAATAGTGAAAATGTGAAGCGATAAATATGACCTGCAAAGGTTGGCTCGAGCCTCAAGTTCTCACTGGGTTTTCCGTCCTCAGGTTGAGTCTTTAATTGCTCCCATTCCGACCTCGTTATTCCTGTTGCATTTAATTAAATTAATTGAAAGGAACACGACAGAGTTTGCGTTTCTTCAGTGCGTTATCTCACCCAATAACACACACTCGCACAGCACATCGCACATACAGAGTTCTGAATGTGTTTGTGCGCAACATAAAACCGTCGACAACCGCAACAACAAGGCCTAAAAGAAATTAATGTGCGTTTTCTGCATGTTTCGAGGGCAAGAAGTAAAAAGCTTCATGTATGTTCCTGGTAATTGTTGTTTTTTGTTTTATTTTTTGTGATTTATGTGCGCCCATATGAGGCTGAGTCTGTGGGAGTGGGCGTGGGCGTGTGCGTTGATGTGCGTGTGAGTGTGACTGCAGACATGTTTCGCAGCCTCCTCTTCGGCAACATTTTAATGTAGTTTCCCTGCTCTGACTGAAACAGAGACATCAACACGGTGCGCAGAACCAATGGTTATTTGTGGGTTGTTCGACCTGCTGGGACTCCCCTGGCCGGCTCTGATGGTCACCGAAGCATTCTCCGGCCCTTAGTCCACTGTCAACACCTCGGCCACAAATTACTGGAGCCCACGGCCGACAACCTAATGCGATCCGCCGTCAGTGGCAGGGTGTGGAAGTGCTTGTGCTAGTGACGACAGCCAGCGTCTGCTAATGCATGGTGTTGGCTTCACCTCCGTCGGACACGTTGCGGCAACACCCTGCCATCCATCCACTTGCACATCTGGGTGCTCGAACTAGAGCAAGTTCAACCGACTTCTGTCGTACCTCTAGATCGGCCTCCAGATGCCGGGACAAACCTGTCGCCCCACTGTGTGCTGTGTTATCGCTTCGGGCGGGAGTTGGGGGCGTGGCCAGAACTTTTCCGCACCCACCCTTTTACTGAAAGCAAAACTTCTTTCGTCTGCAACCCCTTTGAAGCGACTGCGTGCGGGAAACGAGTTCAATTTGTTAATCAACAAAAATGTAACACTCGTTAATGGGTTCCAACTAATTCCTCCCTCAGTGCCCACCCAGTCATTAGCATGGGGCAAGTCAGTCACCCACTCATTCGCTCACTCACTCACTCAGTGAGACTGACTGTCAGTGAGTCAGTCAGACAGTCATTGGGCCAGCCAAGGTGGCAGCCGGCAGTCGGCAGTCGAGTGAACACGTTTTCTCACTTTTAATTTCACCTTCATTTGGTTTAATTCTCGACGTAAATGGAGTAAAGGTGACTTATTAATTTTCATAAGTGTAATTCTGTGTATTACTTAGACTAATAAAACAACAACAACAACCTCGACAATACAACAACGACAATACAACAACAACAAATAGGACAGCGATTCCACAAAAGCATCAAAAACAACACTCAGTCGCGGCCAAAACGATAACAACCAAAGAGATAGGGAGAGATAGAAAGGGAGGAGTGTAGCGGAAGACAGAGAGAGTAACAGAGAGAGAGAGAGAGAGAGAGAGAGAGATAGGCAGAGTGGGAAAAAGTAAGGTATTAACCAAATGACTTTTTGTTGTTTACGAAGCCAAGGAAGCTTGTGTTCGCTCATTTGTTTACAAACGCATATATGTAATTATTTTTATGGCCCAGCATAACGGCAGGCAAACAGAACCTCACCCCCTCTCACTCCCAGCCCTCCTCTGCAGCCCAACACCAGTGGGACCTACCCCGCCCCTCGATGTCGCTCATCAACGCTCACCTCTTGATGCCCTCCTGTTGTTGGAGCTGGCAACATTTTGTCGCTGATTATGCGTTCATAAAATATTGCTCCCTGTGGACATTTTAGTCGGAACCTCTTACGCCACAAACACACATTCAGTATCTGTGCGCGCGTGTGTGTTGCGGGCAGGGTCTGTCAGAAAGGGAAAGCATCAGAGGTGGGGGGAGGTTTGGCGATTCTCAAACTTTCGATTCATTGAAAGGCCAAAATCAATAAAACCATACCCGAACTAGGAGATCGGACTAAAAGTATGCAAATGCTCCCAACCATTTCGCCATTTCGGTGTGGCCCTGGGTCGTTCGGTCGGTCGGTAGGTCCGTGGGTTGGTTGGTTCGTTGGCTCGTTGGTTGGTCCTTTGCCGTGGCGGGTCCTTGGCGCCATTTATCATTTCGCCATATAAACGCCGCTCAGCCACTCAGCCGCGAAAGCTGCAGAAAAGCTCTGCGGCATTTGGAAAATGGCATTCAACATTTGCTTACGAATTCACTTTATGAAAAGGACTCTCGCCGCCGCACCGTGCGGGCAAGGGTGAGGCCGAGGGCGAGGATGCGTGGGCGTGGGCGCATCCTTTTACGGCTCATACATTCGCAATGATGTCCTCCATCCCTGCTGTCGTCGCCGTAGCCGTCGCCTCTGCCAATGCGAGCTACTGCGGGTCCGTCGTTTTAGCATATTTTAGAGATCACTCGGACGGGATGGGTTGGGTTCGGTTGGGGTTGGTTGGGCGACCAACGGCCAACGCGTCGGTAGAGACGGAAAGTTAACTACTTTCCGCCCCAGTTACCCGAAGCGAGGGGGACGAGGAGGAGGATGGCGCGTAGGCCCTGCTTGGTCCAGAGCGCACTAACAACCAGACAAGTTAAGCGTTTGTCTAATTAACTAGAACAATTGTGGGCTCTGTCATCGGCGTCAGGGACTCGCAAATTTCAAAATGGCTCCATCGTGACTTCCCTCCGAACGAGGGACGGGGGAGTCAGTGTGGCGACAGCTGAACATTTAAAACCGGAATGATGTCATCCTCTAATGGTAGCAACGAATTTATGAGCACCAATTTACAAATGTAATTCTTACACATTGGGGTATATTTACAAAAAAAAATTCTCTATATCTTACCCTTCTGCTAGAAGCAATCCTGGGTCAGGATTGGGAACTTTTCAAAAATATATCTTCTTCTCTATCTCTATATTTCCCGTATGAAGAAGATTCGACTTTTCCATGAATTTCTCCAGTCCCGAACGAGGGTTGGGAACCGCTGCCGCCTTCTGCCGCGGCATTAGCGATTCCCAAGCATTTACTAGGCGACACTTGCCTCGCCCATAAATCGTCCGCACGCCCCATCGACTGCGCCACAGCGCTCGCGCCTGGGCTGGCCTGGTGCGTGGGGCCATCTTTCGCCGCGAATTAAGAAAATTTATCGAGCACAAAGGCTTTTGTGCCGAGTTGCAAATACCTGGGCTCAGTTCATTTAAGGACCCGCGTGCCCCGGCGGCCTCGCGGTGCGAGCCATCGCCGCCGTCGCTTCCAAATATGATTAATGCAGTTCCACAGCACATTCTCGCAGTCCGCGCTCGCACCACAGAGAACGGACCGCATCGGCGGGAGGCGTGGGTGTGGGAGGGCAATCGGCGGCGGTCGGCGCTGGACTGTGGATGGCGGTCGGAAGGTGGGTGGCGATGGTCGGTTGTTGCTGTAATTGTTTAAGTGTCGTCGTGATGCGCTCGCTTCATTATTGATACGAGATGCAACGCGGTGGCCGTGGATGCAGGTTCGCGGATCCGCGGCTCCTATTTGTCAGCCAGGAATTTATGCCGCCCGAGTGTCCCCTGAGGAAGGCCAGTGTGTGTGCGTTCGTGTGTGTGCGCGGGTCCTCATTGAGCATTCGTAATTCGGGCAGCGACTGACTGAAATATGTTTTGCGCGACGCTTTCAGCGGCAGATTAAATAAAACGCGCTCTTTTCACGCAGTTAATTTGGAGGATAACGTGGCCGACGGCGCCCTCGTGGCTGCGCCCTGTCCCCTGGCGATCGGCCGGGCACACGGACATGTCGAGGAATAAATTACATCGCCATGGCGATAGTCGGGCCTTCTCTTCTCCTTTTTGTTGTCGCTGTCCGTGCTGTTATCTTGTTGTTGTTGCTCGTCGATCGTTCTACGGACCGAACTCACGACTTCACACCCAGCTCGAGTTATGCAGAATTAGATTTAATGGACAGGGAGGATCCGTACAATCATCTGCAGGCAACTAATTGGCATATTGAAAATAATTATTCTATTGTCCATAATCTCAAATTAATCGGATTACAAAACAATAATAAAGTGTTATAACTTGTCATTAGTATCAATATATTCATTTATTTATATAAATTTCTACATAATATTTTTGTGTTTTAAATTTAGTTGAATTTTTGTCAATATTGTTTTCGAAACTTTCATACACACGAGTAGCGTGATAAAAATTTCTACCCAGCCCCAATGTCCAATGTTAGTAGCAACATGGCTGAACTGAGATAAAACTCAAGACGAAGTCTGAGGCAATTGGAGGATCGACTTCTTGGTCGAGTGGGATGCAAGGGACTGGAAACGGGGTTGCTTGAATGGCAGTTGGCCCATTAGGACGATGGCAATGATGGGGACGGGAACTGGGCGGCGGGAGGTCGAGCTGTGGAGCTGTGAAAAGAATTCGCACAATTTCACACTCGTTGCCTGTCAAAGTAATCAACTGCTGAAATTCTGGTGCATTTCCTTTCATCCTCGACGCATCCTGCAACGGGGCGCAGTCATAACTTTGCGACCAAAACAATTGCCAACTTTCAACTTTTGGCGCCTCGGTCTCGTAGTCGGTGTGGCGGAGCACCGAGCGAATTGTTGCTTGTTGTTGTTGCTAGTAGTTTTTGTTGCAGCCCTGGGTTTTGTCGTCGACGTTGTTGTCGTTGTCGACGTACGCGTCGTTGTTGGAAGCATTTGAAAATCCTGCAAAATCCGGCAGACTGCAAGTAAATAAAACGGAAATATGTGGAAATACATGGTTATGATCAGCCTTCAACGTGGAAAAACTGAAGCTCTGTGACCGACTGTGGAGGACGCCGACAGGGTGCGGGACGCCGGGGGCCGCATGGGCGGGCGGAAGGCGTTCACATTTGCGAGCGGCGAAATCATCAAGCGACGTCATGCTGTGCGGCGAGAATGATTTAAGCCAGCATCGAGACCGAGGACCCAACTTGGACAAATTGCAAAATCCGCCCGACTTCCGCCTTCCGCGCCACCGCCACCATCCACGGCGATGTACGATCGGAAGACGGATACACCATTGGGAGTCTGCAGAACTTTTGGCAATTTAATCCGCAGCTGGGTTAAAATTTCAAATTTAGCTTTTCGGGTTGGCTTCACTGCAATCGATGAGAACGGGGGCTAGAGAGAGATGGCAATAGCGTTGAGATATATTTTCGTTGAGAATATTTTCGGGGTCTTGTTCAAGGGCACCTCTGTCGCTATGTCTGTCTCGCGGTTGAAAACATCACCATGCGACGGTTTCAGGGACTTCAAATCTGCCCTGACTTCACGCCATGGGCAGCACAGGTTCCTCAGAAAATCGCCTCAGTATCAAATCCCTCCAAGTCCAATCACACATCGTAAAATCCGGCGGGATTGTGCTGAGTTCGCTCGGCAAACATACGGGGCCTGAGGCATGTCCTTTGTACACGCAGGACCCCTTAAGCCTCTCTTGCAACAGGCACGAGGGATCAGCGGATGAGATGGGAAAGAAGTCGTGGGGGTAGAGAAGGGGGTGGAGGGAGGCTCGGTCGTTGACGATATGGTTTCACCTCAAACGGCAATAAGCACCTCAATTAAAACCAGCAACTCCACCAATCTCCTCCCCTCGCACCTCGCAGCGAGGAGATGGCGTGCGAGAAGCAGGCAATGTTTTTCATAATTTTTATGGACCATTTGCGAGGATAATAAAATAATTTTTTTACAACTTACAATGGCCCAATAGCATCTTGCTCCCGCTCTCACTCTCCGTCCGTCCCGCTCTCCAACTCGCTCTCGCTGTCCACCTCATCCCGTGTCGGCTAATTTCGAAGATGTTGGCGTGTGAAAGTCTGATATTGCAGCGTAATTAAAGCGTATCATTGCCCATATAAACTCGCAGGATCGCCGTTTGGGGAGGGCGGTATCCTGGCGTGAGAGCGGCCAAACACGACGTGGCCTCCGAAGAGCCCCTAAATGCAGTCGTCATGTTGTTGTTGGCGTTGTTCTTCTTGTTACTTACGATTGTGTTGAGGGTAGTTGTTGATATTATTGTCCTATTCCTGTTGTTGCTACTTGAAAGACATTCACAAAAACACACTCTCTCGCACATGCTTACACAATGACTGACGTTCCATTAAATAAAACACCTCCCATGGGAGCTCTAACACCAGGTCTCTCGCGGGCTGTCCATGTGTAGGTCTGTGAGTGTGTGTTCGACAGGTGCGTAGCCAAAGGGGTGAATGTTAATTTTAATGTTGTAGTGCCATTGTTGTTATAGCGATGGGCATTAAACTCGCTTAAATGGACGGAATCGTAAACTCGAAGTGCCAAGAAGAGGAAAAAGGCGAAGTGAAATCCTTTTCATTGCCTTACTAAGCAAAATTATAGCTTCCATGTAGTTGTTAGTGTTGTGACTGACTATAATTATTCGCGTTTATGATGTAAGGTCCCATTTGCCTCGAGTATGAATAATATATCCGACCGGTGGACGAACGGACATGGAGCCTGTATATCTAGAGCCACCCTTAGGTTTTTCCACCATTGAGCTGTAATATTGACATTTGTTATCTTGTTCCACCATAATTACCCACATCTATCCTTGTCAGAGACAATCAGGCGTCATTATCGCAGCAAGAAACCATTCACGGCAGCGCCTTCATGCACATGCCTAATCCAATATGTAAATCTAGAGCACCGAGTGCGCTTATCCGGGGCATAATTCAATTACTCGTGCTTACTATCGGCGTCGTATACAGCTTCGAAGCAACGAGTTAAATGGCGATAACTTGCAATTATGATCGAATTATACTGATCAAAAACATGGTATCTGTGACTAAGCGCCGATATTTCTTGCCAATCCGACGCTCAGTGCCCGAAAGGCTCCGATTGACCCTCGCCAATGTCAACCCCTACACCCATCGCACCCCCGACACCCACATATCCACTGTCTAATCCTCCGGATAACGACGAGGCGCGACCGACATGAATTCCAACGGGCATTCTGAGGACAGTACCGAGACAGGGTCCGCTCCCACCACAGACACAAGCCCCGTACACACATTTACACTTCATCGGCTATCGATAAATTCTTATTGTGCCAATTTCAAGTGCGACCATCGGCGCTGTCATCCCTCGTACTCGAGGCCATCGTCTAGTTGCTGCGGCGGGCCCGGGATGGCAGACCGACCGACCCCTCATAAATATTTCGGGCCACGGCGAAATAATTTACTCGAGGCTCGATGGTCGAAGAGCTCTACTTGCCACTCGCAGCCACGGCACGATGCGATGCCATGCGAGACGAGACGAGACAGGACGAGACGAAAGGCTTGGCCGTGCGACCAGAGAGAAGCTCAGGCGTAGAGGTAAATAGTGAGAGCGGGAGCGGGACGGGAGCTAGTGGCACTTTTGGTCCCTTTTTGAGTGCTTTTGGCAATTTTGGCAGCGAGCAGAAACATTTGTATCAATTTGCAGTGCGGCTCAAATTGAAGGCTACATTAACTACGACTGCCAGACATCGCCGCATCCTCCTGACGTCCCACCAACACCGGCGGCGGTGGCGGCAGATGACGGCCGGTTGGCCGGGAGGACAAGGACTCGCCGGCCTCGTTGAATTGTTGACTCCGTAATGAGTTATTCGTTTTAATCTGTATCTAAACGATTTTATCAGCGTCAAATTGAATTGAATTGAAGTTGTTACTGCTGCTGCTGGTGCTTTTTCTCAGTCCGCCGTCTTTATCCGGTCGTCCTCCTTCGTAGCCCACGTATCCCTTTGTGTTTCTGGCAGGATAACGTGTATAAATATTTATTTAACGGTCGTCCTTTTTGCGCTTCAGCTATCGGGCTTCCTGCTCTGCAACTATTCCGCCAATCCGCCCGTCCACCTCTTGGCCATCATCGTCTCTGGCTCGCTCCCGCGCGTCGTTGGATCCGGGCCAACGAATGTTGGAACTGCTCGCGCATCCGATTCTCCTTCTCGTCGTGGCAATTAAAATGAGTTCCCACCGCGAAGGCTACCGAGAAGAGGGAGACAGAGACAGAGGAGACGTGTAGGGAGCGAAAAGTTTTTATTCCCCCTCGAAATTATTATAATTTTATGGAAATTTCTAATTAATTTGACTGTTCAGAGAATCCGCTTCCTCTTCCGCCTCTCCGGATCGGGTCTGCAAGTGGCTGAGGGTCGCGGCTCTCCGACAGGCCAAATGAGCCTGCGAAACGAGTCTTCCAAATAAAGCCCATTTCATCCTAAATGAGCCATCGCATCCCCTAAGCTCTGTTGTCCGACTGCCGTTTTGGACTCGTTTCGAGCACATCCTTTGCCCGGGGGAGAAGCCTTGGCGAAGCCTCTCAGCGCCCTCTTTGTCTCAGGTACAGGCAGTGGGTTCCTGCCGGCTGCTTCACAGCTGCACAGCACTTAAGTCATCGATTGAAGCGTTCGTAAAACTTTCATTCCGCTGGACTTCAATTGGAGTCCGGCCTGCATTCGCTAAAGCTCGAAAGCTGTTGGGTTTCTCGTCCAGTCGGTTGGTTGCCTGTTTGTAGCCTCCAGATGCTGTTGAACCGACCCCGTTGCCATCACCGTCCCGTCTGCTGCTCCGTCGCCCATTAGTTGCCTTGGCTTCCTTGCACTGCCTCAAAGTTACTTTGGGTCAAGTGCTCGGCGGTGCAGGTGAAGCCGGCCCCCTCGACCGGGCTCCCCTTTCGATTTGTGTGCCAAAAACCAGAAACAAAATGAGAGCAAGCAAGCAAAGAAGCAAAGGCGGAGTTGAATGGATGGATGCCGATGCTTTAAATGGAACATTACTTATAATAAGCTCCTTGTGGCGCTCCCTCCACTGCCCCACGGTATAGGGGTCAACTTTGTCTAAAGTTAGTGAAACGTTTTTCAACCCAACAAGCTTTGTGAGCGAGTGAGAAGCCAGAGGTCAGATGACCCAGACTTTTAAGAGATCTCAGATGTCCGATTGGGTAGTTAGTGCAATTAGCAAAAGGATTGGATTTCTACTACAGCTAAATCTTCTCAAGAATTGTAATTTCGAACTGCAGGTTTGATAGCTGATAGATCTGAGGCAAGATCTTTAAACGAGGAACGGAAATTCTCCCGTTTCTTATGGAAATCGCCTTACAACAGTCGTGTTTTACCTTTTCTACTCCTCTTCCCTCTTTCTCTCTCTCTCTCTGGAAAGTCTTGAGACATTCGCTCTCAAAGCAGCCATCAGTGTTAGGTGGACGACGGGCGATGAAGGGAAAATGCTAACAACTTTTCAATTGTGTTCCCAACAAAGCTCAACAATGCAGCTCAAAAGCTTTTTGTCATAAACTTTTTGATGCGAAAAACTTTTGCGCCAAACAATTGTAACAACAACAAAAGGATCGTGAAGAGCGATAGAAGAAGACCAAAAATTACGCTCAAAATGCAACTGAATTTTTAAATTTCTCCATCCCACTTTGGCTTGATGGTGATGATAGTGCAAAAAATTACAGAAGTGAAGACGGAAATATCATCAGACGTTGAACCTTCGTCACGACAGTGATCTTGGTAAGATCCTAGTGATAGTTCTTATAATTTTTGGCATTAGGCCTGGGGTGACGGTAATGAAAATGGGTTCATCCATAAATGGCAAGCTTCAGCAATGAAGGTGGGTTCTTGGAGGCCTCAACGGTGATGACCATCGAAACGAAGTCGACTGTCGTTCATAAATTCCATGACCTGTCGCAGTTGTGCATGGCTTCCTGTAGGGTGGTCTGCGAACAAGTGGACCACGGCTTCCTGCGAATCCTGGAACATGGTATGTGGATGCAGTTTTATTCATTTTACTTTACAAATTCTCCTTTTTTGTTTTGTTTTTTACTCACGATGAGGTTTGGGAGTCTGCGAATTCAGGATTCTTTTCATCCCTCCTCTGCTCGTTTTACAATTAAAGTAAAACTATGTTAATATAAAAAGTTTTTCTTATTCACCAAATGATGGAGGAAGGTGAACGGGTCGGCGAGAAGGGGAAGCGATGAGAAAGCCAAACGCACACGAGTTGGAGGAGATGGGGAGGCGCAGACAGATGGACAGACAGACCTACAGAGAGAGAGAGAGAGAGAGAGAGAGAGATAGAGACCTACAGATAAACGGACAGACGCAGATCGTCAGACGAACAGGGGAGGGGCGAGGAGGCTCTGGGACGCCACGCGAGATGGAGTCAGTCGCAAAGGCTCAAAGTGAACCGCAGCCAAAGCAACGACAACGGCCGACAACAACATCAACAACTACAACAACAAGACGCCAATTACAAATTGTTACAGTTGCAAGTAAACTTTTGTCATGTTGTTGTTGCTCTTATTGTTGTAACAATTGTTGTTCCCGGTGTTGTTGTTGTTGTTATTAAATTTACAAAGTTATAACGAAACATGCCAGAAACATCTGTGTTGTTGTTGTTGCTACTGCTGCTTCTGCAGTCACATTCACATTGTGCCGAGCATGAGAAGAAGAAGAAGTACGATATGGAGTAGAAGAAGAAGAGGGCGGTGAGGATAAGGGGAATGAAAAATACCTTCATGCGAATTTTCGTTGCGGTTTTCACTGCGAATTTCACACTGGAGTCGAAAATCGCAGTCTTCATCCCCCGAAGGAACGAGGCCAGGAGGCCTGGAGCGTCTTTGTATGTGTGTGCGAAGCTTGCCTAAATTCATGGGTATGGGGGTGTGAAAGGAAGAGTGAGTGAGTGGCAAAGAGCAAGATGGAGCGATGTCATCGAAGACGAATGCGTTCAGCATGAAGCGACTGAAGGCTAAAACTTACTGGCGGGCTCCAGGTCTTCGTCATTTCGTAGACGGAGAAATTTGAATGCACATGAATCGTGGGTTTCGAGAGACCTGTGGAAACCGAAAGCGATCCGAATGAAATCGAAAGGATCGACTTCCAGGGGTAATGAAAAGAATGAACTCTATCAACTCCTCTCTGTTCTCTATTACTTTTTTCGACATCCCGATTTCAATCCCTCTCACTCTCTATCCATCTCCACCGCAAATGCATTCAGTGAACTTTCAAGGAATTCTCCGCCGCACGAAAGGATTCAGTTGCTGTTTGTGTGAGTGTGTGTGCGGACTGATTAAATAGAACCATATACGACCGCTCCGCCCGTGCTGAAAATCTCAAGGACGCCGCGTCGAATCCAATAAATCCACAGCGATGCCGCATCTGAAGCCGAAGCCGAAGCCGACGTGGACGCCGAATCCGAATCCAAAGCGGAATCCAAATCGCAATCGGAACCACAATCGGAGTCCAAATGCCATTCCATTTATCGCAACCGCTCGAGCGCATTTTATGTTCATTCAAATGAAACTCGAACCCCGGGTCCGATGCCCGCGGCGCCACCCCTCGAGCTGCCCATGTGGCTCTTCCCAGCGCCAAGGGACGGGACGGCGTCGGACGTCGGGCGTTCGGCGGTTGGAGGTTGTTGTAGGAAGCTCGGGTCCCAGCCCTCGGCGGATTCTGACACGTGCATCATTTCCGGCGAAGATCGAGGCGAGCCGGCGGTGTGCGCTGGAGGACGGCGTGAAACCCGAGTCATTGACGCTACACCTTGCGGTAGAAGACACACGCACACGGCCACACACGCCTTTAAGCGTATTCGGAGAACGGAGCTCTCGGCGTGCTGAGATTTTTTCGTCAACCCTCGGCGTCCTCCAACAACCGCAAAGTACTCGGATTTCTCTCGGTCTGTCTCTCTGTCCGTCGGTCTGTCTCTCTATTCGTCCATCCGTCAGTCAGTTCGTCGGTTTGTCCGTACCACGAAACCCTGCCTCGGGAGCCAACAAAATCGGGATCACCTCAGAAATTTATTGTCATGTCTATTGCATGGTGATTCCCTTTGTTGTTATTGTTATTATTCACATTGAAGCGTTGTTGTAGTTACTGTTCATATCGTTCTTGTCGTAATTGTTTTTGTTGTCCTTGGTCTGGTTTCAGCGTCTTCCATCCTTCACCATGAGAGCGAGTGGGAAAAGAGACAGCAGGAGAGGGTGCGAGTGAGACAAAGGGCGGCTTCGCACCGTAGAATCCTTTGAAATTTAAGACTTTTGTTACCTTTGGCGCTCCCCACTCCACCCAGCGACCACTTTGAACCACCCCTCGACCCCCTCCCTCTCACTCCTTCGCTTTCTCCATAACGACATGTTTCCGTCATTGTTGTTACTGTACATTGGGGCCCCTTTGGGAGCTGAGCGAGTCAACGGCCCACGCTTGAATCGCTCTTTAATGTGTTTGCTTCTCCCATACTTTCGTCTCCTCATCTCATCTCCTCCCTCGGCCCACCCCTCACCACATCTTACCTTATTTTTCTCATTCTTCACCACGTCTCTCAACCTCCACAGTGCTTGTCTCGAATTTGCAAATCATTTGAAAAATTTATGAACGTTCGAATTTCGAACTCCGATGCGGATGTGAACGACATCTGTTCGCATTTTTCGTGAAGATTCATAAATATTTTTGCTTACATTACCAGGAACTCCAAGGTGTAATTGACGTGGACGAGAACCACGTCAAGGAAAACAAGTTTTGGAGGTCAACGAGACAGACAGCGACAGATGGACGATAGACAGGACTCCAAATGAGAAGACACATTAGTAGAATCATTTTAAAAATTAATTTTTAAATATTAATGTTCCCTTTTTTAAACGGAACAGTACTTCCACTTATTATAATTATTTTTCAGCAGTAAAAAGAAATTTTTAATTCGAATTTTTGTACTCTGTATTTATTTACTATATGTTTTAATTTTCGATTTTAAAAAGTATTCTATATACAAAAAAATAATGATGTGTAGAAATGTATCGAGCCTACAATTTCAAGGCGAAAATATCTCATTAGATATCAGACATCATAGAAATGAGGACTCTGAAATGAAAACATAAAAAGATTAATCAAAAAGTGTGCCATAAAATTATGCGTAAGTCCGAATTCCGGCGGCAATCAATTGAAGGCATACAATTTCAAGGCGAAAATATCTCATTAGATATCAGACATCATAGAAATGAGGACTCTGAAATGAAAACATAAAAAGATTAATCAAAAAGTGTGCCATAAAATTATGCGTAAGTCCGAATTCCGGCGGCAATCAATTGAAGGCATACCTTCCATCCCCAAATACACACACATAGAATTGATGCAAACACATGGATGGAATCGCACACGCACCTCGATAGCAACTGCAACATTTGCGGTCAAAGTTTTGTCGTTAGAGCGCAGACCGCTTTAACCGATCCCCACAAACCACCTTCTGGCTGAAGCGTCCTCCAGCCACGGACCTCGCCCACGACGCCCACGGCCTCACACACGACCTCGCCCAGCACCCTGGCCCAACACACGACACCCGACACTCGACAGCGGCGCAAATAAATAGTGAAATCAAAACTTTTGCACCGCAGCGCATTCCAAATTGTTTCATCCTGCGCCTGGGGCCACGGGAGAGGTTCGGGTGCCTGAAAGAGGCCGGGCTGGCGCGGCGTTCAAGACGTAAAGGAGGACAATTGTTTTAATTATCGCGCCCGCATGAACGCAATTTGCTCAACAAACAAAGCAACAAATGTCTGTTTTCCCCGCGCTGATGCAGCCAACCGCCGTTCTCCGAAGCCCCCGCCCTCTGCGACCCTCTTCGATGCCGCCGCCGTCGTCGTAAACCGGGACGAGGTCGGGGAAGGAACTGCGACGTTAAGTGCGTTTGCGGTTTTCCCCGGCTTTTCTTCGAGGGAGCGAGCCGAGCTTCGGTCGAAATTGGTCTGCGGTCACGCGGAAATGAAACGGAACGGAGTGGAATGGAGAAGGAAAATGGAGCGGAACGGAATGGAACGGACGCCGCGAGGGTTTTCGAGTTACCAGCGACGGTTGCCGATGGTGGGCCAGAGAAGGAGAGAGGGAGGGTGAGATATTTCGCTGACTTGAAACCAGAAATCCACGGCTTACGGACGCTCATTACGGACACTTGTGGCGCCGGCAGGAGCCCGTGGACAATCGTGGAGGCATCGTGGATGAGCTTCCGAGAGCCTGCTCTTTACTAGAAATCCACTACCTTGCTTACGGGCTCCAATTAGTTAGAGCAGCGAAGGGCTTTTAATTTCGCTTGCCGTGGATCAATGAGAACACTTGCAAAATTTCCTCCGAACCACTTGGGTTGGAAGCTATCAGCTGAGGAAGGCGGATGCTTCCTTGAAGATCGGACCGAAAGCGGACGCAATTGACGAGCGATCAGGCCTATGTGAGGCAGAGAGGTTCGGATTAGAGGCCTCTTGGGGACTTAGCTGCCAACTGCCCACCCCGCTGATCTGTCGGTCGCCCCTCCGCCGAATGGCCTGCTGATCTCCATCTCGGACAGGAGGTTCGAGAGCTAGCAGAAGTGCAAAAGACGAGGTCACAGATACGCAAATGCAATCGGAGAAAACACTCTGCAGAGGAACAGCCGGGGCAGAGGGTCGTGCTGGAAGAGGAGCTGGAGCTTGAGGTTGAGGGGAAGTTGGCGGCGAAGGGTGGTTGGGGTGAGCGAGAGATGCTTCCGCAAACAAAGTCGCTCGCCACAGAAATGCAACGAAGCGTCAATCGGCACAAACAAACGTCGGGGGCAGCAACAAAAACAAGCCAAACGGAGTAAAGGGAGCACGAAAAACAAAACAAAACAAAAAGAGAGACGAAAAATGCGAGAAAAAATCAGGACGAACAAATATTAGCGTTCAACGTAGCGGGCGACGTAACGTGCTGAATGCGTAAACGTAACGCAACCCGCTGAGAGCCAAGCGAGCTAGAGCCAGACAGGTAGATTGTTGTGTAACCAGGACAGAGAGAGAAGGAGAGCGCGAGAGCGCGGAGGGCAGCACGTCGAGCGTCGGCCTCGCAACGAAACCCACTCAATCAGCGCGGTACACACACACACGAAGCCAGAGGGCAGACGGACATGCCGGAGAGATTGACAGGCAAACACCCGTCCTCGCCCTCGCCCTCGCCCACACATTCGCGGAGTGCAAACAAGCGGCGGAAGAACAAACGACCGAATGCTCTCTGAACGTTTTCACCGCGAATCGCGCGGTTCTTGGCCTCGACGACACCTCGGTCGCCGCGCGTTCACCCCCTTCCGGGCAGCCCTGTTGACCGGACCCGGTCCGCAGACGGCCTGATCAGGGCCACCTCCTTCTCTCCAGCCACCAGTTTTCCACCGCTCGAGTTCTTCCAGCGCGCCGACATGAGGGCTTTGCACCGTTTTGCAGCGCGTATCGTCCCTTTCCCACCATTGTGTGCCCTTTCGCGCGTGCTGGCGACACCTCTCACCCTGTCTTTCGTCTCGTTCCCCTCGCTCAGTCCCGCGGCCCGCACCCTCTGGCTACTTATGTGTGTGGGCGCCGTCGTCACCTGCGGCGTGGCGTGGCGCGGCAAGGGCTGCGATCGCAGGATGCCGCGGCCGCAGTCTTCTTGCACCGGAAATTGCCCAAAATTACCGTTAAGTGTAAATATTTTCGTTTTTTCCCCCAACGCCGTTGAGGTCGTCGTCGTCGCCGTCACACATAAACGCGAGTGGGTGAGGGGGAGGCGGGAGAAAAATTTAGAGCAGACCAACAAGAAGCAAAACGGCGGCACAGGCGACGATGGCGACATCAACACCGACGGCGACGCCAACAACAACCTGGGCACGACACGACTACAACGAACTCTGGCGTGAAAGAAAACAATAACAACAACAGGAACAAGAACAACAATAACAACATCAACAACGCAACAACAAGAAGATGTGAATGAGAGCCCGAAACGAGGTGGAATGCAGAAAATGCGAATCACGTGGCTGCACGCTCCGGCGCGTCCCTGCTCCGCTGTCGCCCCGGCGGAGGGCAGGGACGAGGGCGATGGGCATGGCGTGGAGGGCGTCGCGCGCGTCTCGCACGGCCCAGTTTTTGTCGCGGTAAATCGAAGCATTTAAAGGAAATCGCTTCCATTGTGTGCTCGATATGAAAATCAGATCGAAAATCGATGCAGATCGCGGGAGGGCGAACGCCAGAAATGGGGGAGCGGGTTGCAGGTAATTCGAATGGCGCGGAGACGGCTGTGGCGACGGGTTTGGGAGCCAAATTTCCGGGAAACGAGGTTCGTAATGGCCGCGAGCGCCATTGTGTGGCCGCGCGGTTGCGATACCCGGCGACCCGTTGCGTTACGTAATGACGTAAGTGGACGGTAATGAGGGCCGCGAGGACGACGAGGTCTACGAGCCGAAAAATCGCTGATAGTCGATGACGACGGGCACCCTGATTGGGGTCGAGCGAGGAGAGATGAGATGGGTATAAAATTGAAGGAACTTAGTTTAAAACTCAACGCATGTCCAGGGTCAGAGATAGGAAAAGTTTGCCTGCATCCGCCTTTAAAGGACGCGACGATTGCGGAAGTAAAATGCAGAAAATCCAGCGAACATACGAACATCAAAAATCTCCCTCAACTTTTGAATTCAATTCCAAAAATTGATTCTCTTAATCGACCTCTCGCCCCACCCCTCCTAGAATTCCTAACCAAGCCTAACGCCGTCTCTGTCTTTGTCTTTTCTCCTTCGGCATCGTGGTCGGCGGTCGGAGTCCAGAGCTCAGCGCGTGGAAAGTGAAAATGTGCGAGGATTATTTTTCGTCTTGCTCTGGAATCCCTGCCTCGCATAAAAACTCAGTTTCTCAGTTTGCTGCTTCTCCTCAATGCACTCCACACACACACACACACACACACACACACACACACACACACACACACACACACATACCCACAGCCCATCTATATCGATAGATATGCTGAGCAAGAGAGAGGGAGAGACCGAGCGAGCTGCAGCTGCGGAGTTTAAAATTCCGCGCCTTTTCGGAAGGCAATAAATTTCCCAAATATTTTCGAGGAGAACATGAAAAGGAGAAACAACTAAAGGCTGTCAAAGAGGGGGGTCCGGTTGAGCTTGTGAGAACTTTGGCATTTTTAAGTAAATTCCCAATTTTATTGCAGCGGAATTTAAGTGTCCGTTTGTGTGTGAGCTCGTGCTTCCTCCTCTGTCTGTCTCTCTATCCCTCCGTCCGACTGTTCGGCGGTCTGTCCGTTGGTCTGTCTGTTTGTTTATTGTGTATGTGCGAGTCTCACTTGCTGACCATCGCCCAATCTTCGACCTCAGAGCCGGCGTGCGCCACCTCATTTTCTCCTCTCCCACTCTCCCTCTCGCTCTCTCTCTCTCGCTTTTCTCACATCTTCCTCCTGCACGAAATGCACGGTGAGAGCGAGGGAGAGGACAAGCGAGGGGATTCTCTTTCAGGAACCCTTTTCCTCTTCTTCCTCCTTGCTTTTTCCCAGACGCCTTTCCGTGAATTTTTTACGATCCTCACTAAAAATCCAATTTAATGAACATTTAAGAGACACAGACACACACACACACACACACATACATGCTCACCTACAACACCCACTCGGCCAGATGGACACAGACACTTACACATCGGCATTCGCGCTGCTCCGTATCTTTTTAATGTAATTGCTTTTTTAAGGAGCACCGCCGGGGGCGCGGGACGTGGGGTCGTAATGAAGGGGTTGGCCCGAGGACCAAAGGGGGTGCGCCGGAAGCGGATTCAGCGGAGGAAGGCGGCAGGACAAAGCGAAAGTGGGAAAAAACTGCGAAGACAACGCCGAAGACGATGGCGCTGATGACGATGGCGACGACGACGATGATGGCCGAGGAACCGATGAAGAAGCCCCCGATGATCATGATTACGCTGGAGTAGACCTCGATGATGACGACGCTGACGATAAGGAGGATGTTAACGATGATGAGGTGGAGGATAATGGAATGGATTTCTCGAAAATAAAAGCAGCAGGCGGTCGGCCATCGGGCGAAATGAAGTCCTTTCCTTGGTCAGCGATTGAGTGCTCTGAGCAGCTGCTTCCGGTGCCCGGCGGAGTCCTCGATTTGTCGCAGCGACCCAGGCGCAGCCGGCACGAGGGAGTGCGGAAGCTCCAGACAGTGAGAGAGGGTGAGGGAGGAGGAGTTCGACCGATAAGAGTTCGCCATTGTGCGGGCGCCCGATGGCGAAGAGGCCGGAAAAATTTATGGCGAGCAATCGTTAACGAAAATGGAGAAATTTTCAAAATGCATCTCGAGGACAAGTGGACGAGGGTCGGGAGAATCAGGGGAGAGAGGGAGGTAATGAGGAGATGGCTCCACGGCCGGCGTGCAACGAGGGCATGCAAGGCGGCCGGTGGCACCGCCAGAGGCCGACAGCTGCGAGCGGACGTCGAGAAGGAGGGCGGGAGCGAGGTTGCGAGGAGGAGCGTTTAAAAAACCAGAATTGAATGTTAACATGACAAACAAATTCAGGCAACAACTCCGATGATAGCGACGATAAAAGCAACAACAACTAGAACAGCATTGGAAAATATCAACAACGTGGAAAGTGCTGAAAGGCAAAGGTGGTTGTGAATGCGATGAAAAATGAACAGCGTAAAATCAACAAAAGTGGAAACATATATGAAAAAACGACCAGGAAACAGAAAAACCATCAACAACAAGAGGCAACACCGACACCAGTGGAAATAGGAGTAGCGACAACAACGACGACATCAACAACACCAAGCCCACAACAACACACATAAAATTGCTTCTATGAATGACCGCTTGCAACCGCGAAACTGGACGATTCAACGGTTAGTTCGAAACTACCAACTACAGCAAAAACCGGCAGCACAGCAGGAACGAAAACAACTCGAGCAACAGACTCACAACAACTCGACTCGCGCGACAACAATAACAATTACAGAGACAAGAACAACAACAAAATTTGTAAGCAACAAACATCAGTCCGACGAAAACGTGCTGATGACGCTGGTCTGTCGGACGAACAGCAGGACAAGTGAGCAGACGTCTGTCTGACAGACAGACTGCCAGCAGACGGATCGGTAGAGCGAGGGAACGAGATACACCGAGGGAGAGGGGGCTAGTTGGTTGGTTCAACAGGGCGGCTGATGGACAGACAGAAGTGCAGGGAAACAAAAGGACAGACCGACGGACACTCAGCAGTCACGCAGACAGCTGGACAGCCATGTGGATGGCGAATCTGGAAGGACGGTGAGGGAGCGGTGGCGCAAAGAGAGGAGGAGAGTGAAAGGGAGACAGCGGCAGATACACCGGGCTAAAACGAGGTGAGCGATGGACCGTCATGCGATCCTGGTGTGTAATTTCAACCAGGTGCCTCTTAGATTGCCACGAAACGCGACAGGAGACTGCGGCCAGCGGGAGCGAGAGATGGCCGCGACACAGACAGACAGAGAGAGATAGAGAGAGAGAGAGAGTGGAAGGGGGAGTGTGAGGAGGCTGCCCCCATCGTTTGACGCTGCAGCAGAACGAGGTGAGAAGCTGAAATGTTGATGTAACACGTGATCCGGGCGGGAATCATACGGCGGAATCCCGCATTTAATTATTTATTTCCGCTGCGAGCGTGGCGTAGAGCTTAATTGTTCCGGCTGCGAGCGAGTCTAGCGAGCGCCCGCTTCCGCAGGATTATTGCCCGGGCTTTGCTGGGAACAACGGCCTTCTGGTTCCCTCCACTCACCCGGCCCGTCTCCTCTGGGACATCAGGCCATCCTCAAGGGGACCCCGCACTCATCTGTCTCCATTTGGCGCGGCCACGCCCCTCCTCCGACAACTCTTTTGACACTTTCCAACGGCTTCACGAACCCCCGAAGGCTCGTCTTCCGCTCTCTTGTCGCTCGTCTTCATTAATCCCTTTTTTCCCAACCCCTTCCGAGCCCTCGGCGCTTTCACTCCCAACCGCCTCAGCCCGCCAACCCTTCGCCACCACCTCCTCCTCCCTTCGCGAGCACCCCTTCAACTGTTCGCCAACACCCTTCCGCCCTTCGCAGCGACCCAGATCGATATAAGCAGCCCTCCAGGCACAGTTCCTGCGGACCCACCTCCACCTGCTCCCGGCATTCCTTTGACTCCATTACTGTAACTCGTGTTTCGATCCGACCGCAGGCGTCGGGGATCCGCCCCCTTCCCGTCACAAAAGATTGTGGGAGACGGTGCTCGAGTCAAGCGGGGCCGCCTCCGCCGAACCACTCTCAACGCACCGCCCCACGTTCCAGGTCCTTCAATCAGACAGGACCTCGATATCCGACCTCGAATATTTGTCCCCAGCTCGCAGTAGTCGTCGATTAAGCCCTCGCGGTGCTGGCCCGCCCCACGTCTCCCACAGGCTGCCTGCATTCGGTTGGAGCCCAAATAAGAAATTCTTAAAATATTTCGCACCGACGCCGGGTGCACGGTCTGAGGTGGGAAGAGGAGGTAGGTGGGAGAACAGGAGCAACAACACGAAGGAGGATGCCAACAGGAGCAGCAATAACATCAAGTGGAGTAAGAACAACATCAAATGGAGCAACATAAGAACCACAAAATGTTCAACATAATTAATTTCCAACGGCAACCGACGTCGAACGTCTGCTGATCACGTTACCAGCAACAACAAAAGCCGAATTATCAGAAACAGGAGCAGGGAAAGTAAAAAAAGGCCACAACAACCAGAGCAACAACAGCAATACTCGTAGTAGCAACATGCAATGTATTTTCAATTTGCCAGAGTTTTTATTTTTTCGCAGCAGAAAAACAATGCGACCTGGACACGGCGCCAGGGAGCAGGAGGACGGACTGTTGTCGATCCAGGAGCAACAACATCGCTGGACGGGGGCGAGGTGGAGTTGCAGGAGCACGAGGAGGGAGTGCAGCAGGAATCCATAGCTTTCAGTACGGCAGCGAGTCGGCGATCAAATTTGGTTCATCATTTCGTCCTGATTATTGTTTAACCTTGCAATTTGACGGTGGGCAGCAACAACAGCAACGGAAATAGAAATAGAAAGACCGACAGCCAAACCCACAACGACATAAACAACCGCAACGACAACAACAAGGGACAACACGACAGTAGTTGTTGTTGCCTCCTCTCCTCTCGGCTTCCGCGCATTCGAGCACCAAAACGAGCAGAAGTAGTTCAATTTACCGTTTAGTTCGCAAAACTCACAAAAGATGGCGGCCCTGCTGAGAGACGAACACTCACCGTTACACCACACACCCACACATACACACAATATATTTATATATATATGGACGTGAGCAACAACAAGAATCGCAGCCCACTAACACCATCACACGAACCGCATTAAAAACAAATGCAAAAATGCTCGCAAACAAAAGCCAAGAGGCGCCGTGAAAAGAGCGAAAAGGCCGAGAAGGGCAGAAGGAGCCAAGGGGAAGAAGAAGCACCACGGTGGGCCAGGAGTGGGCGCAGATAGTGGAATGAATGGAATCGGCGTTCGGCGAAAGAAGTGCAATGGGAGCGAGTTCGAAGGAGTGAAATGAGAGCGAGTGGGAGGGAGGAAGTGGGAGCGGGTGGGAAGGGAATGAGGGCACGCTGGCTGGAGGTAGAGTGTAAATGGATCACCGAGAGGGGGTTCGGGAGAGGGGGGTTGAGTGAAAGTGGCGAGAGGAGAACCGAAAGCAGTGAATTGCGGAAGTGAAAGGGCCCCGTAGGAGCACCAGAGAATCAGAGAATCTGGACGCAGGACTGGTGAAAAGGCAGAAAACAGTAGGGTCAGAAAAGTCGGTTTAATAATAATGCGAACGAGCGCTGGGTTGCCCCACAACCCTTTCCCTTTCGACATGATTCGTTTTGAATGTTTTTAATTTTCCATTCAACGACTTCGCTTCCATGTCGACGGTGACTTCCGGCTGGCGTTTTCAGCGCTGACAACGACACTGGAAGGTCGCGAACGAAGGGCGCAGGACGTCCGTGATGAACAGGACGAGGACGACGAGGAGGCGCGCCGAAGGAGCTGATGAGAAAACGGCAAGAGGACGATATCAAAATTTCTTGTCATCGTTGTTGTTGCTGTGAAGTCAGCTCGCAGGAAATTACAAAATAAAAGCAAACAGCGTCAAGAACAAGAACAAGAATGACAAAAACTACTCTTCAAACGCAAGAAAATTCTCGAAAACTTCGTTCGAAAGTTGAGGAAAAAATCCGGAAGTCAAGAAGCATCATCGCCATTCAGGATTCACTCGAGGACCCCGGAACGGATTGGGGCAGGAGAGATGAAGGGGACGGCCCGGGATGACGGCAAATGAGAAGCTGATTGGAAGCGAAGGCAATAATTAAAGAGCAAGAGGAGAAACTTGGAGCTTGGGACAACAAAATAGCAGTCATTTCGGCAGAAGAGCCTGCAGCCCTCGGGGTCGTTGAGGACCAGATGTGCGGAGGGCCATTGAGGAGGGTAGGAGTGGGCGAGGGAGGGGGGGGCGTAGCAAACTTCATCCCTTTTATTACAAAATTTAACTGGCACGTTAAGCTTCATGACCATGCAAATGTCTGCCGCACATAATTAGTAAGAGACTTCCGGTTAATTCGGCAGCCGGAAGTGTCTCCATTCACCGCAAGACAAACAGTCCCACAGACCCACAGACGGAGAGTCGGACAAACAGACAGACAGACATTTAAAACTTATTCGCTTCATGCGCAAACAACCGGAGGAGGACGGCTGGGAGTCGGAGACACACGGTCAGAGAGATCGAGAGAGGGGAGAGGGAATGAGTGAGAGAGACTGCGACCAATTGCCAGCAATCACCTCGACATACGGCTCATAAAGTTCTCCCGCTACCCGCAGCCCAGCCCCAGCTCCCTCTCGACGTCCGCTCGATGGACTCCGGGGTCGTAGGTTTTTGCATTTCAGCCAAATGACCGGAACTTCCAAGATGCCCATGCGATGGCATTTTTCCCCAACTTTCTCCCCGACGTCTCTCGGAACGATTCGCAGCCACCGCCGCCTCACAGAGCCCCCTCGTCATCCGGTCGTGAGCGTTTTCTTGGCCACACGCGTTGACACTGCAGTTACTCAGTTGGCAGCAGTTGGCCGAAACGACTTTGTTAAGAGTTCGGGCAGAGCAATTTTCTGCCACTCCCCGCCCTGCGCCTACCGCCGGCACTACGGGGCTTTCGCTAAATGCTTCGACAGCCGGGTTCTGCACCCCGTCTGCATGTGGTCTACACGGGCGCCAGGCAATGGGGCGAAGCAGGAGTGCTTGAGCCTGGATCGACGTCCTCAGATCCTGCCAATGTCGAGCGATGCCCTCCTCAACTCGACCTGGCCCTTGGCGAACTCATCCCCCGATTTGCTTGGCTACGACGAAGTGCTTTACTTTGGTCTTCTTCGATCCCTCCCATTGATTTTCCTAGGATTTTCCTCCACTCGTTCTTCTCTATTTTCTTCTATATTTTCTTCTACTTCTTCCGATTCGCCTTCTTCTCGACTTTCTTTCGTTCCCTGGGACTCCCTCTTGTCGTGGGTTTTCCACCTCTCCTCCGGCCAGGACTCGATCCTCCAGAGGAACCTCTCCAACCCATAAAGTAGCACACTTTAAGGTTCGTTTATCTGCGATGGCAACTTCGCAAAGTGCTTTAATTATCGTGATCAATTTACGACCCGGCGACTGACGCGCAGGGGACGACGAAGCTCTGACGGAAGCATGTTCAGAGTTCTCTTCGGAGGAAAGCTTGGATAGAGAAGTAAGGAGTGGAACCCGAAGTCGAGGGAAGGTGGCATCAGGTGAATTGTTCGAATGATGGCCCAAAGGTGATCCCGAGGTCGAGACCTCGACATATGGCGGATGAAAGCACGGATTACCTTCCATCTAAATGTCTGATAAAAAAAATGCTCCAAAAGAGAAAAAAGGAATTGTGGAAAAATTGAAAGATCGACTGAGTTTTAATAAATTTTAAGCGAATCCTTGTTAAGGCAAAGATTGAAACCCCATCCAACAATCTTGAGGAGTTCTGCGGAGCCTCCTGGCCTAGTGGTTTCAATCAACCGTCGAGGTTGGCTGAGCTTCCCAAGCATACTCGGCCATCTTTCTTTCGCCAAATGTTTCTTTCCATTCCGCCTAATCCTTCCGTCTTCACATCGTTCGTCATTCTCGCATTTGTGGACGAGTTCAAAATCCTTTTTGACGACTGATGGGGACCGAAATAGCGACGACAGAGCGGGGGAAAGGGCGACTTAAAGAAGAGAGTTGCCGATAGAGAGAGAGAGGGAGGGGGGGATCCTTTGACGGCGTCCCACTTGTCACATGTGACGTTTGTCAAGTGCTGAATTTAAACTGTCATTGATGGCTGCACATAATTTTGTTTATAGCCCTCTCTGACGATTGCGATGCCCTGCGCTCTAGAGGACACAGCTTGCGCCGTCCTCGCTTTCACACCAACCCACTCTCTCTCACACACATTCCCCCTTTTCCCTGCACACAGATTTCGCCCGCCTGGTGCTCTCACAATGCTGGCCTTTGTTGTTCGGTGCCAGATGCGTGGTTCCTGCGTGTGTGTGTGTATGAAAAAACATGTGATGAGTGAATGATTGTATGTGTGCGAGTGGGTGGATGGGAGTTGAATGTGTGTGTGTGAGTGAGTGTGTGTCAATGATCTCTTAAATAAAACTCGAGCTTCGTTTTCGAAACGCGCCAAAGGCAATAAATTTGTAAATAAACAATTTCGTTCGTTGACGTCTTGTTCTGGTTCTTGTTCTTCTTCTTCTTCTCCCTGTTCTTCGTCTTCTTATTGTTGTTGTTGTTTTCTTGTTCGCTATTGTTGTTGCGTGTTCGTTTCCATTCTTATTGTTGCAACCTGAAGTTTCCTCTTCCTCTTCTTTCCATTCCAATTCCACTACCACGGATCCCTGCGCCCTCTCCCTCTTTCTCTCGCTCCTCGTCCGCTTGCCGTACTTCCCCTGGCCTCCTGTCGTCTTCTTCTTCCACTTCTTCTCTTCGCTTCTTCGTCGTCGGTTGCTGCCACTTGGGCCATTTTTATTTCTCAAGCAACTTCTTTATGAATGTCCGCGCATGTGTGTGTGTGTGTGTTGGTGTGTTTGTGTGTGCGTGCGTATATCTGCGTATGGTTGTTGTTGCTGCTGCATGGCGGGCATCTGGTCTCAGAGTTCCCATGCCAAACACAACAACAACAACAACAACAGCAACAACAACTACAATATTGCCGTTCTTTAAGTAGCGCTTTATTCGTTCCTCCACAGATGCTAGTGTGCGAGCAAGTTTCTGGCCATTGTGCGGGTGTGTTCGTGCGGGCTTGCGTATGTGTGTTCGTCCTCACGTATGGCCGCCGCTCAACATTGTCGCGGTTCCGCTCGTTCGCAGTCCAATCGCCAGCTCCCCGGGACTCGACTGCTTCTTGTCCGATCGGCGCCGGCATCGACGCGACCCTGGCTCTCTCTCACCTTTTCTTTCCAACTCACCGTCTTCTCTCCCACTCTCTCCGTCTCCCACTTTCTCTCTCTCACTTTCCTCTCATTCCGTTTCCAATTTCCACTCGTTTCTTTCACGACTCTCCGCCTCTTCCTCGCTTTGCTGCGCTCCCTCACTTAAACTTCGATCCGTCTTTTCGATTATCGTCCTTTCCCCCTCGTCTTCTCCCAGTCACTATCGCCCCTCTTCCCAGTCATTTCCGCCTGTCCTCTACTTGTCCTTTCCCCTCCTTTGTGCGCCTGCCACCCAGTATTTCGTCATCGCCTTCTGCTAGTCTCTGTCGTCCAACCTGCGTCTTCTCCACCCGTTTCTCCTTTGCCCACTGCGCCTTTCACCCAACGCACTCGTCACTCGTCGCCCTGTTCCTCGCGCCATCGCATCGTCCTCCGTTCTTCCCCCTCCACCACGCCCACTTCGCCTTGCCGCCCTCCGCCCTCCGTCCGCGCTGCTCGCCACGGTGGCCCGGAGGAAGCTCACAAAATAAGTGCAACATTTGGCATCGCGTTCCGATGAGGGAGCGACGGAGACGGGACGGGGGCATCGAAGCGAAGGGAGTCCTTGTTGTTGTTGCAATGGCAATTGCAATTTTCGTTGTTGTTGGTGGAGAGTTTTATTGTTTCGCATTTTATCGCTGCAACAACGCGCGCTCGTGTGTACGTGTGTCGAACGAGATGCCGAGTGTGTTTGTGTTTATGTGTGCGTGCAACTGCCTTCCCAGTTTTTCTTGAAGCGCGTCCAAGTGGACCATTAATGCGAACGAACTTGCACACACATACACACACACACACCACACACACAGGCAGGCAAAGACATCGTGTCTTGGACTTCGCCGGACTTCCATTGGTTCGACCAGCTTCTAGGCGAACGATTGTCTAATCCTTTGATTACCAGTGACGCACGCATGTGTTAGTAGTTGTGTTCGTGTGTGTGTGTGCTCTTCGCAGTTGATCCCTCTCGTGCATGCGGCCACACACGCTCGTGGCTGGATCCTGCTCTATTTTTACTGTTATTATTTCCGTCATCCCCAACAACTCTTTTAAAGTGGGTCGGAGAAACGCGAGCGGCGGGTGGCGAGCTTGAATGGCATTTGAAGGCCAGAGGCGAGCGTCGCCTTCGAGACATCGAGATGGAGACGTGGGCACGTTGGCCGAAGGAGGAGCCTTTGAATCGGTCCCGCTCTCTTCTCCCTTATCGGCCACAACTTCCGACAAGCGAGGAAACCTCGTTAATGCCGTGGATGTCGGTTAATCAAATTTAAAAATATTATTAATTTTGTCTAGTCATTAGTGATTTAAAGTCGTTTTTCATGTGGTCAATAATTGAGATCAGAATTGATTGAAAAGGTTAATACAAAAATATAAATAATTTATCGAATTAATTGAAAGTTTATATTTAATTCGATTACATGATAAAACATTCAATCATAATGGTGTAAAATGCAGCGACACAGTTTGACGTCTTGGGTGACGAGGACACAAATCAAAGATCTGTGGACGCGGACGCGGACGCGGACGCGGGCGTCGAGCTTGTGGTTTTCGACCCAGCGAGAGCAGCGAACTTGAGTGCAACAATAACAAAGAAAGCGGCGACGACGACGACACCACAGCAACAACATAAGCCTAACCAGCAAACAAAGCAACGATGGTACGAACAGCAGCAACAACGACAATGAGAGCAGAAACGATAATAACGACAACAAGAGGAGCAGAAACGACGGCAACCACTGCAAGAACGAACGCACACAGACACACACACCATCATAATGGAAATGGCGAGGCAAATAAAAACACTGGCGACCCCTGCACACCCGCCGGGGGTCCCCGCACCCGTCTCGGCGCGTCCAGCTCCGGCGGTGCGTGTGTGCGAGGTGTGCGTGCGATGCGAGGCGTCTCTGGCTGTGTGTGTGCGCTCGGTGTATGGAATTTATGTCGATGGTTGCGTGCGTGAATAGGGAGTTGGTTGTGTCGGTGTGCGGTGCTCGGCGTCTGTGTGCGAGTGAGTGTGTGTGCGTCTGCAATGTTTGTCTATCATTATGCTTGGACGCGTCGCTGTGGCCACCAACGACGCCGCCGTCGACGCCGCCATCGTCCACCATCGCAATGGCGCCCGGAGGCGGAAATAAAATTAAATGAGAAGCTGCCTGCATGTGTGCGAGTGAGTGTGTGTGTGTGTATGATTGCGTGTGAAAGTGTATGCAGATGTGTGAGGGAATTCATAAATAAACCCCGAAGGGTCGGTTGCGGGGAGCGAAGGAAAAAATATTTCTTGAATATTTATTCAGGGCTGAAAATAGCAGAAAAAAACTCATTTTTTATAAACACCCCAGTGTTTAATTTGTTTTAAGCCCAGCTGCGAATGCGTTGCAATCGAAGTTCCCGCCATTAACTCTGGCAAATGAGCTCGCGCTGGAGGGGTTCGAGGGTCCTGGAAGTCAGCTTCTCCGATTCCAGCCGTCGGAATCAAATCAATCGAGCTGGCCGACGGTTCCCAGCGTGGCCGTCCTGTCGCGCCCCGGCCCGTCCGTCACCCTGGTTGTCCTCGTTGTCGTCGTCGGGGCTGCTGCTGCGTTGTTGCTGTTCTGCAATTAAAACAATCACAACATCAGAAAATCACATTTGCAATTGTATGCGTATCCGAGCATCTCGCAACTCCCGACCGGCCGAGTGTGCCCTGTACAGAGTTGCAGCTGGGTGAGTGCGAGTGTGGACGTTTGGCCAGCCGTGCGTGCGTGTTCGGCCGAGATAATCGCCGGCCAGTCGAAGGCAGGAACCGAGGGAGAGCCAGAGATAGCGCGTCTCATTTGTGCGCAGCGACCGAAGTCCATCTGCGGACAAACATCATAAATTTCGAACCCTCCCGAGGTGCTGCGGAGGGAGCGAGCGCTGGAGCGTCCGGAAGGACATTGAGTAGGGCGGCCGTCGCCATCGCCTGGGGCAGGGGCGGGGGAGAAGTGCGGCGTTTCTGCTGCGAAGACGGATGGCGCTGGACGAATGACAAATGCTGCCAGCGCGACGATGTCCTTATGATTGCCACTGTGGCAGGAGGGCCGACCGAGGGACGGACCGACAGGCGGACAGACAGACGGACAGACTGACGGACAGTCCTGTTGCTACTCTTCGCTTGCTGCTGTTGTTGGTGTGTTCCTTTGGATGTCGCTGCATTGCTTTGTTGGCGTTGTGTTGCTTTGTTGTGGTTGTAGGGCTTTCGTTGTCGTTGCCTTTCCGGATTGTTGAAGCCGCCACGGAGGCCGACCGACTGACTGACAGGCAGCCGGACAGACAGATAGGCGGACAGGACGTCGGGCGCTTATCGTGTCGCAAAACGCTGATTCATTCACTAAATATTTGCATAGGCCTCGTCAATGGCGTCAAAAATCGACCCGAGGGGGCGGTGGTTGGAGGAGGGCATGGGTGGGAAAAGGAGGAGGTGGAGGAAGAGCAGGATGATGAGAGGAGAGGAGGACGATGAGTAGTAGAAGGAGGCGGCCGAGGAGGAGAAGTTGAACAAGCAGACGGAGGACAAGCAATGGAAGTTGGAGAACGTGAAAAAGTCGAGGGAAAAACCTTTCCGCCGAGGGACAAGAGACCAATTGTTGAAGTGATGACCCCAAGAGCCTAATGAGCCAAATACGCGAGCCCCGAAATGCCGAAGGGCGAGGATGGAGGGTGAATCTGACATGTTGCGAGGGTTGCGGAAGTCGTGACGAGAAATTTATGAGTGGTCCTAATGATGCAAGTGCGAGCGAATTGAGGTCAACCAAATAATGCGAACTACGATGACAATCACACTCGCGGAGAAAATCAAGCAGGCTTTAAGGACAACAAAAAATTAAAATAATTAATGGAGATGGCAGTACGAAATTTGTGTTAAAAAATCATCCACAATTGGCCTTTCTAAAAAATAAGAAAAATTTTTCTTTTAACTTGGTGGTTTAAAAAGCCGTCGATTTGAATTCCGAAGAATGCGAAGGATATTTCTGGGATATTTCTGAAAATTTAAACGGGGGCTGTTTTTGGGGAACGCCCTGTACGACGAGAGTGATGTGGGCTCTGCAGAAATCTAATTAGTGGTGAATCGAGGCGAGCCTGTGGACTTAAAAGCTTCGCGAAACAACCATAACGATAAGAACAACACAGCAAAGGCTGCAACAGCAACATTAACTACTACAACAAGAACCACAAGAACAACAGCAATGGAAGTAATTGTGAGCCAACAACAAGGACAAATCAGAATTTAAATCCTTTTTACTCAACTGCTTTGCATAACACGCCATCAAATCAATATGTCAAGCCATCAGCTGAATGACACATGCACACACAGACACAGATAGAGGCATATATCCGCGCGACACACACGCACTCACACACACGCATGGGGAGATATGGGCAGCGGCAGAAAGAGACGCCACTACACAGCTAAATCCCTGATTTACGGCATGCGTCGTGCGTTGTCGTGTCCGTATTGTTATTGTTGTTGGTGATATTTCTGTTGTTGTTGTTGCTGATATTGCTGATGTTCTTGTTGTTGTTGCTGCTGCTGTGTCGTTGCATGTGCGCCATCGACAGGCGCGCACTGCAGCAACAACTCCGCGGCACCAACTCCGCCGTCTCCAGCTCCGCCTCCAGCCAACGCAATCGCCAGCGCCACCGAGGAGTGAGCAGGCGAGTGCGGAGAGAGAGACAGAGAGAGGGAAGGCGAGAGCCGGTTCGATGGCGATGGCGAGGTTGTAAAAAATTTTAAAATTTATTACTTGTCTCCAGCCAATATTTCACTTTGACATGCGACGTCGCGAAATGAAGCTGTCCAGCTGTGGTGGAGTTGCTGCAATTGTTGTTGTTATAGTTGTTGTTGCTATTGTTGTTGTTGCTGCTGAACCAGGGCCCTCCGTCCCATCGTGTCGGCCAGATCAGAATGCACTGCGTGTGTCCTTTGGCAGGCCTTTGAAAAAGGACCGAGGAAAAGGACACGGGTCCCTTCGGCGGTGGATGGGAAAAAATTGCCAAAAATTGAATTCGAACCCAAAGCCGGTGGACGCGTTTACATGACTTTAATAAAGAAATACAATCAATACACTTGTATGGATATATTCATAATGAATGTGAGTTGTGCACTGTGAACAATGAAAGGAAGGACAAAAGACTCGCTGAAACGCGATAAAATCACAATCAAATATTCATTAAAGCTCGTGCAGTTTGAGGTTTCCTCGCATGAGCGGAGAACTCGAAAAGGCAGAGATGGACGAATTTCCGAGTTTACCTAATTGAAAAAGCGCCTTAATTAAGGGAATCGAATGGCGATCGCCAACAATGGGATGCCGTTATTGTTGTCGAATAGACGAGGGAATCCTCAAGCCTCCGACTGCACGCTCATTGGTCGATCAGGTGCACAAGATAATTTTCCCTCTTCTAAATAGTTCTCGGAAGACCCCTGACTGTCCTGGATCCCCTCAGGTATGAATCAACGCTCCAAAGGGTCTCCGCCGGAGAGTCATCGCTTCAAAGCCAGCCCCAGCTCGTCGTCGAAATCCTCGCCTTCCGCAGCATCCTGCCTGTGTGGGAAGCTCTTTAAAAACACCGGGATTTCCTGGGCTTCATTCTTAGCCACACAAGTGCGTGAGTTCGTGTGTGTGTGAGGAGCATGTCTGGGTCTTCAGCCAGTTCTGCGAGACTCGCCTGTGCTAAACTTGACTCCTTCGATGCATGTGTGTAAGCGCGGGTGTAATGGTGAGCGGTCGGATGGTGTGTATAAGTATTTTGCATGATGCTCCAAATGTGTTAAGTAAGTGGAAAAATATCCTGCGACTTATCAACACGCACACCCGTATATACACGTCAGCCCTTGGAACTACGTGTGGATGAATTATAAGAGGACGACGACGAGTTCCGCATCACATCAGCATCAACATCAACAGTATCTCCCTCTCTCTCCCATTGAGGTCCTTGGCGTTGTGTTCTCTTCATTTTGTTTTTTTTTTTCATCTCACTCTCGCTGTGGTTGCTGATGTTTCTCACCTTCGTCTCGCTGATCGGCGCTCGCGCCACAAGGATGAGCCGCGTCCCGAAGCGTGGCCAGGTTGCAGGAGTGGGCGACGCTGAGTGCGTGGCGTCGTTACCGCGGCTCGGAGGCGGGACGGCGGCTAAATTGGCGCAAGGGAGGCGCCTGGAGGAGTTGGTGAATTTGCATCACCGCGTTCGTACTTCGCAACAAGTTTTTCGCGCCGACTTCCCGGACCCTACGCGTCGGCCAAATGGGAATCCACAGGCTCGCAGGGTTCCTCGAGGCTTCCGACGAGCCTCTCTGCATATTTTCCTCCTCTTCCTCCTGCCCTCCGGCTCAGGCGAGACCCTCACGACCGACCGTAGCAGTTGCTCCGATGCAAGTGAAACCCATTGCGATGTGATTTCCGCGGCTGGGAGCTCGTTTTGCCGCCACTCCTTCCCGCGGGCTTCCGAAGGATCCCAACTGACCGTGGGGAATCTCGAGCGACGGCCTTTCGTTCCCGTTCCCAGACAGGTTTTTACGACTTCTCCATCATCACAATTGCTAGGACTTTGAGCTAGACCTATCGACCTTTGCCGATTTCTGACTCCCATTAGTGATCACATTTCCTACTGGGCGAAGGACCCGTCGGCTCACACACAGGAGCAGCTTCGCCATCATCGTTGTCTCACTTACATTCGCCGCCATGCATTGCCCTGGATCGAGGGAGGGAGTTCGTTTTAATGAGCGACATCAATAAAACGAATGTGTGGACGAGATCGTCGCACTCTGTGTGCGTCCATGATACCATTGCGAGAAAGGCGTCACCGCCCTTCGAGGGACTCGCAGCGACTGCTCGAGGTCCTCGGTGAAACAAATCCAAGCGAAAGGATTCCAGATCACCAGCCTGACACGCACTCGCCGGTCCTTCGGCGGAATCGTGGGAATCTGCGGAACGACCTGCTTTGCACCTGCAGGCCGTCCTCGATCGTCCGCAATCGTCAGAGCCAGGCTTCCGGGCCCTCGCCTGGAGGACTCCAGGGGAGTTCCGGCCGTCGCTCGGTGCAAACATGACGAGCACTAGCAGTTCAGTCGCCTGCCGACCGTCGTCCTCTGCCGGATGGCTCCGGACCGAGGCCTCATTAAGTGCATCGCGCGCACGCCCCGCCCCGGCCCCGATGTCGGCAAATGAACCGCAACGCATTCTCTGCGGCCGGCAGTTCATTTATGAGCCGGTGCTGTCCACGCCCTCCTCGCCGCCCACACCCTCGGACCGCCGCCCATCGGAGCGGATTTGAAACCAGAAACTATGTGGAAAATGAAAACACCAAATAAACTTCGCCGCCCAACACCCACACACGCGCTCGCAATACGCACACACTTATGTACCTTTGGTGAGGCGTGAGGTGCGGGGAGGGGAGGGTGGTACGATCACGGTACGTGTTGCTGACCGTTACATAATTTGAGGTTTAACCCGAAACGTGCGCTAAACGGATCCTGCGGAATCCGAGCCACAATCGGGTTATGTGTTTGATGCTGCTGTTGTTGTAGTTGTTGTGTTTGTGTCATCCCGCCTCATCTCGTCCCGGAGAAAGGTTCGAATTTTCCAAATTCCCCACCACCGGGTCCCGGAGGAGCCACCTGCCTCTGTCTCTCGCCCCGTGCCGAAGATGCCCAACTATTCGGCTCCCTAATAAATTTCTAAGCATCCTCTAAACAGTTCCAAAGGACCTGCACCTACCCGGGGCGTCCCGCCTGGGTCCCGCCACCCTCGGCTCGATTTGCACATTTTCGTCGCCGTCCTCTTCGCCCTTGTCGCTGTCGCCGTCGTCCTTGTTGCCGAAAATTATTCAAAAATTTCACATTCAATTTGCGAGGGGATGCGACCCCGCCCAACCGTCGATGGGCGGCGGGGCCGGATCCTTGAAGGGGAGGCCGCGGAGGAGGCGGCGGCGCCGTGGGGAGGGTCGTGTTCGTAACGTGTTTCTGGGTTGTCGCTCGTAATGTTTGTCGTGCTAATGTTTATAAATGCTCGCTGCGTAAAAAGGCCTTTGAATATTTTAATATGATTTAATACAACATGTCCGTGTGTGTGTGTGGTGCAGAGCAGCCCTGCGAGTGCGAGTGAGCGCGAGTGTGTGTGAGGGAGAGATCGAGATAACAAAGGATTACAAAATGCTTTCATGTGTGCGCCGCTGACTGGGCAAAGACCGGCCTCGACGGCGGGGAGGCGACGACGGGCTGTCCCCGAGTCGAGTGAGAATATTAAGTAAATGTTTTGAATAGTTGCGAGAGTTATTTGGGTTAGGATTTGGATGCTTGTTCCTTCTGTCTTTCGGGCGGGGACGAAGGCCAGGGTGAGGACGGGGGCTGCGGGTCCCCTCGTTGTTTGCCGAAGATTTCGCTTGTAATCAGCGCCGACGAGCTTCTCGGCTCTCCTTTTGATCTCGCCGAGAGTTGCCGCCAGTCGCCCCTCCGTCCATCCGGCCGTCTGTCCGTCCATCGGCCTCTAATGTGGGTGGGATTAAAAATGTCATTTTGTCTCTTCCCTCAACACCCTTGTCCCACACCCCGCGCCCTGACGCCGCACCGCCCCGCCCCGACCCACTTCGTGTTTGTAGTTTTTATTCAAAATATTTGCGATTCCGCTCATGCCAAGTTGTTGCTATATATTTTCCAGTTCAAGCGAAAACTTGTTTATGCCGATCCCTCTCGTATTTTATTAATTCACATCATGGCCAGGGGCCTGAGACATGGGGCGAGGGGAGGGCGGGGTGCGGGGCGGTGACTCATGGGTCATTCCGGGCTCGTTCAAGACACCAACGGTCGAGTGCCTTTTTGGGGCGAGTTAACAGCTTAATTTGCGAGGCGTTTACAAAATGCCGTCCTTATTTTCGGGCTCAAAGATTACTCGCATCCCGCTCGACCCGTCGTCCTTTCCCCGCCCATGTGCGCCACATCCCTCGCTGCAGCGGCCGCCTCCCTCTGACCCTCGTGGCCGCCTGTTTCCATCTCTTCCTTTTTCCGAAATTCTTTTGAATTAATTCTTCCGGTTTCCTTCTCCCAATTTTTCTTCTCTTGTTTCTCAGTAGAGTCATCTCTCCAGCCCTCTTTCCCCTTCGCCATCGCACTTTCGCTGTTGATTATTTTCCTCATTCGATCCAATCGGCATTCTCTTTCCTAGTTCCTCTTTTGATTAATTCCGCCTCTCTTCTTCTCTCTCTCTCTCATAACCTATTTTATGCCTTTTCTTCGCTCCCTTTTCCCCCACCCTCGGTCCTCTTTGATCCTCTATCTCTTGATTCTCTGGGTTGAAGCTCTTAATTCCTTCTTTCTCTTGAACTTCCCAATACAAAAACTTTGTTAATGTCTTTTATTTTACATTTTACTGTTCCTAATCTTATTTTATGGTTCATCCCGAATTCCCCTGTTCCTCACCCCTCCTTGCCGTCGCTTCCCCTCTGCGATCTCCCATCCACGGAAATCATTAGTTGCCCGAATCCGGCGAACACGGCGAAATTCGGAGCCGTGCTCGATTGGATGTTACCAGGATCCCTGCCTCGCCCGCGACTGCTCCTCCTGTGGCCCGCCTCAGTCTTCTTCACCCCGCCGTTCCACCAAATCCTCTGCTCCTGCACGGGGATGCATATCCAGAGTTGTTGCATTTAATTAAAGTACAAAACTCGAACATTTCCTTCGCAGGCGAAAATAATTAGTTGTGTTAAGGAAAAGCTACAACCACCTTGTGTACGGGTCCTTTCGGGTGCCCCTCCTCGGAGGAAGGGGGGATTTGACAGCGTTGGTATGAGGAGTAAAACTTGTTTCGCCAAACAAGGTTCACATGCCAAGGCGATGCCAGGACGACGCCAAACGGGATGAGATTCCGGCGAAGATGTTGAGAAGATGGGTTTCGATGCACTGCAGAATGTCATGGGATGCGTAGTTGGTGTGTGTGGGTATGGAGGGGAGTGAGGAGACGGCCGCAGGGAGGACAAAACGCGGTATTAAAAATCGGCAACATGAGCCAAGTTGGAAGCAAGTTTAACTGGGGAGAAGCTGATAAGCTGGAGTACAAGGAGGTTCAGGACGGAGGTTTTGAGTCGGAGGGATCGGCTCGGATTGCGGGCAGCGAAGTAGGAGAAACCTATGGATGGTGCTGGTAGGGAAGACAGCAGAACTGCGAAAACTCCGACTTCTGAGACATCGCAAGCGAGGGATGAACTAAGAACTTCTTTGAATGAGGAATGTGCCTGGAGAGAGGAATTGAGAGAGACAGTCGGGAGAAATCACGACTAATATGAGGAGAGACAGCGATGTGCTGCAAAGAAAGGGAGAGCTGAACGGTCTCAGAGAAAGAAAAACTACTGCCGAAATGTCGAAAGCCACAAGGAATATCTTGTCAATCCACAGAAATATTTCTGGGCTAGAACCTGAAGACGATGAAGAGCAACAAACGTTTGACACACAGGAAGAGAGAGACATATTGAGAGAAGTAGAAGGAGCTTGAGAAGGAAGAAGGATTTTTGATCGCAAACAAGGTTGTCGAAAAGTTACATCCACCGAAATAATGCGCATCATCGAGTGGAAAGCACTTGAAAGGAGGATGCGTGAGTGTCTGAAAAGCAGAAAGCGAGGTCCTCAGTTTCCATGGATCAGCGGCAGGATGTCATTTTGTAGAGGCCTTAGGTGGCCGAGTCAGAAGTTCCGACTGTAGATGAATAAAATTGAGGACGTCGGGCTTAGATGGCAGGTCGACTACGAAGAAAGCTCAAGGGAAGCCGCAAGGGACGAAGAAATCAAAATGCACTCTGTGGAGAGAAGCGAACGCGAAATGGGTGGAGGGGAAAACCATTAAAAGAACGTCCGCGAAACTCGGGACAGGACGGCGAAGTTTGGTCTCAACGCCAACCACGACCGCCGAAATCATTGCCGAGAGCCTTGGAGAACCTTGAGTAATTTTTAATTAAAAAATTTCGTGCTCATATTTCAACGACACCCTGACGCCGCCCCTCGCGTCGCTCTTCGGCAGCCGTTTTGCACCTCTGCAAGGAAGGAGTGTGGCTAGCATTAATTTTTCATGAAATCTTAGAAACCTTTTCGCACACTTAGCCACTTCCACCCACACCGACGTCCTTCTCAAAGTTCTTCCACTCCTCGCCACCTCCGCCCCCGCCCTGATCCGCTTCGTCGCCGCTCTCGTTCAGCTCGATGGCCCGCCCGCCCCACCTCTCGCCGAGCACAACTTGTATGTGACTATTTTCCATAATTTTTCAATTTCCCCATCTTGTCGACTCTTTCATTAGAATATCAAGAAAGCTGTGTGGACGCGAGGAGGAGAGGGCGGCGAAGTCAGAGCCAGCCACGAACGCAGGACCGAGAACTCGCCCCTCGTCCAAAGCGAGCCTCGGCGAAACAGTTGCAAGGCGTGCACTCGCAAGTCATGAGCTCTCCTCCTTTTTATACGTATTTTCGAAGGTTCCCTCGAAAGTTTCCCTTCCACAATCCCCACCACCGGCGACTTGCGCGACGGTCGTCGTTCGTGCGATTTTTGTTTCGCTTTTCCCTTTTTATTCAAGACTTTTCAATTTCCCTCCACCGCTACCGTGCCGGCGAGCAAAGGACGGGGGCAGCCAACAGCAAGTCGAACGCCGAGGAGGACGACGACGATGACGTCGCCGACATTTTTGCATGCAGCCAGGATGCAGCAAAATATTTTAAAATTCGCTTAGGATTAAGTGTGAGTGTGTGTGTGGTGGCGTGGACGGGTGGCGGACGGGGAGGAGGAGGCAGAGGGCGTGACTTCAGGATCGAGGCGGAGATGGAGACGGAGGACGAGTGGACTTCGAGGTGGAACCAGGTCGGAAGGAGGTGGATGACAAGTGGCCAGCACGGGCATTGTTCGCGCAGCCCCCTCCCTCACCCACACACGCACACTCTCTATCGCTCTCTTTCGCCCTCTCGCTCTACGCGCTATGGGAGCCAAAGTGCTTGCGAGTGGAGGAGCTCGAGTCAATGGTCAATTTGTGGAAGATTTGTAAATTTGAAGGAAATATTTATAAAGGCTTTCGCCTGCTTCTCCATTGTGTCGGCGAGCGGGATGGAATGAGAGGGGAGCGATGAAGAGAGAGAAAGAGCGTAGAGGGAAGGGCCCGAGAGTCGATTCTGTTGTTGTTGTTGTTGTTGCTGTTGCTGCTGCTGCAGCGAAGTGAGTTTGGACTTCCGTTTGGTTCTTACAAGTTCTTATTTTATGGATTTACCAAACTCTAAGTCAAGTGTGTTAATTAAAATTCAAACTTAAATATTTGGTCAGGAGTCAGGATTGAGATGTTGCTGTTGCAGCTCCTGGTGGATCGTCCGGCGGCTCCGGCTGCTCCTCGCCTCAACACTGCACGCACACACTTATATATCGAGGCGTTCGGAATTTACTTCTTGTGTGTGTGTGTGTGTGTGCGAGGCGAGAGTCGTAGGCAAAGAGCTTAAGGCGAAAACCTCCGGAAAATAGAATTTCTCTATCGATCGGAAATCACTAAGAAATTTCTTTCTCAAAATATTCAATAATAATTTATTCATCTTTATGCTAATAATTATTATCAATTCATTCGTAAGTCAACGTCTGACAAGAACTATACACACACACATATATATATATTTGTGTTCATGTATATTGACTAAATGATTGGCTCCGATGAATATTTGGAGAATTTGCAGATAGTTTTCATCACACACACAGGCACACACAAAAACTCCCAAACACATTCACATATTTCAGTTATTAAGATTTACTGCAGTCCATCAGTTGTTGGACTTCGAGCCAAGCCGGAGGACCAGCAGGGACTTAAAAGAGTTTCATCAATTCCAATATGCAGGATGACAAATGTTGAGGGAGAGTTAGTGAGAATCAGAGAGTGAGAGTGAGGGAGATGGAATCGTTTCGATAGGTTTTCACAAACATTTAAAATTTATATCCGCATTCAATTCAATGCCTTCATCCGATTGCCAATAGTATCGGATCCGAGCCCACTGCAGAAATTCAACAGCTCCGACCCGGCGTCGTTTTGTCGAGCACGTGGTTCAGAGGGAAGCGCGAAATAGAGGCAGAGAAAGAGAGCGAAAGAGACGGCGTGTCGTGGGTTTATTATGCTCGAGTTGATGTTGAAGATATTTATATTTTCGATAAATATCGAGGACGCCGGAGCAGTTGAGCCCCGAATAAAACCACAAAAAACGAACGACCTCAGCCGGGCAGGCTTAAGGGCCGTCGACTTGTGGCAGGACGAAGGCAGGGGCGGGGCAGGAGGAGAGGACGCGAGGATTTCTCAGAGTCCCGAAGCCGTCCGTCCCGCCGCAGCGAGAGAGCTGGGAGTGCTGGGAGGGTGGCATAAGAGGAGTTGGAGGGCGGAAGCGAGTGATTATAGGCGAGAGCAACGGCAACGACAGCGACGCCGGCGATAAGGGCGAAATCAGATCGAAGACGCGGCAGGCCCGGAGTGGGCCAGGATCGGATCGGATTTAAGCGAAGGGAGGCGAAGCGTCTGCAGCCATATCAAATATTAAAGTGTACACAATCGCCAGGCGTAAAGAACTCGTGCGAATCTCTGCGTCTGTGCATGTGGGTGTGCGTTGGGTCGTGGGTCGCTGGGAGAAAATGGCGACCTGATGGTCCCATTTCCGAGCGCTAAGTAGGTCTCAACTGATTGCGGCGCGAGTCGACGGTGTGTTAGTGAACTAGTCGGTGCCGATGTGGGTGTGTGTGTGTGTGGGGGAGCAGCACAGCATCAGGAGCAGGAAAAGCAGCAACCACAATCGAGTCCTTTGATTATAATTTAAGTAAAACATGACATCGCGGTTGACTTGCTCCGGCCTCCTTTCGTTCGTTCTCATTTCATGCTTCGCCCATCCGGTCGCTCCCCGCTCGCTCCGGCTCGTTCCGTTGACATTCGTTTGCCTCGTTCTCGTCCTAGTTTTTTCTTGTCTGTTTATTTGGGTTTCGTTGTCGCTCGTCCTGTATCGTCGTCCTGTCCCGTCGTCCTGTCCCGTCGTCTTGGCCCGTCACGGCATCGACACACACTTGGTCCTTGTGAATATTTCATGCCCATCTCTAAGTATTTAACGAGCTCCGACGAATCGCTCCCACTCGCTCGTTCTCATCTACGTCCACTATCGCCTCCTCTCTTCACTCTTCTAAGAACGAGGCTTGAATTTCTCCCTCAGCAGGTCATCGTCGTAGTGGAGACGCGATCCCAGGATCCCTGAACTGATCACCCAGAGCCAACTTATTTCGTCAGCGCATTCTACGTGCAGAGACAAAAGTTTACTTCTACCTATTCTTCAGATGAGTTCGGAGAGAACCCCAAATAATCATTACTAACCAGAAATGGTGAACAAAAATGTTCAACCGAACATTTTCGTAAGACTTCTGAAAGCTGCCTTTGAATCGACACTCAGAATTACGTCCTGGCAACCTCCAAATCGGCGCGGCCTCGAGGGTGTTTTCTTGGAGCCCCACAACTCAGGGAGAAAATCAATTTTTTACGCACTATTGAACTCTTCACAAAACGTTTTTAATACTCTGTTTTCTCCATTTCTCCTCCCCGTTTCTCCTTTTATTGCTTAGTTTTTCGCACTGTATTTGTTTTTTTTTTTTTTTTCTTTCTTTGCCTCCTCCCACGCCTTTGGCCTGGCTTTGTGTTTTATTATTTTTGGGTTTGTAAAAGGCTGCCTCGAATCCAACAGCCACGGCTCGACGTCAGCGTTGACGAGGCCGTCGTCAAGGACATGGGTGGTGGTGGGTGCCGCGGCGACACTCAATTTTTCTTCATCACGAAATTGCATTCTTCATTCGGCGCTCGGTTTTGTTCGACCGAGTTCTACAAATAATTCGCACTTTATTCATTTCCGCATCCGCATCCGGCTGGGCTGTCATTCGTCGGTCTGCTTCCGATCCGACCGCACCCACCCCTGGCGACCCCGCCCTCCGCTCCCGGCCGTCTAATAAAATGCTGTCTGTCAGGCCGGATTCGCACAAACACTCGTGTTCATTAATCAAGTTTTAAATCTCTCCGCAAAAACCCACCGAGAACAACGCGGAGCGAAATGGGCAGACGTCTCGAAAGGGGTTGTTGTCGGAGGAGGGGCGAGGGGTGCGTCCAGGAAACCGACACCATTCGATGTATTTACAGTGAATTAAACTCGGTGTTTCATTACATTAGAAAGCGAATTAAAGAAAAACCGAAGAGAGGGAGAAATGGAGGGAAAGAATGGAAGGAGAAGCAAGAACGACAAAGGCAATGGGAAATGAGGCAGAGGAAAAAGGCGAAGGAAATAATGGGATTGCGGAAAGAACGAGGAATGCAGGAGGACACCATTAGACGCCATCAGTCATGTGTTGGCAGGATCGCAATCGGTTCGTCTGCTGGCTTCGATAACGAAAATCATCCGGTCTGCTCCAGCCGCCAGTTCATCTCCGCTCACGTTCGTGTTTCGTTACGTTGCCCCGGATTTGGTGCATCTGACTATCATGGAGGACATTGCCTGATAATCACAGCATCTCCGACTGGAGAAATTTCCACCTCCTGCTCCTGCTCCAAATCCTCCAGAGTCCTGTTGGAATTCCTCCTTCGACGGTCTGCCCAAACCGCAATCGCTCACCGGAATCCCGCCTCCGCCCTGGACGTCAGCAGCCATTAGTTACTTTATTAAAATACTCGACTGACTGACTCCTGAATGCCTCGCCTCCTCTGCGTGAGTGTGTGGGTCACCGAACATCTCCTTCTCCGCCTTCGCCTTCGCCTCCTTCTCTGGCATCAACTCATTCTTTAACCGGTGCAGTCTCTGGCCCTGATGCCGAGCGACATCCTGCACACAGGTCCTGATCGATGGCCTGCTCCGACCTGGATGACTGACCACTTTGATGGCTCCTTCTGCTTCTCTATCTCTATTTCTGGACCTCTCTCTCTCTCTCTCTCTGTCTCTCCCTCTTCCTCTATCTTGGTTTCGTTCTGACGAGGTGAAGACGAACAGCCAGAGTGGGATTCCCGGTTTGACCGAAACCGAACTATTTCCTCATTCCAAATGAGCTGCAATAAATGCACCTGGATCCCTTGGCTCTTATTGCTTCCGCTCGCCCGTCTCTCAGTGGTCATTTTCACATTTCCACCCGGAAGATTTCAGGCGCAGAGCGAGCATCAACAACAACGACAGCAACAACAACGCAGGTTGGGCATGAAATTTCCATCACTGGTGCATGAAAAATTGCACTCGAGTATCTTGGATGGATGTTAATGGACTACGATGAGAGGACCCGGTCGGCAGAGTTTAATTTGAGGTCACCACAAGAAGGACGTGCAGCCTCAGGGCTTGAAGGACCCCAAAGGCTCTGGTTGGTCTTGCGTAAATAGCTCTAGCATTTGTCCATTCACCGGAACCTTGAATCTTATTGGAGGGAGGTCGTTGGGAAAATGTTGAGGAAGGAATTCCAGCACTCGTTGTATCGCGATGCAGAATTGCTGGGGTCGGAGGTGAGGAAGGGATCAGAGCTAGACATTTCAGGGGAGGATCCTTGAGCAAAACGGAGGCCGTTGGAGGTCGTCCAAGCCAAGAGAGACCGCTCGCACTCCGCCGAGTTTCACCCTCGATCTGGGAGCCGGCGAGTCGGAGGTTTCGCGGAAAGCAATTGCATTACGCGGATGGAGTTCCGTCCTTGGACCCAAGAGCATTCATTAACGAGGACGGCCGACTTCGGCGGGTCAGATTAAAATGTGGCGCCCTTTGGCGCCGGCCCGCGAGCGCATAAATAAATAGTTGCCAGCCATTAATATGCGAACTTCGGCCCGAAATCCATAACTTACGACGGACGACACCCATTTCTGCGCCATCTCGTCCCGCCCCTGCCTCCCGGGCCCTGGGTACGAAAACCTACTGCGAAATAAAAACGAGAAATATACAAAAACGAAGCAACGAGTGCGAACGAGGTACACAGAAGGAGAGAGTGAATGAGAGGGCGGTGGGAAGGGAGGCGGGGAGATAGTCGGGGAGCACTCTCAATTACCATGGGTTGAAAAATTATTCCGAAATCAGTTGCGGATGCTCGACAAATGCAAGAATTTATACTCGCACTACATGATTTTTATGACTGTGAATTGTGGAAATCGTTACACATTTCTCACCATAACCGTGTCGACCTTCGCCGCCCCCTCCCTTGCTCACCCCCCTCCTCATGAACTTCTCGCCCCTCGGAGCCCTGCGTAGCGCCTCGTATTTAAATCAGCGCAGTCGACTCAATTTCCACTCCGACAACTCGAACCAAGTCGACTCGCATCGCATCGCTTCGCCTCGACCCGGCCCGAGCCGAGCCGAAACGAACCGAGTCACGCAACGCAGCGAAGCGAGTGTGTGCGTGTCCTGGGCCTACGAACGTGTGTGTGTCTAAAATTTTATGACTAGCGGCCGTGTATTTCGCAAGAAGAGACCGAGAAAGGAAGAGAGAAAGAGAAAGAGGCGCAGAAAGTCGTTGTCGTTGTCGTCGTGAGTCAGTCGACTCGGTTTTTGAATTATTTAACTTATTTTTCGCTACATTAAACACAGAGCATCGCATTTGGCACCGTACCGTATCTCCTCGTGGATACAATATCTGAAGGCGATAACTCATGCAAGGATTTCCATTCGCCGTTCTCCATCGCCATTCGCCAGTCTCCGTTCGCCTTTGTAATTTTGCATTCCACTCCAACTGCCCTCCTCCGACCCTCTGGGGCCCGTTATCGTTCCTTAACGTGCCCGGCATCGTCCATCGAAGCCAATTCTTTTTTCAATTATTTTCCCTTTTTAAATATTCGTAATAAAAATGTTGATATATTTCATGGCTTTGCGCTTTTTATGTCAATCACGCCTTTTGCCAGCGAGGCCCTCTTGCACATGGGTCCCACGGCCGATAAATTTCCACGAAGCAAAGGCAGTTGCCTGCGAAGGTGTTACACTTCATTGGAATGACGTTATTTATGCCGAAATAATCTGAACTGCAATTACCTCATTCGACCTGAGTGAGAAGGACTTCCCATTGAAATTCGCTCTATTCCTTTCCCTCTTTCTTCCCTCGGATTCCCCTGGTTTGGGCTTAAATTGCTCGAAAGTCCGAAAAGCCGCAGCCCATCCTTCGGAGCAAGTCATCACCGGCTCCTCAGTGAATCCCATCTCTCTTTGGATCATCTTTGTCTTCAACCAACAATGCGGTTCGAATTTAAGACGATTCCCTCTCCCCCTTTCGCTCAGGCACTTTGTGCCCGATCTAGCCTTCAAAGGAAGACTTAATCGAACATCTCGAAAATCCATCTCTTCTTCGGCAATGCCCTTGCTTCAGCTCTTCTCAGCGATTCCACGCTCTGTAGATGAATTGAGGATTAGGGAAATACAAGGTGAATTCTCTGTCCTTCCCTTCAATAGTTCATTCAAAAAAGTTTTATGGTTGTAGCCCGCAGTAATTAATCACCGACCTACATTTTAATCCATTTAACTTAAAAAAATAAGACATTTTCCCCAAGATTAGAAGAGTACAAAACAATCGCATTCTCCACTCTTCTCTGCCATACCCCACTCGTAATGGTTTTCTGCTGTGGTTTTAGGCTTGTTTTAATAAATCATCGACCTACTTTTTCATAAACTATGGATATGTTTCAAAGATAAAGAGGATTTCGTTTAAGAAGATTATGGTCACTTCTTTCTCTATTTTTATGCAATGAAATTCTTTGAAAATAAACACCTTTCCCTTTCTATCTCTGATTATTATCTATTCTTAAAATGGTGCATCGGGAGGACTCCATCCTCCAGAACTTGAAGGAGAGTCCTATCCTATCATCGAAGGATCCGCTGAGAATCACCACGAGCTCCCTGCTCGAACTTAATAATCAACTTCTACAAATGGAGGCCGCGCCCCCGAACTACCTCGCTACGGCCGTCTTAACGATCCCGTGAATACCTGCCAACGACGAGAGGCACAGGACCGCGATCCGAACGAACCATTAATTGTAATTCCCGCCCGAGGATTCCATATAAACGAGGTCCCTCTCACGGAGATACAGAGCGGGAGAGATGGAATTGAAGCCAGGGATAGGTAGAGAGAGCGAGAGACACTCGTCGGCCGGTCCAAACAAGGCGGAGGGAAAAATTACACGGAGAGCATTAAAAGGACCTAAAAATTCATTACGGGCAGCAGTTGCCAGGCAAATTATCGTCCGCCATCGCGCGGGGACGACGAAGGCGACGGCGATGGCGACGGCGTTGAAGAAGCTAAAAAACTGCTGCCGCACTGCAGCAACAGAGGCGGCAGCAACAGCAAGAGCAACAACAACAGCCGCGAGGGCCCAAGTGACTGAAACAACTCCGATGGAGAGGGTCGATAAAAGTATTGGGAATGGGAATGAAAAGGGACGCACGCCGGAAGGTGTGTTCGAGTGTGAGCATGTGTGTGTGAGCGGGCGGTCGTCCCTTGGCGCGTACTTATTTTCATTATCCGGCGCACCTATTTAAAAATTTAAAACTCAGGGTGTGACCCCCATTAGGAGTCACCTTCACCTAAGCAGGCATAAATTTTCCACTTATTGCCGCCGCTTCCTGCCGTCCTCTCCAGGCTGATGCTGATTCCTGTTGTTGCCGTTCCACCAGCCCGTCTCCCTGTCTGCCTTTCCGTGCGTCTGTCCATTCGTCTCTCCCAGTCTGCCATCCGCGCACCCTCCAACGCGACTCTCCTTGGACAGGTGGCTGCCGAGCGTGTTGGGTGGACATCAGTGGTTCCTCATGAACCTCCTTGCGCGGCTCAGGAGGGCTTCGAGTTGGCGATAATTCATTAGAGTCTCGCAAACACAACAACGAGGTTTATGTTTTGATTGCTCATTAGGATTACGATTTGATTGGATTCAAGCAGGACCTCGAGACGGTCAGAGAGAGGAGAGGAGGGACAGAATACTGGGTGGAAGACTGGGTGCAGATGCTGCTGGAGGAACGACTACGAGCCAGATAGCGCCGGATGACTAAAGGGAGCATTGTGACTTCTCGGAATTTTTAGGAATTCCCATTGACGGATAAAAAAGTCCTTCGGGAGAGTTCGTAGGAATTCAATTTGGGGAGCATTTCCTATTCACTTTCATGACCCTGATTAACTAATGTTCATCTCATCTTACGCCGTACAGCCTCTTGAAGAGGAAAGAGTATCGAAATGGGTATATTAATAACAAGGTTATACTAACGACAGACATATTTCTTCAGTGGAATTCCGGGAATTCCCTGCATGGGGAATGTTGGCCCTGAAGCTCTGCGCTGTTCCCCTACTGCTGGACGTGGGCGGAATTCCAGGCCCCAACTCGCACTTGTTCTCATTATTGCCACTCAAACGCCCTGGTGCCTTCGTGCAATAATTGCCGCTGGTTTCCAGTTGGCGGTTTCACTATCTGCGTTGTGGGGAGCAACTATTATTACCACTGCTATTGTTGTTGTTGGTGGTGTTATCATTTATGCCGCCGGCAATTTTTCCCGGTTAATCTAACTCCACCGATTCATATAAAGTGCACGCCGGCCGGGGGAAGAAAGGAAGGGAGGAAGGGTATGAAATTGTGACTAAAAAGGGCATTCCTTTCTCGCGATCCCATCCCGCCATCTCCCTCATTGCTTTGTCTCCTGCTCCTGCTGCTGCCGCTGTTCCTGTGTCCATTTACACATAAACAATGCTTAAGCGTTCATCCTTCTGACCCCTCTCTCTGTCTCGCTCCCTCTTTATGGCGCCCTTTCCTCGTCTGCCCTTTGTATTCCTGCGCCATCGCCATCGCCTTCCTCTGCACCCTCCAGCGCCATTTTTCACATGCGACGCTCGCTTGACTTGTTGTCCTTCAGCCTTCTTCGCGTTTATTGTTGTTTTTGTTAATAAAGTGTGGGGCATTTTTCTGCTCATGGTTTTGTTGTTGAGATGCCCTGCCCCCCTCTATCTCTCTCTCGCAGTCTCCATCGTCCTCCCTTTGTTTTGCACCTTCGGCCATTGTCTCGCCGGCTTCCTTTGTGCTTTACTTCATTATCATAAATTTTTGTTTTCGTCCTTTAATGTTGTTACTCTCGCTCGCATTGTCCTGCCATGCCCTGCCCTGTCTTGTGCGCCGACGGAGGGCGTCTATTGTGGTAACCGCCGACGTTGTCGTTGTTTTTGTTGCCATGTCTTAGGCAGCCCTCAAGCTGCTGTGCTCCGCCCCGCCCCCAAACAAAGGGACAGCAAAGCCCTTGTTTTTCAAGTGAATGGAAAAAGTCCATGTTAATAGAAAGGACACACGAGTGTGCGAGCGAGAGAGTATCTGAGTGAGTGAGTGAACGTGCATGTGCATGTGCATGTGGATGTGTCTGTGCAATTAAAATGCATATGCGCTGGTGTGCGGTGTGTTGTTGTTGCTGGTGCTGTTGTAGTTGCTTTATTGCGTTTAACTGCATGCAAGGCGCGACCCATTGTGTGACAACCGCTGTCGTCTCGCTCTCGGCCGGTGGCGCGGCCAAGTGGGGCTGAGGGCGGAGGGCGGCGAGTCTGGTGGACGACGGGTCCTTCGTGCGGCTGGAGTGCAACCACTTTCCGATGCTAAATGTAACAATGATAATGCAAATTGCCTGCAATTATGTATTATTTAGCTCATTTCTTTCATCCATTTCAGTCACTCTCGGCCACTCTCGGGCTCGCTCCCTTTCGCTCTTCATCACATTATTTTCTTTTGTTTTCCATTTTCATGCCTTTGCACTCTTTGTCATCCCTGCGATGACCCTCCCCCGCCATCCCCTCCGCACCCGCCACACACATCGCTCGCCTTGGTCGCAGCCGCAAAAGGAGTCCTGGCTCCTGGTTGTTTAATTATGGCGTGCATGGCAGGCATGTAGGGTTCCTGCCCGCCGCGGGTGCCATGGCTGGGCTCGTCCTCGCTAGTGCTTCTGATTTTTCGTCTCGTTTTTTGTTGCTGTAGCAGCTGGTACGTTGCTGCCGTCCTTGGCGTTCTCATTGTTGTCTTAACGCCGCTTAAAAGGTGGTAAAGCAACGGAGCAACAGACCTTGGTCTCAATCGCCTCCTCCCCGACGTTCTCCTAATTAAACCGACGTCCTTCTCGCCCATGTGAACCCATTGTTGATGACAGCACATCTTCGTCGAACTCGGCAGAGAATTTTAGGAACTCACAGCTGGCAATATGCTGAGTTGCGGAGGCGTAACAAGAGTTTAATTTCCACAGAATTCGACGTCATAGACAGACAAAGCTGAGGCAGAGACCGAGACAGAGGCGAGTGACAGGAAACGTCGCTGACCTGGTCAGGAGGAGCCGGACGTTGACTCGATCAATCGGAAGCCCCGAAACCACACAATCGGAGGACCCAACGTCTGTCACACGTCCGTTGCAGAAAGGAGCAAACTACGTTACAGGACATGCCGCGGTCGCCGCTCAAATGTCCCGACTGTTAACAGCGGAATTTCCCATGCGAGGGAAATTTTATGCCACTTTCAGGCCGAGGCAGGGAACGTTTTCCGTGCGCGCGATGAAAATACCGGGTATTCGGGGGTTGAAATGGGAGTGTTCGAATTTCGCAGTCTTGTTCGAAAGACCGGCGGTTGCGGCGACTGCGAGAAGCAAAACAGAAGCCGTGGATGCAATCGAAGAATTCATTCATCGGGAATCGTGGGGTCCTTTTGTCCTTCTCACACTCGGACCCAAAGGATGTTGCGGAATGCGAAATCTGAACTCAGCGAGAGATGAAGATATGCCGAAAACAACGCTGACTCCTCCAGGACCCACAGGGCGGTGCGCGTAAATCCTTGTGCTCGTCGTCCTTTGGGAGTTGCATTATTTTCCGTTTCGCCTGGTGAAAATTTCCACATTCGCTGGCGCTCGAGTCGCGCACGGTCGACCGCACAGAAAACAAAATAAACTCCCGAGGGCAATAGAGACCGACAGCAGCAACACAGCAGCAACCGAACAATAGCAACAAAGGGTCGAAGAAGGGGCGGAGACGAGGGTGGGGGTAGGAGGGGGCGGAGGCTCGTCAACCACAGGACTCAGACTTCGGCTGTGGATGCGACGATTCGGCGCACTGCGCGAAATCGATTATAGAAAGGATTCAGATGCCAAAATAAAAACGAAAGGCCCAACAGCAACAGCAACAGCAACAACTGCAACAAGAACAACAACAACAAAGGCAAAAGCAACAGTAATAATAATCATGACAAAAACAACAACATGGCTATGGTGGCGGTGGAGGACTGAGGACAGACAGGGAGCAGCAGAATGTGGAAGCTCGGTTTTAACGGCGGATCGCAATTAAAAGGAAACGAGACCATCGGGTCGCAGAGGCGAGAATAAACGACAGGATAAGGCGATTGATAAGACGACGAGCCGACGGCCGACGACCGACGACAGTCGAACGGCGCGGGAGCCAACGACGAGAGGAGGACGGAGCCGAGAGATGGAGGCGACTTCTCGTTCTCGCTCTCAGCGTCGCTGGCGAACGAACGAGAGCGAGGAATTCCTGAATAATGGATGACAACGCGAGCGATTTCGAAACGAGCGAAGCGAGGGCGAGCAAGAGAGAGCGCACGGCAGAGAGGGAGAGAGAGCCAATGAATGGGAGAGCCAGCTACAGGACGGACGAGAAAGGAAGAGAGAGAGAGAGCGTGCGAGAGTTGCATCGGCCACTGCCGAGGAGAGGTCGAAGTGCATTTGCGCGAATTCGAATTCAAACTCGTGGCGGAGGTTCGTGGCTGGGAGCCCACAGAGGTCCTGGCAGCACGAGTCGCCGAGATCCCGACGAGTCGGTTCGAAGCGCACACACTCGGACACAGTCGCCGTTTCGAACTTGCGATTTCGAAGCAGAGAGCCGAGAGTCTGATCAAGAGCCGGAGAGTCAGAGCAGAGCCCGACCGACCGGCGAGAGTCCCACGAAGCGTCCTACACGAGAGTCCTGCGGGGTGCAGAGCGAGGACTCGCTCGTTGGTCTCAAAGCGTTATCCGACGACGACTACGAGGCCGCTGACGACGGCGGCCGCTGCAGCGACGACGGCTATGGCGACGACGACGACGACGACTGCGGTGGCGACGGATGTCCACCGAAACAACTGGCGGATTTTTCGCCAATGGAAGCTTTCAGTTAGAACTGCGTCGCCCTACGGTTTAGTCAGGCTCCTTGTTGCCGCTTGTGTGTGGAACGTTACTGTTATTGTCGACGTTATTGTCCTCTCTCTCGCTGCAGCGTCTCGCAAAATCACGTAAACGCCGACGTCTTCGACCCTCTGTCGCTCGCCTCCAAATGCAAAGAGCCACGCAAAAAGCCTCCAGAAACTCGAACTAACAATTAAATATAAATTCTGAAATTTCGAAAATAATTGCGAAATAATAAGTCAATCACACATTCAATTGCAACGATATACATTTTGAAAAATCAACGAAATTGATCTAATAAATCGACAAATTTTGTTAAAATCCAACAGAATTTATTTATTGAATCTCGTCATTTTATTTATTGAATCAAGTAATCTTTCTTAAGAAGTCAGAAAATTTTAGTTAAACATCCACAAAATTCAAACATTTTTATTTCAAAATTATTTATTGATTTTTATTTCGTAAAGTATAAATAGCAAATAATTGAAATCTACTGAAACGACGCCGAAAACTTACATCGACTCGTGTGTTCTTCGCGGGCAATGAAGAAAAAATGTTGTCTGCTAATTCACTTCATTTCCTTCCGAACCTGCATCCTTCGCTCGCTCAGGTGAAGGCATTTTCTTGAAGATCCCCGCAACCGTTCACTCGGTCGAAGCCGACCCGAACCTGCCCCAAGCTGCAAGTACTGCTCTCCTGCAGCATCCTTTTTACGACTTTCAACCAGTCAGTGGCCAATTACAGAAACACTGGCATTTTTTGCGAGACCCCGACTCTGCATTCAGACTGTAATTGCATTTTTCAGTGATTAACGCGAAAACACCGTTTCCAGTGAAGCGAGCAATGCAATTTTCGCAGAAGGTCCCGGAGGCCGGCATTTCATGCGGCGCCGTCAGTCGATCCTGCCGGGCTCCTTTTTCGAGAATTCATTGACGGCAATTAAACAACGATTACTTTTAACACGCCGTGGATTCCACCAATTGTTGTTGAACGCACGAGTTCCTGGAGAGGATCGATTGGAAAAATAATATTTTAAAATTCCGCAATGTCATTATTTTTGATCAGATGTTCTTGCTAAAATATCGCCTGCTGCGAGTGACGTAGATTTCAATGAAATTTAGCGATTTCAATTTTTTGTGTTGACTCTTTATGTTCGAAAGCCAGCGGACTGCGAACTGATTGAAAATTACAAGCAGAGAAATATTCAGTAATTTCCGAAATACAAATAAATGAAAATATCGAAATAGCAAAAATAAAAAAAGAACGTAAAGACAGAGAGCGGTGAAGAAATGAAATTTCGCAGCGCGAAAAGGAAATCAAAATATTGAGGCCGGAACGAGTCATTTTGTGGAAATTCATAGACTTCTCAATCGGTGACCGACGACAACGAGGACAACGGCAAGGACATCGACGACGGCATCGCGAACGACGAGGACAAACGGGCAAAGGTTCAACAGCTTCGCGCCCACGCCCCGCACGAACTCCCAGACAGACCCGGACACCCACACAAGCACCGCTCGAACCGAGAGACGGCGACGGCGACGGAGATAGAGACAGAGACAGTGAACAGAATCTGGCGAATCGATAAAAACTCAAACAGCTGCGAAAATCGAGAAGTTAGCGAAAACAAAGAGCAGTCAAAACAACACCGACAGCCATAATATCAACAACAAAAATAACAAAACAAATAACAAAAACAACAGCAAAAGCAAGAAGAATACCAATAACAACTGGCATAACCGCACCAACAACGACAAAATTCAGTCCCAAATAATGCTGGCGATGTCCACGCTGATGATGCCGGCACCCACGATGGCGCTGGGGGCCCCCCAGATCGCGATGGGGCCGCACAAGCCGCCGGAAACGAAGCTGCTGGCCATCCATCCGGCCCACAGCCAGGCCGCGCAGGTGGCGGCGGCAGCAGCGGCGGCGGCCGCCCAGCAGCAGCAACAACAGCAACAGCAGCCGCCACACATGCAGCACAACGGCCAGCACCCGCAGCAGCAGCAGCAGCAACAGCAACAGCAGCAGCAGCAGCAGCAACAGTCGAATCAACAGCAGCAACAACAGATTTCTTCGAGCACAAAGCCAGGTGAGTGTCCTCGCAGCAGGCGGGACCAGGGAGGAGGGCCAGAACACAAGGGCGAGTGGACCGTGGGCGGTGGGTGCCGGTCGGGCTGACGGGGGTTGACGATCCGTCGTCGGCCGGGTTGGAGGCGGAGGCGCGGGTTCCACCGAGGGCGGCGGGTCTCGGCGGAAGCCAGGATTTCGCGGGCGGCGGGCGATGTGAGATTTTATTTTATTGTGTTTGTTGTTTCCCCTGCCCGACGAGCAGCAGCAGCTGCTTTCAATTCTCCCTCCTCTATTGTTTTTATTGTTGTTGTTGCCGTGTTGCTGATGGTGTTTTTTATGTGGTCGTCGTCGTGGGGTTCGTCGTCTCGTAGTTGTTATTCTTTTGCTACGGTTATTTTTCCATGTTGCTCCATTTCGCTGCTGCTCTGCAACAGCATATTGCATAAATTTCGCATTCCGTTCCGCATCGAGCTCTGATTGCGCCCCTCGCAATTGTCCCTCGCGCTCGTCGTCGGTGAAAGAATTGTTGGCATAAATCGGGAGAGGAAGCGCGGCAGGTGTTCCTCGTGTGGCAGGCAGGTGGCCTCCCGCCTCTCGAGCCCGGTCGCCTTTCCGCAGGAGGTTTCAGTGAAAGGTTTCGCCGTGTGGTGGTTGCTTGGCTTGCCTTGGTTTCTCCCCTCGAGAGCTCCTTCGACGTCGTTGCGAATCCCCGAAGCGGCGAGGGCAACCACGGCCTTCCCAGTCCCACCTGAAGCCGGACCTGGAGCCACCGAAGCCATTGTTGCCGAGAGCTCCCGTTGCCATTGATCTGGAGTATCATCGAGGACAATCCTGTAGCTCTCTGAAATTATCCCGTTCTCTGTTTCTCTGCTCTCCACAAATGTGCGAAATTGTGGCTTAGAGGGGCTTAGAGGGGAGGAGAGTGAGGGGACGGAGGGAGAGAGAGAGGGAAAATCCTCTAAACGGATTCATTTCACTTTGCGGTCGTCGATGAATGCATTCGACACCAGTCGGTCCTCCCCTCTCCCGTCTCCACCTCTCTTCGCACTCACCCTTGTCCATATATGCATTTCCCCGTCTGCTTCTGTCTGTCCGTCTGGCTGTCTGGCTGTCTGTCTGTCGTTCTGTCGGCAGGTCTGTTGGTCGCTTTAATACCTCGTCCCAGACCGCAGGAGCTTTAAGGACGACAGCGGGAACTTTTCGGAATTCACTGCAAAAACCGAATCCCGGGCTCAGCGTCGACCCGCCGTGCCAGGAGAGGGACGGGTGCAGGACGCAATGTTGCCAACCAATTTAGAAGTTTTTCGGCCCCGCACACACACACGTCCACCAATTCACTCACACACAGCCACTCCAGCCGAGGCGACGGAGAAACACAGACAGATGCAGCGGAAACACAGACCAACGGAGACGACGAGGACGAGCACGAGCGACAAAGCGAAAGAAAAACACAGATACAGCGATAGAGACAGAGACACCGATAAAGCGGAGGCAACGAGACAGAGACACCTATAGAGACCGAGGCCAGGAGACAGGAGGAGCGATAGAGACTGCGGCGACGTGACACTGAGGGCGACAGAGACGGCGGCGGAGCGGGACTGACGGGGACTGCATGACAATCGCAAGAGTGTTGGCAGGGCGAGCAGCAACAAAGCAACTGTCGCTCGCTGGTGCCGCTCCGGCTTTTTATGGCTGTCAGGCGGGTGGAGATCGGAAGTTGCGACCAAGGGGCGGCGGAGGTGGCTGGGGTGAAGTTTGGAGCCGGTGCAGGCTGCTGTCTGGGTACCCGGCGCGTCGGTTCCCGAAGCGAAAGCTGCGTTTCATCTGCAGATGTGCCACATTAAGCACTGCCAAGTGCGAAATCCCGACGCGGGCGGGCGCCCGGACGGACGGTCGGCGGGCAGCGGCTGGCTTGTGGTGAAAGTGGAGCTGTGGCTGGTCCCGAAACGAAGGCGAGTTCGGGTTCGGGTTCGAGGAATTTCAATTCATGGAAAAACACGATGATCCTCCCGCTTTCCCATCCAGTGCTTGCGGGAAGTGAAATTTTATGGAACTTCGAATGACTTTCAGAATTCTCCACAAATCCTTAGAGTGTTCGTCGTTTTATTTCATCCTCTCCTCTCCGACTGCCCTCCCTGTGCACGGCTGCTTGGAATATTAAAATGCAGTCGACTTCTCGGGAAAGTCATCAGCCGCTGTCCTTCAATACCTTCGCCACCGTGATCCAGGATCCAACCGTGGTTTTTCAACTTCAGCGCCCAAGATCCGACGATTTTCCATCTTCAGTCGAGCTATCCGTGAGCCTATTTTGCTCCCGAGCTTATTTAGCTAATTTCCCAGAACCGGCTGCGTTTGTTTGTGTTCCGTAATCCTTCGCCTCATCCGGCGCAACTCCATCATCTTCATAATCGTCATCGCCCTTGTCGTCCGTCTGGTCGGACTGGCGGACGACGGTTGGTTGGATGGATAAATGGACTGGCTGGAGGCCCGACGGTCGGCCAAGTTTCGAGCCCGTCTGGGCCGCGACAAGTGCTTAAATGGTATTATTTCGCAGCCTCTTGTTCGGGCCGTTGTTGTTCGTTGAAGTGTGCAAAATTCGCTCTTCTCTCGTCTCCTCGTAATTAAAATTATTTTGAAAACTTCAGCCCAAGCCGCAGCTCATCGTGTTTTGTTTTGCCGCCTGTTTGTTGGTTTTGAATTTTCTGTGTCTGCTTCTGTTTTTGCTTTTGCTTTTGTTTTTAGTTCATTATCGTGCTTTCCTCCCAGTGTTATTTTCTGGGCGAGCCGAGGCGTCTGTTTGCAGGTCGCGGCTTGTTTTCGTTTGTCCGTCTTGTTTGGTCTGTCCGTCCCTCCACGGCCTTCGAGTTGGAGAGAAATGAAGTCAATTGGAATTGCAGTAATTTGGTTCACATTTACCAATAGCAATTTGATTGAGGTTTGGAAAAATTACGCAAATTTCTTGTAAAATTATCTACTGAAAATTGCGTAAAAATTGCTTTGTTTCCATTAATTCTAAGTCTTCCCTCGGATTAAATCTTTGTCAAAGATTTTCCTGCGAATCGACCGCTCGTTTAAGGAGTACATGGGGAACGGAAAGGGAATATACCGAGTCGGAGCCAACTTCCTGGTGGACCCTTCCCAGTGGCCCCCAGGCCCGTGGAGACCGTCCCACGGGGATGGAAATCTTGGCTCTTTCGAGTGTAGCGGGCAAATGCACCGCTTCTGCTCGCCGAAAATCCTTCGACTGTGAAGAATCATGGCGCGCTTACGACGCCATCGAAATCGTCCTGGCCATCGCCGTTGCCGCCGTCGTCGTCGTCCTGCGCCAGGCCGATGGTATTGAAACGCTCGCCGGATATGGGCAGAATCGATTGGCGGCGGAGGCACGAAATGGGCGCAAAAATAAATATATAAATAAGTAAATGCGAAGCAGGACATGCAGGACAAACGGGTCAGACGTGGCGACCGAGACGGCACGTAGAGACGGGACCGGGGCGAGAGGGAGAGGGAGATGGTCGGCTGCGACACAAACGGCCATAAAAATGCAACAAAAAGCCGAGATCACGTCTCCGAGAGGACATCAAATGAAAAGTAGACCTAAAACGATGGCAACCGAACAGAGTCAACGGCGGCGGAGCAACTAACAACACCAACAACAACAACCTCGGCAGCGCCAACAACAACACCCAGCAGTAACGAGGGCTGAAAGAAAGGAGAAAAAGCCTTGGAGTCAGCAACGAGATGAAAGAAATCGATTTCGCAAACTCGTCCATGTAAAATGCATGAAATTTGAATGGAAAACAAATGAAAGTCAGCAATAAAAGCAAAACAGCAGAGCGGAAGAGGAGGTGGTGGAGGACGAGGAGATGGAGGAGCAGTGCAAAAGGAGTAGAGTCGATGGGAGGCGTTCGGGCGTAGGCGAGGAGGACGCGGGGTCAGCGGAACACAGGGGTGTCAGGTGGCAAAGCCAGCATATGGGGAAAACGGATTAGAAGTCGGTCGGGGAAAGGCAGCCAAAGGACGGGCGGGGAAACTGGAACAGCTGCGGGGGAAAGACAGAGACAGGGAAAAGGGTGGGAGAGGGAACCACGAAGGCGACGAACGGTTAAGAACGGGCTAACGATGCCGCAGAGAAGTGAAAGAGTCGCCGAGCGTGCGAGTGGGAGAGGGGCGGATGGGCGAAGGAGGGTGAATGGAAAAGTCATAGCAATATCCATATATGGAAAGGGAAATCATTGAGCAGGAGAAAATGAAGAGGTGAACTGTGTAGAACAGGAGCGGACGTGAGAGGAGGACGGAGTAGAAAAAGGCGCAAATTGCATATCGAAGCGGAGATTATTTTGCATATTTCTCTCATTACAACAACGAGCAAGCGAACGAACGAACCAACGAAGGACGGAGCGAGGGACCGGCGAAGGGACAGGACGAGGGACAGAACGATGAGAGAAATAAAGTGCGTCTGGACGGAGGAATCGACGAGAGGAAACCATTTATTTCCACACTGGGACGGAGGCAGACACATATGTCGGCCAGGACAATCGACAGGAGCGGGCGATCGCACGAAGCATAACGAAAGGCAAGACAGAGACAGGAGCAGACAAGCACCGATAGCGAGCGAATGAGAGAGAGTGTGTCGATATACTCGATTTGCATAGTAATAATTCGGAGAGGATGCACGACAGCGACTGACTGCAGGACAGGATGGGGAATCGGATCTCGCTCTGCTCAGTGGTCGTCCGTAGAGAGAGGAAACGAATCCCCTTTGAGCCGCAAACCTTGCCCTTTCCCTGACCCCTCCTCCTCTTCCTTGGAAGGGGTTTCGCACATCGATTTAAAGAAACTCGTTGCGGAAAATATCTAAAAATAACTTCAACCGAATCGTTTGATTGATTTTCCTCTCACCAGCAACACATCTCGCACGTCGTCTCGGTCGATCCTCTCTCTCTCCCTCTCAATCTTCTTCCAACACTCCCTCTCAGGTTGTCGCTCCTTCCGTCTTTAATTGAAATTTGTTTCCACTTGGGCGGTCGCACTTGAGTGCGTTCGATGGCCCATCATCGGCTCTGGCTCGTCTCACCGAGAATACAACAACAATAATAGTAACAACAACAACAAGAAAAAGACTAGTAACCACATCAACAACAACAACTGCAGCCAGAGGAGCAACTGATCTGTGAAATTTTTATTTCGTCCTTTCAGTCGGACGGTTTCTGTCACCAATTTGTATCACATTTCAGTTGCGACGAGAGCTGCAATTGCTGCACTGCATCAACAACAATATCACTACCAACAACAGCAATATCATCAACAGAACTAGAGCAACAACCACAACAGCAACAACAATTGCTGTACCACCGACAACCGAGCGTGGGCTGCGGTTCGGCAGGGGGTGACGAGAATGTGTCGTCGACGTGGAGGCCACCAGCAGCACAAACAAAGGCACGGTGAAATGCCAAATTGAGCAATGAAATGTAAACTTTTCATTTGATGTGAAATGAAAAGCAAGAAAAATTGTTTTCATTTTCCCACTGTTGTTTTTGTTGCTGCCGCTTTTGTTGTTCTCGTTGTTGTTGCTGACGTTTGTGCTGCCGACATGCTGTCGATGTGTTTGTGTCTGTGCAGTTTTTCTAAAATCCCGACTCTTCACTCGCAACACCCCAGCAGGCGCCGATCCCGGACCCGGACCCGGACACTCGCCGGTCACCAGCCTCAGCATCCGCCCCAACCTCAACCCCCATCTCGTGCCTCTCCCCTGCCGCTGCCGCGCTCTCCCCTCCTGCCTGCTCCGTCTGGTATGTTCCTCTTCCTTGTCGCACTCTCCAGCTCCCTCGGACGCCAAAAGTGATTCTCTTTTCCACTCAGATTTCATTTCGCTTCTCCCTCATTTTTCTCTCACTTTGTAGACAAAATAAAACCAAGTAAAATAAGATGGAACAGCATTTTTGCAACATTTTCACATGAAGCTGCATATTGTGTAGAGAATCTGCAGCAAGGACATTACTAAAGCAACAACAACAACAACAACAAGCTGACAGCAATGACAACAAAGTGTCCGAATTAAATAATTCACTTACGTGCGGATGGTTTCCTCTCATCATCGTTTTGTAATTTATATTTATTTTTTTCTCTTTCGTCCTGCGGTGCACTCAAGCGAAAATGTTTTCGTCGCACCCTGTACACCCAATATCGTCGTGTCCTTCACTCCGATTTAATCAGTTCCCAGGAACGATCCCGGAGTTTGTGAAAGAGCCGAAATTTATGACGTTTCAAGTAAAAGAAGCTCAGGACAGCCAATGTAAATTGTAAATTCTTCCCCAATTCGGAATTCAGAGGAGAAGGAAATGTTTTGGAAAGCACTTCGATGCACTCTCCGGACTCAAAGGATCAAAGGGTCCCGGCGGAAATCTCGGAGCTCAGGCCCGCACTTCGATTCCGCAATGTCCGCAGACCCAAATGTCCAGAGTTCCGGCGAATTGAATTCCAATTGCGAACAAACAGCTCGCTCGCTCGCTCTCGCTCTCATCACATGCCGTTCGGCAGAAAAACCTCGACCGCATCGAAGGCAGCGAGGACCAGGTTTTCGCGGTAAGGGGGCGGCTTCGGCGGCTCAGGGCCCTGGGCTTGGTGATCGTCCCCACACCGTCCCCTTTGTCCAGCTCCACCCCGTGATGGCTGGCGGGGCCGAATCGCGATGAGACCAGGGAAAAACAAGCGACTGTCGATGAGAGGCCGAGGGCGCGGCAATCCGCCAATATAGGCGAATAAACATCTGTTCGGCGACCCCGTAAGTAGGCCTCGATTTTTGCTCCCGTCCACCTCGCTCACGTTGGCTGCATTTCTCCGTCTCCTCCCGGCAGTGTCGACCCTTTCACTCTCCCTCCCCAGTAGTTTTTTCACAGCACAGCGCTGTCGCTCCCCGTCTCACACTCTCTCTCTCTCTCCTTTGGCTCGCCTCATGGCTCACAGTGTTTTCCACTCCCTGAGCCCGCGGAGCCACCGGACCCGGTTCCCTGCATTGATCCCATGGTGTGGCTGTGGTTGTCGACTCTTCGTTTTTTCGTCGGCTTTCGATCGATTCGATTTTTTCCGCGATTCCCCACCTCCGACCCTACCCGCAACCACCCTGCTTTTTGTGTCCTGTGGGCCCCGGGAGCCGCGAATGCTGCTCGGACTTTGGCTCCAGTTGTCCAGCAACAACTGTAATCACCACAACAACAAAAACAAGTACAATCCCTACCACAGGAACAGTCACTAAAACAACAACAATCACTATGGCAACAACAGGCACTACAACAACAACGCCATTAACGACCGGCAAATGGCAGCATGTCCAGGGCATTGATTCTCAACACTTTATTATAATTAAAGGGTTCGTCGGCGGAGGGCAAAATTGAGTGGGCTGGAAGCAGGGGCTGGCCTGAAGCCTTTTTTTCACGGAAAGCCTCGATGACTCGATGTGCCGTGCCGGGAAACAGTTTGCAACTAATCGTTGCTGTTGTTGGTTCGTACTACGAGAACTGGCAAGAGGCGACATCGAGCGAGGGAAAATCAATCGAAAACTCGGCTGACCCGGGAGTGTCTGAAAGGGTGAATTGCGAGGATTGCGATGAGTTGAGGTTTTCCTGAAACTCTGTCCAGTGTCGACTGTTGAATTTGTAACTATTTTTATTTGATTTGGCATCGTGGCCTTTTTCCCCATTCGACCTTTGGCTGTTTCCTGTCCCGCCAAACGCACTCGTCACCAGGTACCTGTCATCTCCACTCCCTCCACTCCTCGGGTGTTGTCCGCATTCGGGACCTCATGGAAATACGGCTCCTCCTTACGAGTGTCCTCGTTCCCAGCGAGTGGCAAGGGCTAAAGGCACGAGAAGCGAAGGACGTGGCCTACAGGAGGGAGGGCGGCGAAGATTCTTATTTGCAGCTCGGCATTTCAGAGTCGCTCGTTTCCTTAATGTCACTTCCGCTTCAGCTGCAACTGCAACTACACATTTGTGTTTGCCCAGGGCGTGTGCGAGGGTCTTCCAATAGCTGAGTCCGTCCCTAGGCGACGGAGCTCCTCGCTTGTAGGTTTCACGCAGTGCTTGCGATTTTTTCCCTCACCTCAAGCTACGATTTTATTTCGATTTGCCTTCGTCCAGAGAGGTCGGCCAAGGCCTCAAGACGCGAGGCTGCTGCAGCTCGCTGGAGACGCATCTTCCGCGTGCAGTGCGATGGACGGACCGACCGACGGACGGACGGACGAACGGGAGGTCAGGGCGAGTTCGCTTCCGCATCCGCTTCCAGTTAATATCGGCCACTTCCGGCTGGAAGGCAGTCCACCAGGGGCGGGGCTGCGTCTGTCACCGGATCCGGAGCGACCAGAACCGACCAGAACCGACCCGCCCGGCTGGGAGACCGAGTGACCGACCGACCGACCGCCCGCAGGGGCCCTCGTCGCTCGGGCCTCGTCCTGGCCGCCGCAGCACTCGGGCGGCATGAAAAACACTTGCGGCCCTGCTGCTGCGGCCGCCGCTGGGCGTCCATTTACGAGAGCCTTACATAATGTGGAGCCTACCCCCAGCCCCTCCCCTCTCACCCAACAAACTCACGCAAATAAACACTCACACCCACACGCACACACACACATTTAAAGCACATTAAATTTATGGCCTTCGCATAGTTTTTCTCGCTCCCGCTCTCACGCTGTCTCTTGACTCACATGTGGTGCTTTCCACGCAGACATTGTTGTTGGGCGGCTGTTATGGCCGTTGGAATAGTTGTTTTTTGTACACAATGTTGTTGTAAGACATGTTGTTGCTATTGCACTGTTGTCGACGATGTTGTTGTTAAGTTAGTTCAAGTCAAGTCGTCCCGACGACGACGACTTCCATGAAAATAAGCAGTCAACCTCGACGCCAACAACAACAAATGAGACATCGAGCACAACAACAACAATAATAGTGAACACCACAACAACAATCGGACATTCGGATCGAGGGAAGGGGAGAGCAACGGGAAGAACAAGATCAGGAGCCAACATTAACGCCCAGCGTGTGGGCGTAAAAATAATATTCACCGCATTCAACCTTTAATCGATGGACCCGGGGGGCGGGCTGCGCAGGAGGGAGGTCTCGAGTGCTTGTGTGTGTGTATGTGTTTGTGTGTGTGTGCGTTCTTGTAGTATTTGCACACACTCTCATAAGGAAGGAAGAAATAATCATAAAAATTATTCTAGCATGCAAGAGAGAAGTGAGTTCGCTCAGCAAGAGACCACAGTGAGAGACGCGTGTGCGACAGAGAGAGAGAGAGAGTATAAGGGAGCGTGGAGAGAGAGAGAGAGAGAGTGACTTTAGACGAGTCTCTGCATGTGTGTAGTGCTCAGCTTCACTTTCCGTTTGTGGCCTGCGGGCGTCGGCGGTCGTCGCTAACGGTCCGTGGCGTGGCTGCCACGCCCCACCCCGCCCACGGCCGGGGATCGCGTCCACAGTCTGCAGCCCCCACAGTCGCAGGGGGTGCGGGTGCGCCGACGAAGGGGCCACGGAATGAGTGCTCGAGCTTAAAGCTAATTGAATGCCTGGCAGCGAGATAACGACGAGCGGAAGCTCCGCCCCTGCCCGGGTGGGGGGCGTGGCTGGCGCAGTCTTTATGGGGACGGCGCTTCAGGGAGCGGCGACCTTGGCAGGATATCGAGCTGGAGCGGGGCGAAAAAAATTTCCACAAGCGCGGATCGTGGCGCGACCGAGAGGCACCAGGACCACCCAGCACCGGATGTCCTTGAACCGAGAGTTGCTGCGTGGAAAACCCGATGAGTTTAAAGTCGAGTGAAAAGTTAACAAGGGGAAAATAAATCGAATGCGAATTTTACACCAAATGTAGGGAAATTCGTGTGCCGAAATGATCGGGATTTTCGTACGGTTTCCCGAAGCAACATCAATCGAGCGAGTTCGCGGAGAGAAGAACAAAGAACGGATCTCAATGGATGGGCGAGAAGTAGCAAATTAAGGCGAAGAACTTGAAAGGAGGCCAGAGAGAAGGGGATCGAGCGTGTGAGGGGACGAGGAGAACCGCGGGATACAACGGGTCGGGAAGAAAATTTCAAATAAATTCATTTTTCATCCTCGCGACGCTGAAGCCAGCTCGCTTTCGCTCTCTAGGTTTCCGTGCCTCTGCTTCCTTTACGACGCCTTCAAGAGCCCACAATTTCTCTGCCATTGCTTCCCTGGCTCCCCACCTTCCGCCTCCCGAACGATTGCATGTGTGCGTGAGTAATGAGGATCACGGTTTCAGGACTCGTCGTCGTAGACATTTGAAATACTTTTTGTGACGGCGGAGATTGTGGTTGATATTGTTGTGGGTTTTATTACTGTGGGCATTGTTGTTGTTGTTGTTGTTGTTGTTGCCGTTCTCATTGTTGCGGTTCTCGGCTTTAATTACGTGGCAAAGCCAGGGTCTCGCCTGCCGCTCCCGCACCGCGAACTCGCCGCTTTTGCCACCTCGACGTCTTCAGTTTCTTCTTCTTCATCTTCATCTTCATCTCCGCGTTCTGTCCTTCTTCCTTCCTCCTCTGCTCTCCCTCCCCTTGTGACCCGCCCAACATGTCGGTTTAATTCCTGGCGGCTCCCTTTGCTCGCGTTCCTTTCGCCCGCCCCTTTCCTCGTACCGCCGCCCGCCGCCGCCCGCCCTCGGTCCTCTTTTCTTTCAGTTCCAGTTCATGCGGAGGACCAGGGACGAATTTCATTTGAATCCCCGCTTCCTGTCCGACTGCGATGGCGCCGCCAACTACGCTGCCGCCAAAGAACCACGACCACGACGACGGCGACGGCAATAAAGAAACGCGGCCAAGAAACACCGCAAAAGTAAATAATTGCTCGACACCTGGGCGTGGCGAGGCTGCTCCGGAGCCGGCCGACCGCCCCTCCCTCCCCACGCCCGCGCCGCTCGCTCCCGTGGCTTCTCGCACTTTGCCCTCGGCCCGCCCTCGCCGGCCCGCAGTTCGTTAATTTCTTTGGGTGGCCACGCGACGGGGCGCGAGTGGGCCAGAGGAAGAGGGTGGGAGAGAGACAGGGAGAGAACAGCCTGCAGGCAAATTATTTTCATTGACAATTTCTCGAGCGTAATTATTGCGAAATTCAGAGCGAAACAGAGCGGCGAAGGCCGCAGAGACAGGGCGAGGGCGAGGGCGAAAGCGTTGCCTTTCGTCCTTTTTGCGGTTCAAATTGAAATTTTACGCTACGTTTATGATTAACTTCTTGCCGGCGTTTAGAGGCCCTGGCGAGTGGTTCGGACGGCGGGTCGGTCGCAGGACGGTCGAGTGAAATTTGCATAACTTTTGTCTCGTGCTGCTCCCGCCGAACCGAAGGCCGCCCGCACCTGGGCCGGGCCGACTTCCGGCGGCCCTTTTCGCGGGGCGCCGGCAATTAAGGACGATCGAAGGGGTTCTGCCGTGGCCTTCGCTACCCCGGCGGCAGCCTCGGGAGATGTCCTTTCAAAGGCGGCGCCAGCAGCACGCAGCCGTTTCCCATCAAATCCTTATTAATCGAGCTTCCCTCCCTCCCCCCAGACGCCGCCAACCGACGGCCGACTGCCTCCTGCCGACATCCATCGAGCGTCAGCGGGCGACCTTCACGCGTCCCGCCCCAGCCGCGCCGTCGCCTTCGCCTCCGTCGCCTTCGCTTCCACTTGAGCATCGAAATTAAAACGTTAAGAGCGACAACGTCTTCGGCCCGTCCCGTCGCGCCGTCTCCCGCCTGGGGACCCCCGTGTCCTGGCGCCCAGTCAAGCGGCAAATTGAGTTATCCCCAAGTGTTGCCACCTTTTTCGTTCCATTATTACCGTCCCGCTCCCACTTGTTGGCCCTTGGGCCGCTCGCTCGCTCTCCCTCCCGGCTCGGCGAACGTTTAACTCGGGCAATGTTGTTTTTGTATCTGGTTTTTTTGTTGTTATTGTATTTGTTTCAGTTTTTGTTGCTGGTTTTGTTTGTGTTTCCGCTGTTGCATTTGCTGTTTTTGGCTGTGTCCTTCGCCTCCGACACGGTTGGCATTTGTCGTCGAAACGATTGTATTAAATTCTTCCGTCGTCCTTTTCTGTGTTCTTCTCCCGCAATTTTTCTCTTCTCTCCACTATCGCCCTGCGCTCTTCACCCTCTCCGTCCCGTCTCTCTTCCTCCATCTCCCCTCTCTTACTCACCCCATAATATAGTTGTTGTCGGAATGAGGCTTTAGGAGTTGTTGTTGCCGCGGCTCCCTTGTCGCCATCAACACGTGTCTTCGACATATCCATCTCCATCTCCCTCTCCATCTCTTTCTCGGTCTCGTTCCTTCGCACTGTGTGCATGCCTTTAATTTTCTCTCTCTCTCCCTCCGTCGCTTTCTTCGGACTTCCGAAACTTGTTAATTCGTTCTCGATTTATCGTTTTTCCATTTTTGTTCTTCGTAGTTTCTTATGATAACGGTGACATCGGTCGCACCTCGCACAAACAACAACAACAACAACGGCGCAGTACACGAAAAGGACGAAACCGCTGACACATTCCATCTGATCATTTCCTGTAACGAACGGACTTCTCTCGCATTTCCTGGCTAGAGAATTTACGTCGGATGATGTTTGTGGAAATTAGAAATTTCCCAGGTCTCGAGGTCGAGCTGTGTGAATCCAGTGTATTCTGGGAACCTCTTCTGATTTCTGTGTCCCACATTCGCCGAGGGGCGGAGGCTCCGAAGCCGCCGTCTTCACCTCCCTCTAAGGCTGGACCACAGGGTCAAAGCCTTCGGCTCCAACGCATTGGGCTCCCGAGAAATCGTCGTCCTTCGTCGCCGGCACACACGAAAATTCCTCTCGCCCCCTCTCCGGAATCCCCTGTCCCCTCTGGCCACCTCTGCAGAGTTTCAAACTCGACGTCCTCGTTCGGTTCGAAATAAAATGTGTTTAAACTTCGCATAGAAATCCTGCTTCAATGAGATTCGTGTTCTCAGTTCGATTGTTGTTATTATTATATTTCTGCTGTCGTTGTCGGTGTTGTTGTTGTTGCTTCTGGTGCAGGTATTATTGTATTGTCATATAGTGGCGTTTTTGTAGTAGTGGTGTAGTAGTATGTTGTTGTTGTTATTGCTGGTATAAGTGGTGTCGTACATGCATTGTAGTTGTAATTCCGTTTTCTGTTATTGTCGTCACAGCCGCCCGCCGTACAGCGAGAACGCCGAGGGCAACAAGAGACAGGACGACACTTGTCCAGAGAGGAGGAGAGGGGCGAGGGTGGAGACTGAGGGAGAGTGAGGGAGAGGGAGGGAGAGGGAGAGAGGCAGGGATGGAGTGGTGAATGAGGTTCGTGTGTGCGGCACGAGGAAGGCTGCGAGTTTCGCCAATAATTGTATCTAAGTTTGGCAACAATTTCGTTCGATTCCTGCCCTACCTCCAGCCACTCCCTCAGCCGCCCTCCCCCGAGCACGAGCACCCACACACACTCACTTTCCCCCTCTCACACACGCACACACCCTCCCACTGGGACACAACGACGCACGTCCTGTGCCACAGGTGCGAGAGGGCATGCGACCAGATGGCATATAGCGAAACAGCAACAACACTACATCAACAACAAGGGGATAACGGTATATGTATGTACCGAGAGAATGTGTGTGTGTGTGTTTGTGTGTGTCGCCATTGAGTGTCCTTGCAGCACCTTTTAGCACTCTGCTCCAGTCTGATAGCATTCATCGGCTGCTTTCGGTTCTATTACTTTTTGTTGTGCTCTTCATTGCTGTTGCCGTTCGCATTGGTGTTGTTGTGGCTGGTGCGGGTACTGGCGCTGCTGAAAAATCGTTGTAAAGCCGGTCCCTCCTGGGAGCGACCGGGGTGGGTCGGGCTGTCGGCCCAACAGCCGCTCGACGACACTCTGAAGAAGTCATCAATTTCTAATGTTAAGGACTTACGGATAGCTTTCAATTATTATCGAATCCATTTCGGGATGGGAAACCCTTGCACCATCCCCATGTGTGTGTGTGTGTGTGTGTGTGTGTGTGTGCGTGCGCGTGAGTGCGAGTGAAGTTTCGGCTTTACGACGAGAACGACATCATCATCCTCATCCGCTTCCTCGTCACCATGATCATGATCATCCACTGTGGAATCGTCAATGGGAGGAAATGAGAAAAAGCTGGATTACTTGGTGAAAATGACAACAATGATAGGATTATTAGGTTAACTTTTTACAAACACAGCTGTGTGAGTGTGTGCGGAGTGGATGTGATTTCCGAAGTATATGGCGTCGTGATGTGAAAACGCTGTTTGTTTGTGTGCGAAAATTGATTATATTCGAACAAGAAATGATTCCCAAAATACGATAAAGTTAAATGCAATTACTTGTGATATGGGGAAATTGAAGATTTTGAGCGAACACTCCCACACACACACACCCAAACACATATACAAACGTGTCAAATCGACGGTAACTGCATTGATGGAATCATGGTCTACGGACAGATAATGGAAAAACTTGAATGAAACGTAAGTTTTCCCACACCATGACCTGCCGGTTGTTGTCATGCATCAAATTACTAAAATGTAGTTAGATTTTCAATCGCTTTTGTATTGCGCATTCAATGGTCCGAGGGCTTGGCTCTCGTTTTGTTCCGGCTCGCCCTCCGCCCTACCTCTCTTGTTGGGCCCCTTTAATTGTTGGTTGTATTTGCTTAAATCACCGTCGCTCGATCTCTTCCACCTCACCTCCAGTCGCGCCCTTTCGACCACCTCGCCTCCATCCATCTGCTCGCAATCTTCCATATCGACTTCATGAGAGGCATCGTGCGAACGAGACGGCCGTAGACGAAACTTCATGAATGTCATTCAATCTTCCGAGATTTGCTGCGTGTGGAAAAAGTTGATAAATTGTTTGTCATCTCGGGACTCGATGTCACCGACAACTGGCATCCCCGACTCGAGGCCGGGGCTCGCTTTGAAGTGCTTCGCCTGCTGCCGCTGCTCAGAATGAGAAATTGCGACTAATTTGTTAAAATTCCTAATAATAACATCGAACTCAACAATTTCCTTCCTCCTTCCTCCGTCCGCCGCCTCCAACACCCCCACACTCCCTGCCCGCAAGGGTGTCACGAGGTGCCACCGAGAAGTCACTCTGAGTGCGAGCGAGAGGAAGGACGAAGAAGTTGCAAATTACAGGTAAATAAACAGAGAAGGCAGAGCGACAGCAACAGCGACATACCGGAGGACGATAAGTGGGTCGGAGTGGGGCGGAGTGACAGATCAAAGGAGGAGACGACGACGGAGCGGGAGGGCGCGCGAGGTCGGGGCGTGCCAGGTGGCTGGGGATGACCGACAATAACAAATTGAATAAATTTCGGAGTTTTTGGGAATCTAGCAAATAATGTCATGGAAATCACACGAATGGCGAGTGAACGAGGACACGCCGGGATGCGGGAGCAGCTGTGAGCGAGGCCGGAAGCGCCACGGTGCCGGAAGTGCGACGCTCCGTGGAGAACCGAAAACCGAGCATCGGGCATCGGGCTGCGAGCTGCGAGTCTCCTGCCATGAACGGCTGCCGAGCGCGATTGTCGTAGTATGCAAATGGCGAAGACGAGGGCGGGAGTAAAAAATGGGCGCTCAAAAAGTCCGAGACTCGCGCCGGCAACGTGCGAAAAAATGCATGAATAATTTTAAATAATTGAGAAAATGATGAAAACTCCGAGAGACAATTGCCAGGACCCCGCCCATCAGGGGCAGGGCGACCGACCGGGCGCACGATTCCATTCGGTGAATGTCGTATTTGGACTCGGAGTTTTCGGAATTTCTGTTTGCCTTTTTCATTTGGCCGGCAGTGGCCGAGGGACTTATGTAAATGCGTCCTAAAGTGCGGATAATAAAAAGGGAAGCCGACGACGAGGATGAGAACGAACAGGAGTCGGTGGAAGGAGATCAGATGAGATGGGGAAACTTGGGCGAGATTAAAAAATGAGTGAACAAACTGGGATTTCAGAGGCCCGGCATTCGAGCTCGCCCATGAGGAAGGGACGTCTGGCTGGGGGTGGGACGTGGGCGGAATCCTCTGCCGAAAGGGAAAGGATATCGACCTGATGTGGAATTTACTGGCATTGGACTTTTGAACTCGGTTTAGAATTCCTCAAAAACAAAAATTACATTAAACTTCTTCCATTGATTCACAAAACGCCGTCGTCGTCCATCACAATCACGGAACCCTAAGTCCGATATTCTAAAGGACCCTAATTGTCCTGGCTCGACCTTCGCTGAAATTGTGCGAAACAATTACCTGCTTCCCAAGACAAGTCCTCGTGCTTTAAGCTGCTCTACTTTGCTCGGCAAGGTCCTTGTAAATCCCCAGTACAGCTACAGCAAGGACAACAACAGCCACAGGAACAATATTGAAAAATTGACGTGCAAAGTGTGCAATAAATTCCGCGAAAATAATCCTCAATCTCCGCCGAGCACACGACGGGCCCGGGAAGGACGAAAGACGACGGGGCCAGGATCGCGAGGAACCTCCGACATCGTGAGCTTGAGCTCGATTTGCTGCGAGGGAGACGCCTTTGTCTTTGACTAACTTAAGACGTGTCTGCGGGACGAGATCGCGGCCGGAAACGGCAGGGAGACGAGGGCGGCGATGGAGGCGGAGGTGGAGGGCAGCACAAGGATAATGGAAGCGAGACGACAACAACAGCGAGGAAACAACACCGAAGTCGGAAGATGCAACACCCTCAGGACGAGAGCAAAATGGCGTCGGTGTCGATTGCAGCGCTCATCGCGAGCCAGAAGCAGAAGTAGGAGAAGGAGGGGAGAAGCAGGACGGCGACCGAGGCAGGAAGAAAGAAGGCGATGGTGTGAAGCGGTGGCTGATGGGACGGAGGAGCTCGCTAATCGATTAATGATGAAAATTAAAACCGAAACAAAAACCTACAACAAGAACGAGACGGGCGGCGAACAGAGGAATACGGATAATGGATAAAGGAGACTGCAGCAGGGAGAGTGGGGAGAAGAGGAGAACGAGGAAGGACGCTCGAGTTCCGCAGGATGCGATTTCTTGCCAGGATATCGTGTTGCATTCTTCCAGAGCTGCGAGGAGACTGCAGAGAGCAACGTTTTAATCCGGACACGTCGGAGGCTTCCAGCGATGACGAGGACTCGAGGGTGCGATGACGGCGAGAAGCGAGTGCGAGATCGGGCAGGTTCAGGAGCTGGAGCGATGGGGCCGAAGGTCGCAGAGAACGGGGACATCGGGGATCAACAGGGATAGCGAGCCAGGAGCCGGCTGCAGGACTCAAGGAAGGAGACCAGACCGCAGTGAGCGAGGGAGGTTGAGACAGGAGCAACGAGGACGAAGGAGGTCGGCGATGGCCGTGAAGCAGGGCGCAACAGGACTCGTTGCGCGGCCGGAGCTTGATTGGATTATGATTCTATCATTGGTCGACCCGCGCGGCCCGGGGCAGCCTCGAGGTCTGAGCAGATTAATGTCAAGTGGCGGCCGCTAGATGGCGCGCACTAATTAGAATATTTCATAGAATCGAGCATCGATTACCGAGCATCGACTATAAGAGCAGACAGACTGAAAGGAGGAGCGGAATGAAAGGATGGGCTGAGCGGAGAAGGTCAACAAGAGTGAAGGAGAACGAGGGGAGAGGAAGGAGCGGTGTAGAAGGGCTTGATGGAGGGCATGCTAATCGCCGAAGGACACTCGAAGGATCGTGCGGACTTGTGATAAATGCTTTAATTGCAGCGGCGAACAAATGGCGGCGTCAGGAAGCGGAAATGCCATAAATCCAGGGCATTGGAACGTGGCGCTTAGCGGGAGTGTGAGTGGACGGAACAGCCACAAACGCACACATTCGCACACACACGTGCAGCCCAACACACTCTTCCATTCATCCACTTCCCCGAACTGCCGCAACTTCTGTACATCGCACGCAGTCAGAGCGACAGAAAGAGGAGCGAGACGGACCGACAACGTAAGCAGTTCCGGCGTGAGTCGAGGAGGCAACAACAAAAGCAGCAATCGTGTACAAAAACAACTCAAATCCTCATCTTCATCTCCGTCTCCATCCGGTGCGAGGGAGAGAGAGGAGGAGAGATAGAGAGGGGAAACACGTCTTCCACAGCGGAAGACAATCAGACAATAAAAATGAAACAAGACTCGGGGGAAGAGAAAACTATTGTGGAAAGCAGAGTCAGAGGGAAAGGGAGCCAGTGAGAGGGGGGAGGAGGAAGACAGAGAGAGGGAAAAAATCTAGAAACGGAGGTTGATGGAAGGATAGAGAAGATGTGATAGGGCGCTCGTCTCGTCCCTCGGCCAAACGCCATCGCTCGCCCCACCGACAGCAGATAATTTTCTTATAATCCCTTCGCTTCCCTGCCCTCCCCCTCCGCTTCCCTGCCCTCCCCCTCGCTTCCCATCCCTCCGCCAAACCACCTCGCTTTCATTCCGTCGTCCTCTCTTCATTCTCTGCGAAATTCCCGAGAACGAAATTATTTTTCGAAATTTACTTCTTCAGTTTCGGTTCCGAGTCAGAAACAAGGAGGAGTCAAGAAGTAGGGGGAGGAAATTAGACGAAGAAGAAGAAGAAAAAGGAGCCGAGGAGAGGATCCTTCGAAGGATATTGAAAGGCGATGCTGACGGGAAGAACCCGGGCGCTTTGCGGAAGGGAGGAGGCGACGAGCAAGCGGAAACTTTTGACTAATTTTCGTCCCAGATGTCGCGTCCTTAATTTGATACGCACACAAGTGCATAGAGAGAGACACACAGAACACACACATACACACTTACAATAACACCCCGAGACATACACACTCGCACAGCATTTGGACATTGTAATGAATGATGAGCAGCAAATCCTTTCGATATCCTTCTCAGCTGCTCGAGATTAGTATGAAGTATTGCACTGCACCCCCAACAACAACTACAACAACAATTGCAAGACCTCCTCCCCCTACCCATCCATGAGCCCCTGCTGCTGCTGCTGCTGCCCTTGCGCTTCTCACAACAACAACATTCGCTTCCAGTTCCGGTTTCACTTAAGTTTATTAGTTTTTGCTCGTTAGTGCGATGCTAGAGAAGAGATGAAGAGCATTGTTGGTTTTGTTGTTGTCGTTGTTGTTGCTGTTGTTGTTAATGTTTCGCAGTAGTTGTTGATGTGAATTGTTGTTGCTGCTGTTGGGAACTATTGTTGTTGGCCGAGGTTGCTGCCGTCGCTGCTGATGCCGAGGTTTTTATTCGGCACTACTTTATAAACCAACAGAAATTAACACCAGTCATGACCATGGAGCACCAACAACAACAATAGCAACAACAACAATTACAATAACATAAAAACAAAAATAAGAAAATAAACAAGCAAGAGGAGAAAACGGAGAATTTTCGTCTGGGGTTTTTGTTGTTCTGCTCCTTGGTGTTGAAGTTGTTGTTGTTTCAGGTCCACGTTGGTTTGGGCGGTGTTGGGTGTTGTTGGGTTTTTGTTGTTGTGGCAGTTTTCGGTGTATTTGTTAGTTGCAGTTGTTGTTGCATCTGCCGCTGAGCTACTGCTGTTCCTGCAGATGTGCATCCGAGCGAGAATGATTGATTCAACTTTAAAATTCTACACGGCTCCATGAGTTCGTACCTAATTGTGTCTGTGTGAATGGGTGTGTGTGTGTGTGCATGTGGTGTGTCTGTGTGTGTGTGAGTGTGGGTATGAGTATGTGTGAGCCATCAACACAGATGCAATTGACGCACTATTATTTGTGTTAAATAATGCTGCCTTCGTCCTTTTCTGTCTAGCTCGTTCACCCCCGGCTCTACCTCCCCCACCCCCCTCGACGAATCATCTATGAACTCTTCTCCCTCTCTTCCCTCTCTGTCTCTCTCTCTCTCTCTCTCGACTCTGGCTGCCAGTCAGTCACTCGCTTAGTTTTCCAGTCAATCCTACATTCAGCGCCGCCCAGTGTGTCGTTGTTGCTGCTAGTGGTGGTTGTTGTTCTGGAAGTGATCTGGCAACCCTCGTCGATGGGGCCGCTCGGTTTCGGCTCAACTCGGCGAGTCGTACCTCAGCGACTAATACTGGAAATAATTACGAGAGTGAATTTATGTTGCAGCCACTGAAATAAATGCGCCTTCACGCTTGACGAGTCCTTTCGTCCTTCCGGTCCCTTCTTCCTCCTGCCCCGTCTTCGAATTTGGTGCCCCTCTTCTCCCGTCCCTTTTCTCTTCCTCCTTTTATTTGGCTCAACGACTTGCAAAACGCATGCAATGCGGCGATGTTGTTGCCCTCAGTTGTTGTTGCCGTTGTTGTGATTTCTATTGCTGAAATTCCTCTTGTTGCACCTTGTCTGATTGTTGTTATTGTGGCAATGGATGTTGTTGCTCCAATTGTTGCCATTACTCCGAGCACCTTTTTGTTCTTCCCATCGCCGTCCGGGCGAAGGATCCGGCGAAAGGTGGAACCAGCGCAGCCACCGTCATCCGGGAGCGACGAGCTCCGTCTCTCTCTCTACCTCCCTCCCTCCCTTCTTCTCTCGCTCGCACACGTTCAATCGCCCCCACGCTTCCCTTATGAACGCAGTCGCCTTTCTATTCGTTGGCTTTTCTTCGCATTTCCAGCGGGCTGTTGAGATTTTGTTGCCGTTGATGTTGTTTTCGTTGCTGCCGTCCCATTGTTGTTGCTCTCCCGAATGTTCGTCCCGCGTGCAACACGGAGATTTTCGTCCTTTTGTTTCAATGTTGCCGCTGTCTGCTAGTGTTGTTTCATTGTCAGATTTTCGAGAAAATCCATCGGAAATAATTCCATTGTTTGAGCCAACCATTTGCTCTTCTTACCTTTACAGCCTTCTGCCGTTTCCGCCTCGACCTCTTCTGCTCTCTACCTCTCTTACCTTCTCTTCCTCTTCGATCCCTCCTCCTCGGCATTTGCTTCGTCGACCTCTTCTACGGTAATTTCTTCCTCTTCGCCTCTCTCCTTCGGCGTCCACAACTCGTCTCCAATCGAGGCTCCATCTCTTTGTCTCCAGCCCTCGTCGGGACATCGTGCGAGGTTCATTAGATCCTTGATTTAGGAGTCGAGCACCAACTTCGTCCTTCCTCCGAGACACAGCCGTCGCCGGCGATGGAGCTAGCATCCTTGAACTTCCCAACTTGCCCACTGCTGGTGGTGGATCCTGCCAAAGGCCATAAAAGGATTTCTTTTATCAAATGTTTCCGCAACCTCAGCTCTGACTCATGTGCCTCCTCAGAGGACTCAGAGGACGACATGACCTCACTCGGCGAGTGTGAGCGTGAGTTTCTGTGAATGTCTGTGTGTGTCTGAGCCCCGAACATCCATCGAAGATGACGCCGAACATCGCAGGAGGTGGGCGGCTTTGCCTCAATCCTTTTGCAAATCACTCCACTCATCGGCCCGCTGCGGCCATTTATTATCCTTTTTATCGACGAGCCGCCGCTGCCCCGTAGCGAGGGAAATCGAGAGGCCGGGGAGCGGTTTCAAGGCGGTTTTAAATCGGGCTGACAAAATCGTCTCGTCATATTCGCCATGGCGCCGCCGCCGCCGATGAAGCAGCCAAAGTTCACAAACTTCCGTCATTACAAGGATATTAATTAAAAGGACATACGTCGCCCAGGAGGAGACCGAGGGGCGGCTGCAGCCGAACTCGTGGACGCGCCACGACCGCAGTGTAATGGCCGTCGATACCCCGGCGATCCTGCGTCCCTGTGGCCTGAGGCAGCCCCTCGACCCCGCCACCCCCGTCGCATCGCTCAAGCCGAGTCGCGGCCCATAAAATGTTGAATGCGAAAAACTCGTCGAAATTATGAAGGTCCTCGGCGAGTCGCCTATTCGTCCTTCTGCTTTGTCTGCAGCTGATGACTCCATCGTTGGCGGGCGTCTGGGCGCCCAGGGCCGGGCGAGCGCGGCGCCGGAGTCGGAGTCGGAGTCGCTTCAAGGACATCCTGCTATTTTTCTGCTCCGCTTCCGCCTTCCCTTCGGCACGGCTTGGCCTGGTCGGGAGCGGTCGGGAAAAAGTCGCGTCTTAGAAAATAATTTCCCCCGAATTAACCGTGAAAATTTCATGGAGAAAATGCAAATTTCCAACGCGTAGGAAGATTTTCTGCTGCCAGGTTCACGATTTCCGAGAAGCTCCCCGTCCTCACTCCACACTCACTCTCACACTCTCTCTCACTCTCTATCTCTCTCCGCCCCTCTCTCCGTCCTCTCATTACGTGCTGCCTCCTCTGCTCCTCCGGTGGCGGGCGAAGCTGAAGGCTGCGGCCAGCCGAAGACGACTTGGCGGGACGGAAGGCGTGGAGGGGTGGCGAGTGGGAGGGCGAGGGCGAGGGCGAGGGCGAGGGCGAGGGCGAGGGCGAGGACGAGGACGAGGACGAGGACGAGGGTGGCTGAAGTGTCGGAGAGGTAGCAGAAATTGATAAAGAAAAAATAGATGGCCGGAGAGAAGAGGCAGCAGAAGCCGACATCAATTCAGCGATTAAGGACACTGATTTAATTTAATTTCCATCCGAGCGAAATGCAATATGAGGCCCATCGCGCAGGAGGCAGAGGGTCTGACAGAGAGATGGAGAGAGAGAAAGAGAGAACGGGAGAGGGAGATCTGGGAAGGAAGTCGAGGAAGGAAGGAATTCGAGGAAAGATTATTGAGAGTCGTTGGCTCAGGAAGGAAGCAGGAAATCGACGGAGTTCGAAGACATCCATTTGGAGGGACCGATGGGGGAGCGACAGAGGGGGGAAGTGGGAAGAGAGGCGAGTTTGAGGGGCGACAGTGGAAAAAGAAGGCCTGGAAAAGGCGAAAAGGAGAAAAAAGGAAAGGAAAATTCTTGGGAAAACGTTGACAACCGCGGCTGTCGCCTCGTGTCCCTCCCCGAACCTTGTGATGGCTGTCGGCTGCGGAAACCTCGCTCTTTCGAAATTTCAATTATCCCCTGTGAGTCCCGGCCACGATATTGACACGGATTTACAGAATTTGCCACACCCTGGAATTCGGCGAAAACATCTCTCACAATTATTCCATTGAACACGGCTTCCTCAAGTAGTTTCCGGATTTCCGGAGGGTGAATTACCGAGATTTCCCATCAGGTGGGTTGTTGAAGCCCGACTGACACACGGTGACCACCGTCGCTTCCCGCCGCAGCGAACGACCCCTGAGCCCTCACCCCTGGCCATGATCCGCTCACGCGCCATCGATTTCGCGCCCTCCAGCGTTCGCGGCCCATTGACGCCGTGAAGAGAGCGTCCTGTAAACTTGGCACGGCCGATCAGCGCGGCGGCGATGACAGGGCACAAAGGACCCGGTCTCCCTCCCTGTCGCTCGTCGAGCAGTGGACGACCGGACGATGAGCAGTCGTCCTTGACGTGCTCGGCTGCCATATTTAGCTGTTTGTCTGAGCCGTTTTTTCTGGTCGTTGAGCTCGAAAACGACCGCCAGAGACGAGTCGAGTCGAGTCGTGGCCGGGGGAGCGAATCACGGCGAGGGGGTGAGGGGCCACGAAGGAGCGAGAGGGCGAAGCAATCATTATCCCGGGAGGGGAAAGAGTGCAGCTGCTCGATGGCAAAGTTTCGCCGAGGTCCGTCGGGGAGGGAAGCGAGGAGAAGAGAGGGAAGTATTGAAAGCAAACGCGAACAAAGGTGAATGCGGGGAACCATGTACAGGGTGTCTGGCCAGGGGCGCGGGGCGAGGGCGGTGGGCCGGCGGCACAGGAGACGAGGGGCGTGGCAGGGGCATCGCATTAATCAAATGCAAATGAAAGCGCAAAACGAGTGCAAAAACGAGCGAGGAATCAAAACGGCTGAAAAAATCGAGTGCTCGTTTTTCGCTCCCGCTCTCGACCAACCGCACGCCGCACCGCCCCGCCGCGCCACGTCCCGCCCCAAGTCACCCCGAGCCGTGTTCCTTTTTCCTCCTCAATTATATTTTTTGCGAGTTTTTTTCGGTTTCTGTGAAAATGCATGTTAAGTGAAAAATAAGAGGATGGTGGGCGGCGGGCGGCGGGCGGGGCCAGCGACGGAAAACGACTGCCCTCGAGCGGTGCATCCATGCATTGTGTTTGCATTTTTCACAAAACCTACTCCTCTCCCCCACTCCCCCCATCGCCCCTCGTCCTGCCGGGTTCATTTCGTTGGCGGTCAAACAAAACGCCAGCGAGAGCATTAAAGCGCTCTCCAGTGGGACAGCAGAGGAGGGCAGTTGGGCACTAAATGAGTACAGCGGAGCGGAGTGTTATTTTGTTTTGACCTCGCCCCCACCGCCCCCCGCCCGATCTCGTCGTACATGCCGATGTACATATGTAGTCCCTTACATTGCCTCGTACATGGTGGCATGCAAAATCGCTCTCTGGCGCATTTCAGTGAATGCTCCCCATTTAAACATCCACCGTTTCGGCTTTTAGCTCCGTTTCCATTTCGCCTTTCGCTCGGCAGCACGAAGCAAATTAGAGCGGAAGACGTTAACGAGAGCCTCTGCTGGAGGAACCTCGTTGGCTGACCCTTGGCGGTCCAGCGAAGCCGACGTTCGAATCCGGGCCAGAGCCTCTCTAGCCGGGATCGGAGAGTTCCGATCACTCGAAGATGAGGCAGATGAAGGAGTCCTGCTTCAATCTCCTCGAGCAAAGCCGGGGTCTCAACTCGAGGCCTCGTTTTCAGATCCCCTGTGGTGGGAGAAAGAGAGACATTGAGAGGGAGGGACGACTTTAGAGCCGAATGGTCCACGACCTGCACTCGGGCTACTGGAAATCCCGAAATCTCGTTCTCGCGCTCGCTCGTGTGTCATTCGAAATTGAAAAAAACTCCCTGGCTCTCACTCGCCCTCACTCCTTCCTCACCAACCTCCCTCCATCCCCCTCTCTGGCGACACTGCTGTCTGTCTCCCTCTCACCGCGGGCCCCCCGAGTCGCGGAGATCTCGGTGCCAAATTAAGCATTACTTCGGCCGAAGGACATTCGCAGGCGTCGTTGTTATTGTTGTAGACGTTGTTGTTCCCGTTGTTGTTGTTGTTATTGTTGTGGTTGTTGTTATTGTCGTTCAGCTGCTGTTGTTGTCGTCGTCGTCGGCGCCGGACGCCGCCGTCCTCGCCGAAACGCGAGCCGAGGGCCGATGCCTGACGAAGGGCTTTAAGGCGTGGCCATACAAATTGTTTCTGTTGCTGTTGTTGTTGTTGTCGCTGTTGTTGTTGGAATGGCCCTTCTCGTCGGATTTGCTGCTGGCTCTGCTAAATAACGCAAATGAAGTTGTAACAAGGCTACAACAAGGATATCAAGCTCGAGCTCAAATTTATTATCCCTTCGTCTGAAACATAAAAATCACAACAACAACAAAAACAAAAGGCAACCGAACAAAATCGCAGAGCAACAACAACATCACGCAACAAGAAGAACAACAACGAGAAAACGCCGACAACAACAACACCGAGAACAAGAGTATCTCCAACAAAGGATACTCTTTATATCCATGCAAAGGACTTTTATTTCGCCGCCCAACGACCAGGACGTTCGGCCGAGGAGCGGCGGAGAGCGAGAGAGTTGCGAGTTGATGGTAGCGGACAGAGCGAGGCGGAGGATGGAGGGCGAGACGAGGCGAACGCAATTCGCAAATAAATTTCGTGAATGAAGTGCGCGTATAAATTTAATAAAAAAGCACGCAACAACAACAAGAACAACAACAACAATACCAACAAAACGAAATCAAGAAAAAGACACGAAAAACGATTTTTGGAAATTACTTTTGATGCCAATTCGGCGTTGCCAGACGTCGCCACGAACGAGACCCCTAACGAACCCGTTGCCATTCGAGGCCGAGTGAGTGATGGAGAAAGAGAGAGAGAGAGGGAGAGACGGGAGAAATATATAGTTTTTGGCAAACGTTCAGATTGATTTCATTTTAATGGCCTTAAATGCAGGCTCTTGATTTATACGCGAACCCCGGCCTCCGCCAACCACATGCCCCCCGTCTCTCTCTCTCTCTCTCACTCTCTCTCTGTGCCTCTGTCTCTATCTCGCCCTCTCTCGTTCCCTCTCCTTCTCTGAGCCCCTCCTCTGTTCTCTCGCAGGATCCCGCCAGGTCTTGGCATCGGATCCACGTTCCTCCCGAACTCCCGGGAGTCTTCGAAATCCCAAACTCGCCTCGACTTCTCTCTGACGTGGCAACGCCTCGCTCGCTCAGGTGGCAGCCCTGGCCGGGCCCGCCCCCCCGCACCGCCAACGCCCCCGCCCCCGCCTCCGCCTCCCGTGGCACAAGTCAGCGAATGTCAGTTTGAATAGTTTTCGCTTTTCCAATTTTTCCACACTCGCTCTCTGAGTTCCCGCTCTTCCTCTACTCTCACTCCCTCCGCCCTTCTCTCTCACATTTTCCTCCGGCTGGGGATCTCGTTCGCAGTGTTTTTAATTTTATGCGAAAAACCGTTATCAACTTGTTCTGAGTTGGTCCGCGTTGGTTGTTTTCGGGGTTGTTGTCGTTGTTGTTGCTGTTGTTGTTATTGTCCCTGTTTTTCATGTCGTTCTTATTGTCGTTGTTGTTGTTCCTCCTGCTGCCTCACAGTGCTGTTGCTTTCGCTTGTCTCGCGCTCACAGTTTATTATTTTCGCCGCCTCTCATTCCCCCAACTGCCGGCTCCCGCACGCTCTTCCCCAACTGTCCGCTGCTCTCTTTTCGCCGACATCCTCCCTCCCTCGCCCACTCAGTGTCGCTCTCTCTGTTCCTCTGCTCCTCTGTCCTCTGTCCTCTGTCTCTCTCCACGCCTCCTCCGGCTGCAGCTGTTTGGACATCCTGTTGCGATGTCCTTTCATTAAAATGCACCAAAAAGACGAGGACGACGTGGACGGGGAAGAAGAAGAAGAGCCGAGACGACAGCGGCGGAGCTGCAGGGCAGCAGGCGCCGAGGGGCGGGGTCGGGGGCGGAGCGTTGGAGAGAGAAGGCGATAGCAAATCCCGCTCGTTTGTTGAATTTTTAAATTTGTTTAATTTCTACTCGTCCCTCGTAATTCTCTGTCCCTCTCGTTCGCTTGCCTCCGGCAACTTTCTGCCGCTCTCGCCATCCCTCTCTCTCTCTCTCTCTATCCCTGTCGCTTTCTGTCTCAGACGCACGTTTTCCCGGTTCCTCGTTGACGTCGCCGGACGAGCGTCTGGCGACCGCCGTGACTTCGCTTCCTTTTAGTCACTTCTGCCGACGGTTCGTTGTCATGCTTTGTCACGCTCTCCCATGCTCTCCCTCTCTCTTATTCTCTTTCTCTGTTGCCTTTCCCCGCAGTTCTCAGCGCTCTCTATTTTCCTCCTGCTTTAATTTGTATCCTGTTTCCCCGTCTCCATATCCCATTTCGGCCTCCATTTGTTTAGTTTTTCCCATTTCTGTATTTTTTACCATTGTCATATTTTACTATTTTTTACTAGTTTTACTATTTTCATTTTTACTATTTCAATTCAGTGTTCTTCCCTTCTCACACAGCCTTTAAATTCCCTTTTCCGCCAGTGTTTTTCTCTCCATTTTCATTTATTGTTTATTCCTCTCTCCATGATCTGTTTGTCCCCGTTTCTGTCGCCGCTTTCGCTCATCTCCGCCCGTCCTGCGTTGCTTCCAGCAGGACGCCTTTGTCCGCCTGCAGCGACTTCGTCCCCGCCCCGTCCGCCTCGCCCTGTCTCCGTCGCGTCTCCAGCGTCCTGGCGACGACTCATTAAGGACCTGCTCGCGCTGGCTGGTCTTTTCGCGCCGGATGGGGGTCCGCGCCTGGGGGCTGGAACGAACTGTGTGCCGTCTTTGTTCCTCTGATTAAATCACGATTTATTCGTTGCGAATTATTTCGGTCTCGCTGCCAGTCCTGTTCCTGTCTCTGTCCCTCTCCCTCAGTTTCTGGTCGTTTCTCTTTCTGGGGAGCTCTTCTATGCCTGGCCGTGTCCTGGTCTGCTCCTGGCACTCGCACAACATGCTCTCGTCCTCCTCCTCCTCGTCCATGTCCTCGTCCTCTCATTTCGTTTCGTTCATTTTGGTTACTCAACTGCGTCTCACTCCAGCTCCGGCTGAGGCCCCCGGGGTCGGAGCCACAGTCGCAGAAGTCGATATTTCTGCGACCATCCAAGTACTCGGCATGAATTCGTTGACATCTCTGGATTCTCTGCAGCTGCGGAGCATTGCGAATAATCACCTGATTCGGCCGAGTGAGAGACCAACCCCAAGTCCTGCCGCTCATCGCCCGCTTAGCAAAGTGCACTTCCTTAGGGACCCCCCTCCGTCTGCCCTCCTCGCCCAGGCATTCCCACCGCCATCGAGGACGGAGGCACGTCGCCGAGTCTGGGGTAATTCCATGTCGATGGAATGCGATTTGCGGCGAGTGCCTGGACGGCTGCACCGGCCGTCCACATGAGTGTCGGTGTGGGAATCCGATGTTTGGCAGCCAGCGGGCGACGGCGGCGTCTGCGTCGGTGTCTTCTCCGGGAAACCACAGACAATAATTGCATTTGCGTTAAGGCGCAGTCAAACAACACTCGACTAATGTGCAAATACGTGGCCTGCGTCTTTGAGGGTGAGGGCGAAGGCGGTGGGGGGGGGGGGGGGGGGGGGTGGTGAGCAGAGCAGGTTTGGTCAATAGACAGACTGCGCCCCAAGGACATGGCCTGACGATGTGTGGAAGGCCGGAGGACAGTCGGTCGTTTGGCCGCCTGCTCGAATCGATCAAAGGACGTGTCGAGCCGAGGGCGGGCGGGCGAGGTTGACAACGACGCTGTTAAGGCCCGGTATTAGGTTAATGCAATAATTAATGCCAATCGATTGGAGCGGCAACAACAGCGACGATGCTTTAATGGCAGGGTGAGGATGAGGATGAGGACGCGGACGTGGACGTGGACGTGAAGAGCGTGCGCTTCGAAATTTCGGAAAGCTTTTATTGCTAATTGATTTGAATGTCGAGTCCAGTGCGGGCCTCGCAAACACAACCGAGAGCGACAGAGAGAGAGATTGAGAGAAAGAGAGAGAGTAAGAACGTCAGATAGAGAGCAAGAGACAGGAAGCTGGTGGCTGAGGAAACAGGATTTCATGAAATGATACAATTGAACTCGATGGCGATTGAATAATTGTTGTTAGTGGCAAAAACAAGTGACTTCCGGAGGAGCTCAGAGCCACATGCACACACACACACACACACACACACATACGCACACCCGCACGCACGAACACATGCTCCACCTTCGCACACAGACATGCCATGCATGTACGCACGAATATAACTTGGAGTAAACTCCGTTTAATTTCATTTATAATTACCTCTGACGGCGAGAGGTCTTGAGAGGTGAGAGGTGTGTGGGTGGAAGGGAGATGGCGAGAGACAGAGGGGGGGAGGACAGAGGCAGATGGTTGGATAGGGAGAGGCTTTGAGTGCGGGTTGAGCCGCAAAATTGAAAGGAAATTTCAATAATAGGAATGAACACAAGTGCGTCCTGGCCAAGGAGGACACGGATGGATGCAAACGGAAAGGACACATTCGAGGTGAGACGGGCCGGGGTGACCGAGTGCACAAGACCGACAGAGGGAGAGAGAGAGAGAGATGGAGAGATGCAGGAGGAACTTAATGGCTTCAGATGCCTCGGCGAACGGAGGCAGCCCGAGGAGCTGAAGCAAGCTGTGAAAATGAAGAGGATGTCAAAGATGCGAGATAGAGGAACGGCGACGACCTCGAAGGACGACGGAGGAGCCGCAGAGAGAGGAAGAACAAGAATGTGCTGCACCAACACAAAGAACCGGACGGCGAGGAGGCAACTGAGACGATCTCGAAGACCACAACGAATGGGATAAGGAGCGGAGAAGGAGCAGGAGAGGAGAAGGAGACGGATTCTGAGGCGTTCAGCCGGAAGCTGCTGCGGTCCGAACAAGAGTCTTGGGCTCAGGTGCTGCTCCTTCGGCCAGGCGGCCGAGAGACAGGACGGATCGAATCAAACGAGCAGAGCTCAAGATGGCCTCGGATCCAAGTCCCGGTCGCAGGAGGAATCACAGAAAGGAGGCGCGACTCACACTCCAGGCGGGGCGACCGCGAGTCACGTGGGCCGAGGTGCAGCGCGTGTCGCACTGACAGGGCGGCCACCCTCGCCCGACCGATGCGGTGAATAAGTGGAGGCTTCCATGTATTTATTCGCGTTCGCTCCCACGCCCGACGAAAGGGAATTCCGTGGTCCCCAGAAGGAAATTCGGCACGAGTCGCGGAGACCGCGTGTGCCAGAGCGAGACAAGCAGAGCGAGAGTGGGGGAGAGGGACAGAGGGAGCGACAGCACGTCCTTCGGTGAATGCTAATTGAAAGGCCTCCTCCTGCAGGGCGGCGGGGTCGACGGGCGGAGATGTCGCAAATTCGCCGTCTCGCTCGCGTCTCCTTCGAAGGCGTGGCACGTGCGCCTCGCAATTCCTTCAAATAGATTACATAATAATTCACTCCACTTAATATTGACTTACATTTTCAATTTCCATCCATCCATCCAGCCATCCGTCCATCCGTTCGACCTCCGTCTCCCTGCCGCCATCCTTGATCCCCTCGCTCCCTGAGCCATCGCCATCGCCATCGATACCGTGTGTCGTCGTCGTCTCCGTCCTTCCGTCCGCCATCGACCGCAGTCGCTCCCTCTCTCTCTCTGTCTCCCATTCCCTCATCTTCCGCTTCTTATTTTCCTCTGCTTCGTCCTTCGCTCATTCGTCGCTGGGGTCCCTCGTCCTGCTCTTCAACCTTTCGTCGAACGACCCCATCGCCCACTCTCTCACTCACTCTCTCTCGCTCTGCGGGGCCCCGAGTCGACCGCATGCATCTGGCAACCCTGGAAATAAGAAGTCGACTGCCTTCGCGGAAATTTATGCAAATTAAGTCACGTTTATCGGGAGCCACTTTTTCCGCCTCCCCTCGGCCTCCTCCGCCACGCCGAGGGCCGGCGAGGGACGACAGAGTACGACGGAGCGACGGAGGGGGCAGGGGGAAAGGGGGAAGGGGGCAATAGGCGTTCCATTATTCTATTTAATGTGAAATAATTAAGCGTTGCCAGAGTTGACGGATCGGTGCGACTCGCGACTCGGGCTGCAACCTCGAGGAAGCGCCGTCAACGTCGCCGTCGCCATCGTCTGCGGCATCGCATGTCGCTGCACGTATCCTTGCGCCAAGGATCAGTCAATAAAATTAGCCTCCTCTCTCTCTCACTCCCTCTCTCTCTCTCGCCGCTCTCTGGCTCCCTTTCACTGGCGCACTCTCTTTTCTTGCCGCTGAGTGTATTTGTGTTTGTGTTTGCGTTTGTCTGGGGCAAATATCCTTTTCGGACTCAAGAAGTCCTTTCCACCCCTCCTCCACCCCTCCGCTCGTGGTTCCTCGTCCCCTCCCGCCGTCGCCAGCTCCGCGTCGGCCCTCGAAATGCTTGCGAAATGTTTTCGCCTCCTTCTTCCACGAAATACATCCATGTTTGTCCTCCTCGAGGACCTCTTCTCGGTTGAGGGGGATTTGAAAAATTGATGTAGTCCTCGCTCCTCCTCGAGATGATTGATTTATTGCGGTCGTCGGGGCCGAAAGGGGGCCCGACTCGCCGCCCCTCGTCGGCCTCCACCGACCACCGCTCCGATTCCATTTGCGATTGAGCTGTTCGCCGCGTGTCCTTCGACTGCATCCTTTCGCCCGGTCCTCGGCGACGACGACGACGACTGACAAATCGTTGTTTAATATGTAAACGGACGAAGGAGAGTTTTCAACAGGAGCGGGCGGCCCGGGGCGGCCCGGAGCGGCGAATGATGAATCGCAGGCCTGGGAAGTTTGCGCATTAGTTAAGTGATGGAGCCCCGAACATTGCTGGCGAGCGGGCCGGCGGCGGCTGAGGGATCGCCAGGTCCTGCTCCGCGATCAATTAAGGCGACGGCGAGGAGGACGGCGTAGCTGCCCGGCTCGCAGCGAGTCCTGGCGACCACGTCGCCTTGAGAGGCTGACGTGTGTGTGCGTGCGCGAACCCACGACCACAGGCCCAGTCGCAGTCGTCTTCGAGTGGTCGTCGGACAGCAACAACTACACGCACTCGCCACCAACCCTTGCCGCCACGCCCCCATAAATTGTTAACAATGAAGCACAGCAACGCACGTGGGCGGGTGAGAGGCTAAAAACATGGATTCACACACACGCGCGGTCGGTAGCGGCTGCGTGTGTGTGCACTTAAGTCTGATTAAATTAAGTTTACAACACTCACAGATCCGCGCTCCCTCCCTCGCTATCGCTGGATAATTGGTAACTTGGTACTTCATTAGTGAAGGGTGCCGATGGGCGTGGGCGTGGCCAGATTGAATTAAAGCCGAATTCGCAATAAACGCTGGCTTCATTTGCGTACTTCGCATGTCATTCGATCGGATTTCCACTGAGCTGATCTCCCTGGTACTCGAAGCCACTACCATACGGATGATGAAGCAGCGGAATCGAGGGTTTGACGTGAAAATCTGGGAAATCCCTCGATTGCGAATCGCCCCAAGGGGCTTCCGGGAAATCGAGTATGCGTTCTAAGAATAGACTTCATCCGAACAACATTTGAATGTGCACCTGAAACCGTAAAGTGGATGCAATTAAAAACAACAACACCACCGTCACTCCATGCCCTACTGCGATTGGAGGGCGCGAGGTTCGATGGAAATGGCTTTGTGCGAATTTAATTAATTGGACTGCGGCGAATCCGCGATCGGTCGACGTCGGCGCGAGCGTAAAACTTTTTGCTTTTCGCTCGCCCACACGCCGTGTTTGATAAATTAGTCGAATTATTCATTTAAACATGCGAACACGCCCTCATAGGCCGCTCGACCCACCCCAGCTGCATACTTTCGGGCGCGCGGCCCGACTCGACACGTGCTGCCGGCGCCGTGCGTGCGTTTGCGGCCGAACTCATTCGACTTGTTTGACTTTTATGCGAGAACTCGGCCGGGTTTTCTCCACGTTCCGCACCCTCGCTCGCCTTCTGCCAAACCAAAGCCCAGGACGAAGACGCGGAGCGATCGACAGAAGCGCGTGGGAAGAGCGGAATCCACTTGGCAAAAGAACAATGAGGCTCCCCGATGCCTCCGCCTCCCACCGACCCACCGACCCACCTCGCCCAACTCACCGTCCACAACCGCGTTGCCAACAATCGCACAAACGAACTCAATAACTCGGTCGTAATTCCATTAGGGATGCCTTCGCAGGAAACTCGCAAAAGTTATTCTTTTATGAAATTATAATTAGCATTGAGTGGGGCCCCCGGAGCCCCGTCGGCGCCCCCGGCCGGCAATTACAATTTTAATTGCCTCGCAGTCGCCCGGTTCCAGCACTCGCATAGTTTTCAAGCGTTTAATCGCAAACTTAACTTCATTTGGTTCTCGTTTGTTTGCAATTGTTCTGCCATCGCCCCCGCCACGCCTCCTGCTCCTGCCTCAAAGGCTTTCCATTCGAAAGCGAATGGAAGGAAAACAATTCAATTCTCCGACTACCTCTCGATCTGGCCACCCTCCGGCGCCCGGCGTCTTCGGCGGAACTGCTTTTGTTCGCCTTCGCAATTCCTTTGCCATCGACATTAAAATCCTGGCATCCAATATTTCATCGCATTCTTCCTTTGCATGCAAGGGCGGCTCCACGAGAGAGAGAGAGGGAGAGGGAAAATTGAGATCGTAGTGAAATTTCTGATATAAAATTTCATCGATATCTCGGTATCACTATTCAATCGACATAACTATCGGACGAGCATTTAATTACGGGAAGCATCGGTTTTTACAATCAACATCTTAATTGAAGTTTATTGCAAACCCGAGGGAGAGGGGCGGAGGAGCCGGTGGAATGGAAGCGAGGTTGGCTGGAAGTCGTCTGGCATAATTTAATTGTGCAAATCCTCGGAGACGTCTCGAGATATTCATCCATTGTCTCCCTGCCTCACTTCTCTCTGTTCTCTTCTCGTTCAATTGAAAATTTAACACAGAGGACGGGGCGGACGGACGGACGGACGGATGTGGATGAGAACGAGATAATGAGAGAAGGTTTGCAAAGGACGGGGAGGGCAGTCGCAGAATCCGAGGAAACTGAGTGAAATCCTGGATTAAACCAATTTGCCTCAGTTTTCTTCCAACCAAGTGAGTCCATCGGCCAGTGTCCATCGCAGCAGTTGCGAGGGAATCCTTTGCTTGGAATACTTCCTGCAATTGAATAGTTGTTTTCTGATGCTCCTCAATCCACACTTCACTGAATTATTGGTCCATACATCGTTATTCCAGTGAAATTTCACCAGGCTACAGTATTTGTTTGCTTTTCTATTTCAGGTAAATATCTTCATCATTTCGTCGCAATATGCTTCAGACTTGGCGCCGGTTTCACATGAACTCAATTCAGCCGGAGAGACAACAGCGGTTGCAGCGATGAGAAATCAACGATAATTGGGAACTCAGCAAATCAAAATATTGATGATGTTTTCGAGCGTAAGCTGAAAAAACAAGTAATATAAACAAAAACAACAACCAGCTGGCTGAAATAGCAAATGAGAAGCCACAGTGTTGACAGTGAAACCTCGAAACAAACAAATATTTGCACTCGGGGAGCGCATGCAACATTTACAACAGTTACACACACCAGCACACACACATACCACGTGCCGACGTCGATGGAAAAAACTGAAAATCGACATGTGTATTATTTTCACGCAGGTTTGGCCCACAGGGTGGTTTGAGCGCAGGGTTGCGGGCGTCAGGACCCTCGTCCGTCATCCGTCTGGACCTCGGCTGACAGCGAGCACAACATCTGGGGGCTGTCTGTCCAGCCTTCCGTCCGTCCGTCCCTGGGGATTCTTGACTGACAGTCGTTCCACCTGCCGTGTCCGCTGGACAGAAAAGAGTTTGAAATTCCTCTTTGTTCAACAGGTTTTGCATTCTCTACGAGTGCCATAACGTAAACATCTGCAACAACAAAAACGACCTTAACCTACTACAACCAATAACAACAAAATTCTCCCACTGCCAGCGAATTGCTTCAGTCTCCGATGCCTGTGGTTTGGGAGAACTCAAAAATGGCTTCCCTTTGAAGTCGGCCCCCGACTAGCTCCACTCGCCTTCTGAATACTCCATGCACTGGGGTCTCGTTTAGCCTGGCATTTGAACACATCCTTTTTCGTTCATGTTGGCTTCAAACGGTTCGGGGTTCAACCTTAAATTCATCAGAGAAAAAGGGTTTCTTCTGCCAAAGCCCAGATCTACTCTAGACAAGGTTCGCGTCTATGCCTTTCGAATCGATCCTTTTCAGCACAGGACTTTCAGGACTTCAGTCTTTTAGCTGGAACATCGTATTTGGGAGAGCGAAGACGGAGCCCTGCAATGCGTTCGCTCAAAGGCAGGTCGGCCTCTAATACGTTCGCGGCTTAGTTAGAACGCGAGACCATTTCGATCGACTCAGGCCAAAGGGCGAAGGAGAGGGGGAGAGAGAGAGTGAGAGAGAATACGAAAAGGATTCGAAGAGAGGAAGGAGGAGCGAGGCAGGCCCGCTACACTTGCCTACTAATGGAAACGGAGATGAGGCGATTTTCGCGCAAACGTTCGCACGAGGGACGGATTTCAGGGATCGGGGACGAAATGAAAGTGCGCACAAGGACGGCGGGGAGAAATCGGAAAATGAAGTTAAGTTCGCGCTTTGTGCGCGCGAAGCAGATGCTGGATGATGGAGCGAAGGCAGCAAAGCTCGGAATGTCGCGCTGGAATGGAGAAAAACAACCGAAGCCGGCGAAGAAAAAGCATGGAAAACCTATAAAATATGAAGACTTACAAATCCAAAGGGGAGAATGCGAAGGCAGCCGACGAAAGGCGAGGTGGGAGTGAGGGAGTCGAACGAAAAGCGTGCAGAATCGAGAAGTTCGTACCACTGGGAACTCAATTGACGGGGCCCGGAGGCAGCGGCAGATGGTGCAGGAAACGCGAAACAGTGCAACAAAGTGCTGCCCGCCGCCGCAGGCACCAGCAGCGGCGACAACAACAGCAACAACAACGGCAGCCGCAAGGACGACGACGACTGCGGCTTGTCAGGACGACAAGGACGACATGGACGACGGGGGCCGTGGCGGCGAATGAAGACTGCGACTTGGCTTAAGAGCCATGAACGCATTGCGATGTCGTCTGCCGCGGTTGTTGTCGCTGGTGTTGTTGCTGGTGTTGTTGTTTTTGTTGTACATCAAAATAGCAACAGAACCGCGCTGCCAACCGCAGCGCCAGCACCGAGCGACAACCGAAAGCCACGGGCGAATTGGTGAGGAGTCAGAACCAGAGACCCCAGAGAAAAAAATTTATAAAAAATGCTGTCAGTCGAACTCGAGGCAAGGACCGAAGAAGGTTCAGATTCAGATCTCGGCTCACGAGCCAGAGCGGGAGGGTCTGCGAACGAAGCTCTCTATCTCTGTTGCCCACCCCGCAATTATCTAAAAGAAATAATTAATTCTCAAATTGCCGGTGTCAAGTTACAAAACTAAGAGGCCGATACAATATTTTTTTCTCTTCGAAATTTTACTTTTAGCTTTTGTTTGGTTTATTTGTGCAAATTATTCTCCTTCCTGCTGCAGTTTTCTGATAGAAAATCATTTTTCAGTCGACTTCGACCTCCTTCACTTCCTCTCAGTAGATGCTCCTCCATGGTTTCTTCATGTCCAACTTCCACTTCTTCCATCGTCGTCTTCTCGTCTTGTCCGGTGTTCCCTTCTCAATGCTGGGTGAGTTTTGTCTCGCTCAAACGTTCGAAGCTCGTTTTTGCGATCTTTGAACGCGTATCCTGCGCTTCATTTTCAGCTCAGAGTTGCCAACGACGCCCGGTTCTCCTTGATTCTCGAGTCGCTAGGGTTGTTGTGTGTTTGAAATATATTATTTTTTTATTCTTCACTTTTAAAGGATTTTTGCATAAAACCGCAAATGGGGCGACGGATGCGCACACGTTTTTCATCCGCCTTCTCCGGCACCTCTTGTTCGTGTGTGTGGCGTGCGAGTGTATTAGGTGGAGTGCAGGGATTATTTAGTCAGCGGTTGGCGGTTGTTGGTTGTTGGTTGTAGGTTATAGGTTGGCCAGGCTCAAATTTGCGTCTGCGAAGTATGAATTTTTCAGCTGAGGTTTACGGTCGAGTGCGAAATTTGCATAGCGAAATATTTGAGGGATCCTTGGTTTTCGCTCTGCCCTGTGGCTCTTTCGCTCCATCGTATACCCTGTCGCTTTGTTGGAGTGAACCGCATGTACACGAACGTGAGAAGAACCACTTCAGAGGTTGTAACCTGAGTTCCACGAAATCCATTCCTTTGCTGAGACATGGCCTCACCACGTCACAGGCCTTGGTCATCGCGATCGAATTGATTACATCTCGAATGGGTTCCAGAGGCCAGATTTGGGCATTTGCCTCCCCGGCTGAGAGTCGGAGAAATCGGAGAACGGCCTCCAGGCCTTAATCAGGCCTTTCTGCAGACTCTCGAAAATACTCAGAATTCGAATAGTCAATTTCCGTAATGAACATGTCGCCAGATCTCTTCCGAGTACTGGGTCGTACTCAATTTCACCGGATTCTGTGAATTTCACTCCTCACAACCAACAGACCATTGAATTACCATATGAAAATTAATATATATATCAATAATTACACGTACTCTGGAGTTGTTTTAAATATTCAATAAAATGCACTGTTATTGAATATTAAAAACGGCGATGATGATCATGAATAAGGAATTGTTCGTCCGTTCCACAGGTGCGGATGAATCGATGATTCAAGTAAACATTTAATATTTAATATTAAAACCAGGGTAAACAGTGGGATATAAAAAGGCAGAAATTAATGACTTAAAAATACCGCCAGAAATTTTCACGGGACAAGGACAATTGTAGTAAAGGAAGGAGCGGAACATATAGCGAGAGAGTGGGAGGGAGAGGGAGAGATAGTGAGGGAGAACGAACCTGTCGAGTTAATTAAAATGTCGGATTCATTCGGGAGAGATTTTTTTTTTTCAAAAGTTATTCGACCTATTACGACCAACGGAGTTGGGCCACGGGTTTTAAAAGTAACTACAACAACAATCAGCACAACAACAACAACAGGCGCCAGCGCAACAATGAGCACGTGCACGGTATGAAGAGCCGGTATTTATTTAAAATTATTGTTTTATATGCGCAGGCATTACTGTGTGCCCAGTAAAGGAGGGAAGCGAGGGAGAGAGAAGGAGAAGAGGGAGAAAATCAATTTGTAAAAATCGCCATCGAACACACACGCACGCACGCCCACACTTGCAGATGCCGATGCAGCCCACTCAGATTGGTAAAGCGCACTGCATTAAGTCAGATACAAATGACGGAATTTGTTTAAGGCCCAACGAAAACAACAATAACAACAACACGGGAAACGGCAACAATACCTCAATTAAATCACTACAGGAACAAACCAGCAACAACAACGAATGTGAAGAAAAACCGTCGGGAAAGTCCGCGAACGAAACTGAATTAAAAATTAAGAATAACATTAAATTTGCATTTCCCAAGTGGAATAAAGGAAAAAGGACAAACATGAAATTAATATTTATTGAAGACGAGGGCGTGTTTAAAATGCAACAACAGAGACAACAACGACAACGACATAAACTCCGTCGACAACAACAGCAACCAGAACAGGAACAACAAATGCAATTCAATGGAAATATGGGCAGAAATATTGAAAAGTTGAAATTGCAAAAAAGAAAGCACCAAACACGAAGACAAAGGCGGCGGCATCCACTGTAAGCACAAGTAGAAAAAAATATCAGAAATATTCACAAAAATATAAAAATAACAAATAAAAAACAAATATAGCAAACAAATATTTCAGCAACAGAAGGACATCAGTGAAAAAAGCAACCGAAGGATATTTCGAGCTGAATCGCTGGGGGTCGGGGACGGGGATGACAAAATATTGAAATTTTTGATTTCTGACTGAGGGTGGGAAAATCCGGGATGGAAAATCGCGAGTCGACCGAATGCAAGGATATTCAGCGAAACATAGAACTGCATATGTGTGTGTGGTTGACGGGCCTTTTACATTCCCCATGTGTGCGCGTGTGTGAGGGGGTTTTAATTAATCGTGTTCCCCTTGTTGTCGAGCACTTGCAACTGTCAAAGTGCGGACTCGCGACTCCCTCTGACCTCTACCCAGTCAAACTCTTGTCATCTCCCACCTCCCATCTCCCACCTCCCATCTCACTCTCTCTCTTCCTTGTGGCGAGGCGGCAAATTAAAGATCCGTGTCGCGATCGTATCCGGGGCAGACGGACGACGACTCGCTCGAGGATGCTAAATTGCAGCTCTAATGACGAGCGATGGCAAATTGTGTTTGTCGAGGACTCGCACACGGACACACGCGCACATGCACGACGGCAACGACCGCAATCTGAGTTGCAGGACAACAACCACTGCAACAACAACACGCGCTACAGTTCCAGAGATACCCGAGAACTGCTGCTGCGAGTCTCGCCTGCATGTGGAGCTCTGTAAATACACGCGAACGCACACATAAACACCTTGCGAGCGAGATAAAATGCAAGCTATCCAATTTAGGTGGGAGGGAGTGAAAGAGAGAGAGAGAGAGAGAGATTCGCAGTCCTTATTTACTCAGTTTAGTTGCTCAACAACTTAGAGAAGTTGACACTCGCATGCAAAACATCATTTTGGAAAATTAGCAAGTGTCAAAGATAAATAAGAAGCGACGTCTTCTCGTCAGCGCCGTCGTCGTCGACAACGTCGTCTTCTGCATCTCAAGAGACCCCGCGTCGACCCCGGCCACGCCCCAGGCACGGGACGCGGCCTCCGGCTGCAACGTGTGTCTCGCAAACGCAGTCGCCACGAGCTCGTCGTCGCAACGATGTCAAGGATCACGAAGGCGTGGGTCGAAGGAGCCTAAGGGGAGGGGACGTGGGAGGCAGGGGTCTGGGCCCGGGCTGGGCCTGGGCCTGGGCCTGGGGCGAAGGGTACGAGTGGAGGCGGCGGGCCGGCTGTTTGGAGTGCGTTCGGGGATCCCTAACGAACCGAGTTCAACGGAGTTTAATGAATTCTTTTTAATTACGAGCGTGACGTTCGCGCGAACCTCGAGATTCCCGCTTACTTTTTTCCTTCTCTCTTTCTCTGCGCTGCCAGAGTCCGCTTAAAGTGCGCAAAGTTTTGCCCCATAAACTTCTCTGGTGCAGAAGGGGGCGCGAGGGCGTTCGAAGGGGGCGTGGCCGGGTCGGGACGAGCGTCGTCCAATACGCTCCAATATTTTTGCATAATTTTCGCATTTTTCAATGTCATTCTCGCAGTGCTTTTCGCTACCGCAAAGCCTTTTCCGCTCCCACTACTTTTCGCCTAGTATTTTTTGTCTACTATATTATTTGTCTACTACTTTTCGTCTACTACTTCTTACCAGTACTTTTTGTCAAACTTTTTGTTCACTGCACTTGTTCTGCTACTCTTGCTCAGTTCCGAACTGGTATTTTTGTCCGATTTTCACTGCCTCCTTTCACTGCAGTTTTCCGCTACTATTTCCGATATGTTTTCCACGTTCTCCCCGACTAGGCTTCTCCTCTTTCATGTTAGCTTCGCGCCACAACTTTGTCCAGTACTTTTTCGAAGCCGGTTCACACCTCCCTGCCTCCGCCCCCCTCGCCTAATGGCAATTTTTTCCCGCCGCGCCCAATCCACCAATAATTTAAACTCTTTTGCATGTTTCGGTCATATGGCGAAAATGGCAGCGACGGCAAAAAGGGCGCCGGCGAACAAAAAACGGACATCCCGTGCATGGCTGTGTGTGTGTTGCTTCGAAACTGTAAAATTTCGAAAATATTCACATACTTTGGCCAAACATTTTCTGCGAAGTCGACCACGACGACTATTACAAAAATAGGGCCGAAAAATGAGTGCCAACTATGCAGAATGGAGGGGCGGGAGAGCGAGGTGAGAGGGCGCGAGATGGAGAGACAGTGAGCACCACCTTCCGCTCACGACGTCCTTCCTTCGCAACCGTCTTCGAACGAGATGCGGGAGAGAAGGAGGAAATTTCCACCGACATCGCCTGTCAACAGCCCTCATATTTCCAGGTCTTTCCGATCGCCGATTCCAATCCTCATCGAGATCATCACCGCCTGCACCCTCACGCCACGGGTCGGCGAAGTTTGAGCCGCTTCCGCCTCCTCCTCCTTCTCCCCCCAGTTCGTGGCTATTTTCGGCCGACACGAGCCGTTAAATGCAGTCGATTGCGGAAAAGCCGATTGCACGAGCGATTAACGCGTCCGCAGACAACGCGTTTGGTGGCTCCACCGGCCTCGACCGGGCCCGCAGCGAGAATTCAATTTGCGGCTTTTCCTTGACACTGATTTTTTGCCGCGTTTTTTTAATTTTTTCGTGTACTTTTTATCGAGTGATTTTCTGTTTTTGTCAATCTCCATTAAATATGCAAAGGGCCGAAGGGCGAGCGCACGACGTCGACATCGCCGCGCCATCGCCATCGCACACGGCGACCATAATTAACCGACCGAAATTAAATATTGGCCTTAATGGGAATTGCAGAGGCCAACGGTTTTATTTACACGGCTCAGGCGACCCCAGAGCGGCGGGAGGACGAGGGGGAGCCGAATTTTCCGGTGATTGAAACGACTGAAAGCGACGGCTTTTGAGTGGAAATGAGCTGAAATGAAAAATTTAAGCCGTTTTTTTTTTTGTTGCCGGGCTCCGAGTTGCGACTGAAACCCCGTAATTAAATTCCTGGCAGCAACCGATTGCCTTGGCCTATTGCAAGCCGAGCGAGAAGAGTCCTCGGGTGCAGTTCAATCGCCTCCTCAACCCAGGACTCTTGACGTCCTGCAGCCAGCACCTGCTGCCCTCGGCCGTCACACGATTTGCTCAAAGCCTTGTTATCGTCAATGTAATTTCGTGTTACATGGCAACGACTTTGTCGACCTCCGTCGCTCCGTCTCGCCCCACTCTGCAGCTGTCACATCGTCCGTGTCCCTTGTCTTCACGTGGCCCCACCCTCTGACCACATTCGAGTGGGTTTTTGCATATTTCATTATTCAATGTTTCGATTAGTGTCCAAATTGATGGCATAAACAGTTATTTGTTGGAAATTTCTATTCAATTGCACATGGCTTTCGGAGACAAATGACCTTGTTATTGTCACGTTGTTGTGCTGTATACGTGTATGTGTATATGTTGACGTGCTTCTCCAATGAAGCTTCTAATGTATTATCAGAGACCTGGTGGTCACAGGGATTGAGTCCAAGGCTTTGTTTTTAGTGAAGTCGAATTATTATAAATATTTGTATTAACCATCTTCCCTAGTTGGAGATCGACTTCAACTGATCAGATGGCAACCGCTTTGCTTGAGTCTTCCCCATACTCGGCTGTTGGCCGGATGACCCGGTTGACCCGACTCCTCTCAGTGCGGAGATGTCGGCAGCCGAACCTTGGAAGCACTTTGTCTTCCATTCCCCCGACCTCGCCTTCTGCACATCTCCCATCGTCACTCGTTCCCTCGCCCGCCTTCCTTTTTCTCTTCCCTCCACCGGCCGTCCACTCCCTGTTCCGCGCTGTCGACCCGAACCTCCTTTCATGCTGGAACTTATTTATGGCCGCCTTGTACGCGATGCACCGCAGCCGGCCCCGCCCCTCCTCCCCATTCACGTTCACACCCCCCCCCCCCTTCGTGCTCCTCTTGAGGTTCATTATTTCGCCGCCATTCAGCTGTGGCGTGTTATCCTTATTTTCTCGCTGCTCCTTGTGCATCCTTTTTGCGGATTTTTCTTGTTTTTTTATATCTCCACTATCTGCGCTCCCTAAAACCCCTCGCTTTTCTTTATGGTTCACTCTCTCTCTCTCTCTCTCTCCCTCTCCGTCATAGTTTTCTGCCTCTATTTTGAATGTTCCTTTCCTTCTTTCGGTCTTTTCTCTCCATCGTCCTTGCTCTATCACTCTCAGCTTCTCTCCGCCCCCTCGTCCAATCGCTACCACTTTCCCTCACTCACTCTCTGCCTCTAAATTTCTCCCTTCTGCCTCCCTCCTCTTGTTGCTGCCCTTCGCGAATGGTAAACTTTTAACTTTAGCATTTAGACGAAATTGCACAGCAGCGACTCGACCGCCGCCCCTCTCTCTGCCCCGGTCCGCTGCCTTCGTCACCCCGGGGCCGCCGACTCGACGTCCATCCGCTGATGGAGTCCAACCGACGCCCGCCGAGAGCCGAGTTTAAAAGTTTAATACAAAAACTTGCACAAAAATGCGCATTTAATGAAAATTTACAGGGACCGGGGCGGACGAAAAAAACCTCTCCTATTATCGTTGCTGTTGTTGTTGCTCCTGTTGTTGCTCCTGTTGTTCCACCATCGGTGGGGAGGGGGACATCGGTGAGTTGGTGCAGCGAGAAGACGAAGACGGAGAAGAGGAGCAGCTCAGACTTGGGGGGAACGAGCCGAGGCTCCGAAGGAAAGTTGCAGCGTGTCGAGATAAACTTGTATACAGTTCGCTGCATTGTCTCTTGTTGTTGTTGTTATAGTTGTTGTTCCGACATTGTTGTTGATCTTGTTCTTGTGCTCGCGTAGTTGTTGTTCTTGTGACTCCTCCTCCCCTCGCATTGTTGCTATTGTTGTCGTCGTCAACCTTCTTTCACTTGTTATCCTTGTTTGCGTATTGTTGTTACAGTTGTTGTTGTTAGTGTTAGAGCTTATGTTGGAGTTGTTGTTCGAGTTGGAACTTGTGTTGTTGGTGGGCTGTTGTTAGAGTTGTTGTTGTTTATGCACAAAGAAGCTCTCGGAAACACACACACATATCTGTTTCCTAAGATAATGACAAACTAAGCCCAGAACAACAACAAAGACTACAAACAACAACAACACCCACTCGAAAGCAGCCACGTCGACAACTGCAATCCACACACACACAGACGCCGACATACATATCAGAAATAACATCAATAATAGTAACAATAATAACGGCTGGGGTAAAAACAAGACGGAAAGAGGAGGACAAAAACAATAACCATGACCACAAATGCAGCAACAACAACTTATACAATTGCTTGAAATATCATCGCCTTCCGCCAACACCGCCATCCACGTACAACAACAAGAAAGGGAAAACTGACAACAATAAAATGATCGCGAACAATGCGAACGAAAAGGCGGAGAAGAAAAACCGGAGGGAACCACGAAGAAGGTGCAGCGAGCAGCAGATGAGGAAGAGGAAGAGAGCGCCGGCTAAATATAGTCTCCAGAAGGGGTGGGAGGGATGGGCGTGGCAGGAGCTGGTGAAGGCCGAAAGGAGAGCACGTGGGCTGCCGGAGGCGGGCGGGGGCGGCGAGCTGTGGAGGCGGATCGCGTCGCTGCCGTGGTCGTGGCCACAGGTGTGGAAAACATTAACGCGTTAACATTTTACACCATTCTCGCCGTCCCCCGCCATGGCGAGAAAAGCGGGGGAACTACAGCCGAGGTTTAAGTCCTGAGAAACGGAGGACGTCTGTGTTTGGGATTCAAGACTGGCAGAGGAAGAAAAAAACATAGAATGAAAGCAGTTGACCACCCTAGAAAGGGCGAAAGGGTGGAAGAAAATTTATGAAAATAAATCTGAAATCGTATTCTGGCACCGAGGCTGAGGCGATCTACGAAATTTGCATGTGTCGATGTGTGTAAATATACACGGGAACCCTCGATTATCGCGCTTTCCTCCGCCCCCCGCGCCACGCAAGTCGTGGCCCAGCGCTTTGACTGCAGCCTGTCGTCGCACGGTCCAGGCCCCAGGCTAACCCGTGACATCTCCCCCAATGCTCAAGATAGAGCACGGCGAAGTTCGGCGTGGAAGCCGGCAGAGCGAAGGAATCGAGGGGGTAGCCACAGGGAGAGGGGGAGCAATTAAGTGCGCGGAGCGGTCGGAGGTAAAAATGGCGATATCAGTTGCAGCATCCTGACGACGTGGCAACAGCGACGGCAATAGCGACTCCCCCTGGCTGCCCTGAAAGAAGGACCGGCGGAGGGAGCGCCGAGTGAGGCCAGCAGGAATTATTGGCGAAACTGTGGCAACGCGCGAGATTTATTTCTCCGCCGCTCGTCCTCCGCGCCGTCTCCGTCGTCCGATCGTGTTTCGCTTTTCCGCAAACTTTCGACCGCAAAGAAAACTCGAGCCGTGGACGAGGCCGCTGGAGCAAAGCCGGCCGAGAAGGACAGGAGCGGGGGAGAGGGGTGGAGAGCGGAGGGCAGGGGGCAGGGATCCGATGGGTAACGAATTAGTTTCGCACGTTTCGTGGGAAACTTTGTCTTAATGTTTTAATGCAAAAGTTTTCACCTGGTTTCGGTCGTTGATAGTTTCGGGGTTTTAAAGATTTTGATTGAAATTTGTTGCAAATTACTTGCTGGCCGGCCAGTTACGGATCCTGCAGAGCGAAAACTTCCCCAACTACTCGTTATCCTTTCTTATCCCCATCGCTCTCTCGCCCCCTCGTCATCTCCTGCTTCCGACGGCTTTGTTTATGACCGCGGGACGAGACGAGGTGACGGCGAGAAATGCAGAAGAAATTAATGGCCGTGCTGGGGAATTTCGAGAATTTATTCGCTTTTCCGACAGATCGGGCCGCCGCTCCGAGTCGGTGAGAAATGGACATGGAAATTTATCCACTTCCGCAAGTGCTCGCCGCCAGCGAAAGTTTTCGTGTCGCTTTCGTCCGGAGCCGGCCGGGGTCGGAGTCGTTGTGGCTGCCGCTGCCGGTGGCGTATGATTGACCTCCGATTCTCGTTTGGCGAATGTCCTCGCGACCTCCTCGCCACGCCCTCCTTCGCTCTCGATGCGAACCAAGGTCAATGGTTCCTCCGACCGCCCTCCGCGCACTTGAGCGGCAAATCGAGGCGAGCGTTGGAAGTCGCGAACGCTTTCAACCCATTCCTCCGCAGTCGCCATGCCGACGTCTGCCTAACATTCAATTAGGGAACATGAACGCTGCCCCCACCCCTACAGGCCCCAACCCAAACGGGCTGAACGGGTAAAGAGAGCGAGAGAGAGACAGACGTTCGCGGCTGAGGTCCTTGGCAATTTTCCACTGCCGCAAGCAATCGCATTACGTTTGAAACTTCCTTCCGGTTGCCAATTACCTTCCACAGCCCACCTCGAGCAGGCAACGAACGCAGAAGGAGGTGGGCAGAGAGAAGGAGGGAGCGAGAGAGGAGGTAGCGAGAGGAGGACTCGTGGACTGCGGCGGTATCGCGCTCGTTCATCACGTTCACGAAAGCTTCCATTTATTAATTCAATAAAAATTTCACGATTAGCTTCGCTGCCCGCACGCGCTTCGCAAACCGTGACGCGACAGGGGCGAGGGCGAGGGCGGTGGCGGTGGCGGCGACGAATTCCGGGCACGCCAAAATTCCCACGACCGCCTCGACGAGACTCCGAGGAGCTCGAGCCGTCGCGAGACACGCTCGACCGGGCGCTGCGCTGTTGCCGTGCGCCGTCTCGCTCGCGCCACACACACAATGTCTGCGAGGGAGTCTGGCCGAGCTGTGGGGGCGGCGGCTCCGACTCCGGCTCCGACTCCGGCTCCGGATCCGGCTTCGTTGTCGCTTACAATGTCAAGGTCATCGCTGATAACAATCGCCCCCTCCTTCTCTCTTTCGCTCTCGTTTTCCCTGCTGCCTTCGTGTCGTCGATAAAGCGTCGACAATTTGACTCAAGGATTTCTCCTTCTCGCAGCCCCTCGCTGCGTTTTACGAGGATTTTCCCAGGGCGACTCGAATCTCGCTACTTTCTTGTGGTCTCTCGGTCCCTCGCGATTCCCTCTCTCCGCAAAGCGAAGCCGCTCGAGATGCACGAACAGCAACGAAAGGTCTTGAAACCCAGCTGGAGCCGTCGACCGCGACTCGTTGGCGCCACTTCAGGGGTCCTGCCGTCAATCGCCCCAGGCTCTTCAGTATCCTTTCTATACTTGAAGGACCTCACGAAGAACGAGGTGCTGCTGCAGGCGCCGGTCATCGAGGGAGTTCGGCTCCCGGCAACAGTTCGCGCTATGGTAAGCAGTCGTCTGAGAATTTCACTTTCCTTGTGCCGTCGCGACTCCTTTGGAGCCTTTGCGTTTCTGCAACGACGTGCGACCGCGCCGCCTGTTCTCTGATTGTCCCGACACCCGCGACGGGCAGCAGGCGTGGAGCTCATCAATAAGTGATTGGCCAAAGTGACCAATTAAAGCCCGACGGCAATCGAAGCCATGCCGCGATTTGAGCACGGGATTCCTTGAGCTTCATCGCGGCCAGACACGCAACCGGCGCCCGAGCCTCGTTTCTTCCGTGCGTTCGCGGTCCGTCCGGCCGTCCGTCCGGCCGTCCGTCTGTCTGGCTGTCTGCTGCTAGGCGAGGGAAATTCACACGCCGGCTTGGGGGCGACGACGTCGCCGGTGAAAACTCGATATGACGGAAAATATGGCGCGATGCGGACGCCAAACGGCGTTAAATTGAACGTGGGCAACACGCACACGAACGAACGCCAGGACACACACACGCACGTCCGCAGCGTGCACCCATCGCCTGCGTCGGCATCGTCAACACTCAAAGGCAACTACCACAAGAACAACAACATTGCCAATGAGGATAATTGGTCGCCGGCGAAGGCCAGGCGCGGCGATCGCGAATGTGGCTAAGTGGTTGCCATTAGGTGCTCGAGAGGGTTGGGCGCGAGAAAGGAGAAGGAGGAGCTCGGCTAATAAAGCGAGACAAAGGTAGTGGGAGAGAGTGGTGGGGGGAGCGAGGGCGATAACAAATTGCAGTATTTGGCGAAAATCGGGCGATGATCGATGAAGGCGAGAACGTGAAAATCTCGTGAAAGAGAGTGCGGGGACGGCAAAATTCGCGGCAGCGGCGACAACAAGGACGACAATGAAACGAGGACATCGAATTTCGAGTGGGTTTGGAATCCTTTTTGTTTTTGCGTTGGAGAAACAGGGATTGCGTCCTTCGACGGATGTCTGTGTGCTTGCTTGGGTACGGCTGCGAGCGAATGCGAATTGGAAACAACACGCGTGGCGCACAGACGCACATGACACGAAAACGGCATACGCCCATACACATAATCGCAGGCACACACAGACAATCACACTTAAACACTGACAATTCAGAAATTTTCATTCTGAATTTTGTATGAATAATTTCTGTTACGCCATTCGTTGAATTCGAGTACACGAAGTTGATTCTGAATGGAAATGTGTGACTGTGTGACTGTGGGTGTGACTGTGGGTGTGACTGTGTGTGCTTGTGTGTGAGTAGATGGGAAAAATTAAGGCAAACATCTGTAACATTTGCATATTGTTTTAAAACAATTGCCACCACTTTCAAATTTTCCACTGAGATTTTAGAGAAATTCAAATGAAATTGTGAATTTTACTCGGATTCAGATGGGCCGACAGATAAGGGCGGAGTGCGAGTTAAAAAGAGAGAGAGAGATAGAATTGTGGAAGGGAGGAGGAATGCGATAAAACATATTTTTATCTCTGGGTGGAAATTTTCAAAAATTGGAATTTAATCCTCGCCGAAGGAGAAAAATACAATTCCTGTTCAGGGGAAAATACTTCGCAAAGGAAGAAGTTCTTGAGCTTCTCAATGAAAGTCGGCCGAGATGTGGAGTCGAGAGGCAGAATAATTAACTCCCGGAAACCGAGGAGCAGGGAGGAAAGACTTCCGTCTCCGAGCAAGACAAGTTCGGAGGAAACTGAGATTTCCGCGAAACGAGAACGCATGGGGCGAGGCAAGGAGCGAATGTTTGACAAAGCAATTTCAAGCGAATAATAAAACTCCACCGAACAAAGGTGTGAGAAATAAAATATTCTTCTTTTTCCTGTTTCGAAGCATGGAAACGCACACACACGCACGGAGGCATAAACACGCCATACGCAGACAGATGTACACGCTGTGACAGACGGAATTGGCGAAGGAAAACAATTTCCCCAACGACAATGCGAGGAGCAAGCACAAGGACATCAGCCAGAGGAAGAACCACAACAACAAGAACAACAAGAACGGTTATGACAACAACGGAACGTCTCTGTCTACGACAAGACAACGATTTGGACTGTGGCAATGACAACAGCTCCACGCGGAAGGATATCAGGCAAATTCATAACCGGCGATGAAACAAGTACGAGCGGAAAACGGGGGAGGCAAAAATCAATTCGATTTCATTTTACGCTCATGCGAAAAGTTCGCCAACGACCCCCGACAGCGGAACCACGGCCGGCCGGACCCGGATCCAGTCAGGCGAATCCTTTCGAGCGCTTGTGTTTCGTCCCGGACTTCGCTCTCGGCGGATGCCGTCATCATCTTCTTGGTGGGAGACGATTTACGATAATGCTTACACTTTGCTCGCCCGAACAACACCAGCAGTAACAACAATGACAACAAGAAGGCCAACAACAAAATAATTACAACATCAAAATCAAACTTTTCCGCTTTTCTTATCCCGATGTTCAGAAAAAACAGTGAATACACGAGACATATTTACTTTCGCCTGTCTGTGGGTGAGAACGAGCGTATGTGGAGATGTGTGTGAGTGTGAGTGGTATTTAAATATCAACAAGAGACATGGGAGGGAGATTTAAACAAATTATAAAAAATACTTGGAGTGATGGAAGAACTCCGAAAATCTATGGAACCGAAGGCAGTTGGAACGAGGGATGAAACTGAAGACCCAGTAGCGACGAATGAGGGAATGCGGACGGAGACAAAGGGATCTGCATCGCAGTCTGACAGTGAACGAATCACATGACGCCATCCTCTGCCTAATCCTCGCCATGAAAGCACTGAACGCGGTTCTGCCAGAAGGTGTGTGAGAGCTCGAGAAATCCTTGGTAAAAGGAAGAAAGGGAGAATGAAGGGCAGGAGAAGACAAACGAAAGAAAGAATAGAAATTTGCAAGGAATAGAAGAAAGAAACTGGACTGGTGACAGCAGAAGGGAACGGGAGAGCGAAAAATTGCAACAACCCAGATGAAATGATGACAGACGACCAAACATTTTGAATAGACGAAACCAGACAAAGAACAGATGGACAGATGGACGGACAGGCGGACAGACAAGTCGTCTTGAAAGTTCCACAAGTTCAGGAAGCATCCACGAGCGGGAAACTTTTCCATTTCCCATCGCCGGCACGGCACAGGACTTGGGAGAAAATCACGAGGACTTCAGCAAAGCCAACGATCCGACGCACCCGAGAGGAAGTGAGGGCAAACCGAAGTGAAAGGGAGAAAAAATTGTGGGAAAGAATAAAGCGAAACCGAAGAAGGCCGACTAAGGAAAGCCGAAATCGTTTATGTTCGCTCAGCACTTGAAACTTTTCCATTTTCCACTTTCGTTTCATTGCACTTCCATTCCGTTCCCACAGCCACATCGGTAGTTGTGTGACGATTGCCGTTGTTGTTGTTGTGTTGCTTTGTTGTCACCAACACAGGGACAGGGACACTTTCGGCCCAGTTTCCATCGGTTGTAGCCGAAAATTGCTACAGTTAGAGGGTGCAAAAGTGAATGTGAAACCGAAGGAATTCTAAAATTTTTCTTAGCATTCCTCACAACACTGATCGCTTTCTCTCTCTCTTTCCCTCTCTGTCTCTCAATTTGATCGTGTGTTCCTTGCTCGTCCCTACTTTGACACCCTCGTTTTTTTGGCCTTTCCTTGCAATCGTTTCATTCTTTCAGCCTCTCTCACTCTCACTCTCACTTCCCCCTTTCCCCCCTCTCTGGGTTGGCGTCAAGGATGTTGTTGTTGTTGTTGTTATTTCCCTGCCTCTCCTAAAATAACTGAACAGGTTATTCTCTGTTCTGTTATGCTCTTGTGGGAATTATTTCCGGAAGTTGACTCCGATTTCCAGCGAATCCCAGACGCCAGATGTCATTGTTTGGTATTTCACTCATGTTGTTGTTCTTCTTGTTCGTTCAACACACCCAGGAACTGTTGTTGTAACAAGCACGAGGACATGACCAAGGGATGCCTTTGATCCCCCTCCTTCTGCATTCCCAGCCTCCGTCGTTGTCGTCAAAATGCTCCGATCTCTACTCTCTACCTCCTATTCGTCATGCTCAGTCATTCCCTTCTATTCGTCCTCCATTTCTCTTCATCGGCTTTTGTCCCACCCTGCTCTCGCTGTTCCACCTGTCCCGGATCCATCGAAGTCGACACCGGCTTCCATCTGTCGGGCCTTCAGCTTTCCCGAAAATGCCTCAAGCCTGAGGTCCTGTGGGCAGTTTTGGGTGTGTGTTCGAGCCGTCTTCCTGCGTCTGGAGTTGGGCTGTGGCTTGGGCCTGGCATCGGCCCCCAACAGTGCCATCGATGCAGCTTCGATTTCGCCCTGATGAATGTGATACAGGGGCGTAACCAATGGAGCTTTCGTTTGTGATTCTTACTTTCTTTTAATGCGATTGGCCTAACGAGACCCGTCATCTCGTTGGCTGTCAATTTTGGCCTCTGCTCAGCCACGTCAGCCACGTCAGCGTCGATTGTGGGGCCGTCAGCGCCGCGCCCACATTCGTCATGCTCTTCTCAACGTTTGCTTTCCTATTTTTTCATCCTCCTCCCTCCTCCCTCCTCCCTCCTCCACCTGTCCACACCACCACCGCCGTCGTCGCTGCTGTCGCTGCCACCGCTGTCTGTCATCGTTGTTGTCATCATCATTACCAACATTTCATTTCATGCTCTTTGATTCATCAGTTTTGCATAACAGAATCATTAATAATTTCCTCTTCCTCACTCCTTTCTCTGCTCCGCTCTGTTCGCTCCCTTGCGCTCCTCTCTGTCTCTACTCTACTCTGCTCCGCTCTGCTTTCCTCTGTTCTTCGCTCGCTACCCCATATTGAAGCTCGCATATTAGTTGACGCCGCTGTCATGTTCCTGTGGGTTCTGTCTGCATGTGTGAGGGGCTGTCGGGTGTTGGGGGTGCGAGTGTAGTAGTCGAGGGCGGTGTCGTCCGACAAGAGGATCCTTAAAAATAGCATCCGTTGAAGTTCACGGGAAACCATGACTCATCGGACATCAGTTTCAACGGAGCATCAAATGAACGTCACATCCATTTGTCACCGGCTGCTCGGCGTGGTTGCGAGTGTGAGCGATTGAGGTGCGCACCTGGCGAAGGTCCTGGATTCAGTCGTGGACGTTTTTCAGAACCGTTGGCATTTGCAGAGAAACTTCTTTGTTTTGCTTCCACCGAAGTGCCTCGAGTTCTGATGCTAAATTTAGATCTGGGCACTGGTTACTGAGGCCACCGATCAATTGCAGGGCTTGTGGAGTCCGTTCATGAATTTATTCCTCAGGACAGAGATTTATTGTGATTAGAAACAGGTCCTTTGTCGATCGATTTCTCCTTACATCAAATGCATTGAATCATAAACGCATTATTATCCCTATCTTGACCTTGCACCGATTTAATTTGTCTGTCCTTGGTTTTGTCTCTCGAATGTCGGTTTCTCATTGAGTCAAGTCGACGAGAGCAGAAAGCGTGAACACAAATAATTGCAGTCTCTGTGGTTTCTTTGAAGTCGCCGGAGGTCGAAGCTGGTGGAGCGTGGAAAAGCATAGAGACAAATGAATGCTCAAAAGAAAAACGGAAAAATCACAAAGAGCAAATCATTCACCAGGTGACCTTCGTCGCTTGCCCTGTAGCACTGTGGCGATGATTCGATGACTTCAATGACCAGCCGATGCCCACCTCCGGCCGTCTCTCGAGCCTATCACGATCACCTTTCATTCTCATTCTCCCCACCCATTCAGTCGCCAGTTCCTCATCCCCCGCCCTCCCAGGCCATCGTCGCCATCGGCTGCTCGTGAATGTCGATGGCGGCTGCAGCCCAATGTTGCTGATGATGATGCTATTGTCGGGGTCGGTGTTGCTGCAGGTGTCGTTGGAATCGCGATCCCCGCACCCGCAGTCCACGCAGTGCTTTGTGTATGTGCGTTTGGCTGCACTCCATCGATGCACGATGCATCCATCGCGAGCACCGAGTCCTGATGCAATGCAACGGCGGCGACCGACTGCTGCCTGTCTCTCTGTCTGTCGCTCTGCTCGGCTCTCTCTGTCTACCGCTCACTCGGCCTATTCATGTGTGTTTGTATGCGTGGGTGTTCAGTAGTGCATGTTGTGCTTAGTGTGGCCTGAGTGGGACGAGGAGCCGAACCGTGCTCTCTCAGGGCGCCTCAAGCGTTCAACCGAATAAATGCCGATTTCGATATGTCAATTTGAGTTTCGCGCCGCCCACCACCCGGCGACTCCGAGGCCTCCCCGACCCAGACTCCGATCTTCGCAATCGCCCCCTCCCCTACGTCACCCCGTGGGCATCACCGGTGCGGGAAATTTGATTACTTTGTGCACTCGGTCGAGGTGAAGTCTGAGTAGTAGTCGGAGTTGAGGAGTTGTTGCTGCAGCCGATGCGGGTCCGGGACGCAGCTGCACCGCCCGGGGCGAGAAGGAGGGCAGTGGGGACCGCAGCAGGCGGACGGGGCGGGTCGCAGGTCGTGGGCCGTGGGCCGGCGTCGACGCCACACATTGCTGCCGATCGCAGTTAATGGGATTTCGGCGCGCGCTGCCTTTGATGCGATTACTTAATACGAGGCAACGATTCCGACGAACTTCAATCGGAACGCGAATTCGATAAGTAATTGAATTACTTAGAGATTACCGCAAATTGGCTCGTTTCGGGAAAAGGTCGGCAATGAAAAAATTCGTCATCTCAATGCAGCACCAAAAAATACAAGGCCTACAAAAATTCGTCAGAAGAACCTGAGCCGCTTTTCCTTCGCCAGTAGAATTCCTGAAAAATTTGATTCCCAGGATAACATCACGAATTTGAGATTTCCGTTAAAAATCCAGAAGTTATTAAAAGTAAATAAAGAAATAAAGGCCATTGGCCCAAATCGGGTAAGAAAAGGAAGCTAGAACCAATCACGAGACCGGACCTAATTGAATGGGACATTGGAGGCGGCGTAAAAACGTAATATAGCATAAAGCGAAGAGGGACAACAAATAAAACAGAGGAACGTATTCTAAAACGGGGCGAGCGATAGGCGACGATTTTACGACGAACAATTATGCGGCTGTCGGCCGGCCAGGACGAGGCCGTGGCCCCAGGTCGGCGACTGCGGCGCTTCCGGCGACCGTTCAATTAAGTTTTACAACAAAAGCCGGCCGGTTGGGGCGAGGGGCGGCGGGGATCGGCGCGAGTTACAATTAAATCGCGTAAAAATCAAAGCTCCCGAAATGCGTCGTAAAAAAGATGTTACGCCGCCGTACAGTGGGCAGCAACACAGCGGTAATGAAAAATGACAACAACAGCAGCAGCAACGACGAACACGGGCGGCGATAACGGACAACGGCGAGCACAGCAACAACAGCCGTACCACCCCAATGCCGCCCGACAAGAACGACCGACAATGAACAGCAGTCATCATTTTACAAAAACAACCCTCACCAGCCGAAGGCAGCAGCAACACAATGACAGCAACAAGAGCAACGAAAGCGAAAATAACACAGCAAAAACAATATGACAACAGCAACAGCAACAGCAACAACAACAAGTTGAATGGCGCGTAAATCTTAAATTAGAAATTTCCAACATTAAAAACTCGGGAATTGCTGGCGCCCCCTCCGCAGCTCCCCAGCTTCGGCCAGAGCTTATTCCCAATATAGCCGCCGTTAACCGAGGCCAGCGGCGGCCCCTCCATCCCGCCTTCGTTGATCCTTCCACCCGCCAGCCGCCCACCTCGCCGTCCCGTCACGGTCCCAGAAGGTCGTCGTCGTCCTTCCTGCGTCCAACGACTCCGCTGTCCATTCGCGAGAATTTTTAATGCGTCGGGACATAAAAAGTTCATTCCCGCCGTTGTTGCTGCTGCTTTTGCCGTCGTCCATCGGCAGTGGGGAGCTGGCCGTCGTCTGTCCGTCTGTCCGTATGTCCGTCCGCCCGTCTGTCTGTGTTTGCTGTGGGGGTCTGTGTGGGGCGGCGGTTGGTTGTGTGTGCGTGTGGGTGCGTTTGTGCGACATTTTATTGCATAATCGTGAGTCAATCAACGACTTGAGGACGCTCCTCAATCTACGTCGGCGAACAATGGCCGGGCGGAGGTGGAAGTTGTTGGCTCAACACTGGGCGATGCAGGGGCGAGGACGAGGAGCTGGGGCTGGGGCAGGGGCAGGGCTGAAGCAGAAGCAACATCGTTAAATGTTGCCAAAGTTAAACAAAATCCGCGCGAGCCATCGTCGAGCTTGAGCTCGAGTTGCTCGAGTTTCCTTCAACTTCTAATTGCTCCATGGACGACGAGTTGTTGTGATTTCAATTGCTGTTCTGCTGCTTCCGTTGTTATTGCAATAGTTTCCCCAGTCAGCGCTTTGTCCTCGGGCACAGTTTTAATCCCCGTTCTAAGCTGATCGTAAAAACAAACGTCGATTAAACACATGCACCCCATCACGCACAGATACGCAATCAGACAGACGGAACTTTGAAGGATTAGGCGGGGGAGGGAGAACGATGCAGTTTAGAAAGTTCATCGCCAATTCGTAATGACTCGGCAAAGGACCGTCGCCGTCATGGTCGCTTCGGCGAACGTCCTCTCAGGGGTTTTCACCTACTTTAGGGACGTTGACGAGAGCCAGAACGAGGGCGATCTGGAGGCAGAGATCGATGAAAGGAAACCGACGTCCGCCCGACCCGACCCAGGTCTGCTGAAAGCCCTTTGAGAAGGATCTCTGACGACTCCCTCAGCCCCCTTTTGCCTATAGACCTCTGCCTTGAAGTTGCGAACTCCTCCAACTCCACCTTCCGACGTCGGGTCGCCTCCCTTCGCCTCCCAGCGGCATCCTTGAGGACTCCATATCGCAGAGTCATAACGTCCTCCAGCAGGAAGGGAAAGGGTTGCCAGACAGTCGCAAGGACCTCGTACGTCATTTGGAACGCGTGTCTCGATGGGTTCCTTATCGCAGTCGGGTGAATTTTGGCCTTTTCGCCGCGGCACCAGCGACTCCCTGCCACCCAACCGCCCACCTCTCGCTCTTATCACGTCCACCGCGGGCCACATGCGCCCCACGTCTGCGTGTGCGGAACCGTCATCATCATTAGTTGGTCGAACGCGGTCGATGGTTCGAAGCATTACGGGGCATGGGGAGAGGGCGACAGGGAGAAGGGAAGGGTTGTCGCTGCTGGAACTCGTTGACGGCGCAAATTCAATGGAATGTCGCAAACTGTCATTGAGCGGCGATAACGCTTAATTGCGGCCTCATTAGGGAGGCGGTAGACAATGAATGCAGCGATAGCGACAGGGACACAGAGAGGCAGACAAGGGGAGACGGAGAGGAAGTGATACGAGTCGCCGCGAGGATGCGTTCCGAACGAGGCTCCAGGCGAACCGACCTGCATGGGCAGCCGAACGCGTCGAGTGCGGCGAAACTTCAGGATTTAAGGTCCTTTGCCGTCGCCCATTTAACTTTCCACGGTCACTTCAGCGCTCGATCGTCCGCCCTCGCCCTTCTTCTCTGTCTCTTTCTCTTCTGGCACGACCTGCGAGTCTCCGCAGGATGTGCCTGAAATAATGGTTCCTGCATATTTGAAAAATTACCAAATTACCGTCCTTTTTGCCATTTACCCGTGCACTCGAGTTAAACTAATCGGAAAGTCGAGCAAGCAGCGTCTTCCTGTGCAGCCACCGCCCCGCTGGCCCCTGGCCCTGGTTCTGGTTCTGGTCCTGGTCCTGGCCGCTCCCCCGGCAGGATGTGCCTGGCTCTGGCTGACGGCTGCCGGTGCCCGCCTGTTGAATATTTTACGTGGGTCGTTCGTCCTGCCGCCGTCGTCCGGGACGCCCTCGACGTGGTCCCTATCGTTCACCTCGTTTACATTGTCCGCTTCGTCCTCCCTCTCGTGCGCCCCGTCGTCCTTGCTGCCGTCGTCGTGGTTATCGTTGTCGTCCTGTGCGGCTCGCGGCGATGGCGGCTGGAGCAGCGACAACAGGAACAGCAACAACGTTGACAACTACAACAACGAGGACTACAACAATCACAACGAAATCCGCAAACAACAATAACAACTACTACTACTACCACCACTACTACACACGTAAAAGTTTTTGACTGCCGACTTGCTTTTTTGTGCAGTATTATATTCGCTGTTGTAATTGTTGTTGTTGATTTATTCGAGAGTCGAGCATTTCACTCGCAAAATATGAGAGTCGACGCCACACAAACACACACACTCGCACCCACACCAACACACACACGAGCAAGCAAGCAAGCAAGCAAACACTCGCAGTTGGCAGCAACAAGCATTCGCCGCCATTGCAATGCATTGCTCCACTTAATGGCGGCGATGGCGATGACGATGTTGGCGCAGTTGTATTTGTTGTTGCTGTAGTGGTTGTTGTGGTCCCCCACTACACACTCCCACTCTCCCCATCCCTCTCTTCCCCTCTCTCTCTCGTTCAGGCGCTGGCTCGGCGACCACTTCTGGTCGCTCGTCATAATTTTCAGCCGAAAACACATCAAAAATGCATGCAGCCCACGTATCTCCGAGGGTGTGTGTGTGAGTGGGTGGGTGTAAGTGCTGGTGCAACTACACGACCACTTAGTCATGTATGGGGTGCATGTGTGTGTGTGTAGTTGTCCGCGTGAGCGCTGAACATTTATTTATTCAGCTACTTTTGCGGTTCACCGCCCAGGACTTTTGTGTTTACTTTGTTCACGCTCACCTTGTTCCAGTTATTGTTGTTCGTGTTGTTTTCGGTTCTTGTTCTTGTTGTTGTTCGGGCTTTTGTTGTTTTTGGTCTTATAGTTGCTTTATTGCTTTCCCTTGTTGTTGTGTTTGTTGGTATTGTTTTCCATTTCTATTATTCTTACTGCTATTATTATTGTTATTGTTGGGCAATGGCTAACTCAGAGTTGTTTGGTGTTGTTGTTGTTGGACATCGTCCAAAACAATTCGAAGGCAAAACATCATTCGAGTCGACGTCGACTGTATGCGGTTGCCGGCTAGTGTTGTGGTTGAGTTGAAATTGTTGCTGTTATAATTGTTGCTACTGAACTTGTTGTTCTATCTATTTATTTTTGCAGTTCGATTTCCGCACATGCGAATCGAACAACGTGAATGTGTTTTGTTGTTGTTTCTGTGGCATTTGTTTGTTCAGTCCTTCGATCGATCGGCTCTGTCTTCGCATTGTTGTAATTGCAAATATAGCAACATTATACAACAGCACCTGAAGCAACAATGACGGAGATGAAAATGAAGGAGTCTGGAAGATCCTGGCATTGTCCTCGAATCGCCCCGACCCCTCAAAGGCGTCGCTCCGTAATAGAGCCAGAAATACCTCGTTCATACCGGTGGACGACGTCCATCCTCATTGATATGGGCAACGGCTGGGGCTCCATCGGGGCGTCGGCGGTGCAGAACCACTTGTTGTTGTTGGCGCCACTCGACTCCGCCACTCGTCGCGCTACTCGAACCAGCCATAGCCATCACTATCGCCATCACTATCGCCATCACGTCGCTCTCACAGGACGCGTCGTCCCAACTCCACGTGTCCTTCCGTTCTGTTCGTCCGTTGCAGGGAGCACGAACGACGGCCGAAAGGACGGGCGAGCGAGGCGGAAATGCAAAATTCCCCCCGAACCATGGCCGCAGCAGGGAGGGCGTCGCGTGGCAGAGGGGACAATTTTCTGTAACGGAGACGTGTAATAAAAACCTTTTGTCGGTCGCCCGTCATCGTCCGCCGTCCGTCGTCCGAGGTCCGCGTTCGTCGTCCGCGCTCGTCCGGTTCGTCCGGAGCCGGAGCCGGAGCCAAACTGGAATCGAGTGCAATTTCCTTGAAATGCGAGGCGAGGTCCTCGAGTCCTTGACGGCCGCTCGTTGGGCGATGCATGACATGTCGCACACTTATCGTCCTCACACACACCCTCCTGCCCCACCACAAGCGGCCCTCGTCGCTCGCTAATGCACTGCGGCCCTCCCGGCAGCGCCGACCAGGGCAAGTGGACACCAGCAAGACCAAGAGCTTCAGAAGCATCCACTGCAGAAACAAGAACAACAACAAGGCTGTCGTCGAGGCAGGCTCTAGTCATTCATCCCGACGCGGTCGCCACTTGCGGCCCTGGCCACGCAATAATGTCGTCCGTGCCCATGTTCCTGTCGCGCTCCGACTCCGCCGGTCGTCGGCTGTCCGTCGTCGGTCCGTCAGCTTTCGGGCGAGGGCGAGTTGGGCCTGGGCGAGGCGTCCCGGGACTCGTCTGGCCTCGTTTTAATTACTCTTTCATCTCGTTCCCGCCCGATTTCCATAAGAAACCGGGGCGTCGTGCGGCGGCGGCTCCTTTGCGATTCCTCCGTGATCCTGGTACTAATATCTTCTCCCGCTTGTTCTTTGTACTTGCAGAGCAGTATCACATCTTCGTGGGCGACCTGAGTCCTGAGATCGAGACACAGCAGCTGAAGGATGCGTTCTCGCCGTTTGGAGAAATATCGTGAGTTCAGACCTTTTCCATTAACCTTTTCCATTAACGATTGTTGCGTCTTTCCGCGGGGCTACGGGGTGCTCTGGGGGGCCCTCGAGTTCGCTTCATTGCTCAAGTCCTTTGCAATCCTGCCACCCAATCAACAACCGCCGGCGCAGCACAGTTTACAAACTCCGGATCCGAATCCGTATCCGGACCCGCCGGAAATGACACTCGTCCTGTGGTAGCTTAACCCGAACTGCTTCCACTTCCGGTTCCCCCTCGGTTCCGCAGCCGGCCCACGGTTGGGGGTCCCCGAGGCGTCGGTTGCGGTCGGTTCTCGGGGTCGATGGCGTTGTCGAAAATCACAACGGGGCGCTGGCGAGGCGAGGGGAGGCGGACAACAAATGAGCAAATTAACCAATTTACAACAACCACCCTTGCAAATGGGGCCAGTCAACAACACCAACAACCTAAACCATAGCAAATAGCAAAAGAAAGGCTTCACATATAAGACGATGGAAAGGCAGGAACAGGAACCTGTTGACCGCCGATGGCTGGTGCTGCAGAAAGCAACAACAAATTGCTCCCGAAGGATCGCTGAAGGACGCTCGTATCGCGTGCAATTGCCAATTGCAGGCGAGGAGTGCAACAACAGCCACAAAAATAACAACAACAACATTAGCATGGGCGAGGAGCAACAATTGAAATGCATTCCATTCCATTGCAGTGTAGTGCAAGGCGAGGCGAGGCGAATGGATTGTCAGGAAGCTTTGTCGAAGCCGCTCCCGGCCTGTTGGCAGCTTGTTTGCATGTGTTGCAACAACAATAATCACCTAAAGTTGCAGCAACAAGAATGCCCTCGAACAACAACCATAACAACGAGGCGACCGCCTACAACAAGCAACAACAACAGCCACGACCATATCAACGTGCTGGGCCAAGCACAACACCGACTCTTCGACACTTCCGGCATTTCAACCAAACCAACAACAGCACGAGGGGCCAAGAGCAACAAACGAAAGTAACATCCAGGAAAATCAAAAAAAGCCCACGGAAATAAAGAAACATCGAGTGCGAAAAGTAGCAGCAAAAAAGAAAGAGACGAGAAATAAGCAAAAGTAAATTTTATGACAATGCGATTTCTTTGCTGTTATTGTTCTTATTGTTCGCATTGTTGTCACGCTTTTTGTTAGTGTTGTTGTTCTTGTTGCTGTTGCCTTTATTGTTGGTGTACTGCAGCACTTCTTCTACTTCTCAATTTTGTTGTTGCTGTGGCAGTTGTTGTTGTGGAAGGCAGAATAAATTCCCAAATAGTAGCAGGAAATTTGCGCTCGCCAACTCGTCCTCCACCTCACACTGTGCCTGCGTTCGTGTTCGCCGTCCTTCGTGGCACCGTCGCGGGGGTGGGGGCGACTGGTCCGGTATCAAGGACATGCACTTTGAGCCCGACCGGATATCCGGTGTGGCACTTGAAGTGCAGCCTCTCTTCCTGTGGCCGTCGCTGGACGCGGGCCTCGAAAGGCACACAAGAACCGAAGCGAGGCGGCCGAGAACGAGCCGCAGACGAGGGAGACGGCAGCGACACAGGGCAGAGCGGAATCGGAGGGCGAGAGACGACGACACGTTATCCTTGGCTTAGCCTCGAGAAAATTGCCTGGAAACTTTTGCCTTTCGCCGAAGGACCGCGTGGCTCGGCAGACGACGGCGGAACCGACGACGACGGTCAGAGGCCATGTGAGAAGTCGGACTTTGTGTTGGTTCGGAAAAGCGTGAATTGTAGTTTTTCCAAACGAAAACAGAGAGGAATCGAAAAAGAACGAAGGCGAATCCACGAAAAGGCAGGGCAAAAAATCGAGAAGAAAAGCGTGGCTTGAATGAATGAAGCAATACTTGAATGAATCGATGAGAAGGAGAGAAAAAGTTTTCGCTCTTATCGGGTTTTCTTTCTCATTCTTCACGTTTGTTCGCCGATTGCTTTGTTATTCCAGCCATTGTGCGTCCGGCTCGAACACTTAGTGAGAGCGAGAGAGAGAGAGAAGGAGAGTGAGACTGGGAGCGAGTGAGAGGAAAACCTTTCCAGAGTTTCACTTTCAAAAGAGGACTTCTTAAGGACCTCTAGCCCCGGCCTTGTCAGCGCAATCGCCGTCTCCGGCGCCCGGCGTCATCATTAAAGAAACATCACTCAGCTGCCAGCTGCCAGTTGCCAGGAGCGCCAACACATGTCGCATTGGCAACACTTCGGCGTGAAATTTCGCAACCTTCTGCACGTACTCTCCTTTACCTCGCTCCTCGCCCGCGGACAGCAACAAAAAGTTGCCAAACATAAAACCAACAATTCATGTTTGCAACCGTTTGCATCCGCTTTCCTTTCGGAGTCCTTTGGAACTGCATAAACCAACATCAAAAACTATCAAAAGTTTTTACATTTCGTTGATGTCAAGAAGGATTCCTTGCCCCCCGGCCCTCCGACTCCGACTTCCGCAACCCGCCGCCATTTGAGTTCCGAGTGAGTTTCCAGCGCCAAGTTCCGAGCTCCAACTTCTCTCCGCCGTCGTCCCTTATCGCTTACCGCTCACTCGACCCTCCTCATCCCCTGCCCCCCTCAAATACACACATAAACCAATTTCGTTGCAACTTTTGTTGGAAAAACTTTCTTAACTAAGCACTTAAAAAATAAGGTGTCGAAAAGGAGTCAGCGGTGCCGAAACTGCTGTCGTCGCCGCAGTCGCCGAGTATCCGAAGATCCTTCGACTTCGACGGATCTCGAGACAATGCGGATTCTCCGAAAATTAGCGCGGCTAATTAGTTAATTTCGGCCCACCTTAGCCGGTCGTCAATGGGTCGAAGACGAATCGTCTAATTTGACCTCCCACTACATCTGCGATTAGTTTGCTAACACAATGTTGTCACTGTTGACGTTGATGATCGGCCTACCGTCATTGCACAGCCCATGTCCCGGACTCCGATCGACGTGGCTGGTTTTCGCGATTCCGACGCCCACTTTGAGGTGCTGAGCCTGAGGAGCAGGCGACGGCATCACGCTCTCCTCTCATTGCACTCCAGGCGAGCCACTTGGGAACCCCTGGCTGGCACTGCGGGAGCAAATGCCGCAAACTGCGTCATGACGATGCCATTCAAATGCTCGTCCCTAGTTCGCTCTTGCACCCTCTCCTCACCCTCGCTCCCCCCCTCTCTCGCCCGCCGGCATCCAAGACGATTGTTGGCAGTTTTTCGTCGCTTCTGGCGCGACGTCATCGTCACCATCAACATCAACATCACCATCACCATCGTCGTCGACGTTGTTGTTGTCGACGATGTTGTTGTCGCGAGCAATAAATAAATTTGGCCCGCAAGGTGGCGCGGCTGCAGCATGCGAAGGACGACCGACGCGTCGGTAGGTAAAAGTCGCTAGCTCTGGCTCACACTGTGGCCAACAGCAAGCGAGGCGAAGAGGCGACGGAAAAAAGACTGGTCTGCGAAAGTTTTCCAGCTGCTCCGCGAGTTGGCAGTCGTTCTGAGGGGCGTGGCTGGGCGGGGTGGGCCGGTAAACCAACCGTTCGCTCCACGCCACATTCGAATGCGTTTTTGATAATTTCGCTCATTGGAAATGGAAATGAGCTGACGCCCTCCTCCTGCCTTCCCTACCCGCTCTCTCTCTCTCCCTCCCTCTCTCTGTCTTCACCTCGACCTCTGACGCTCTCACGAACCGGAAGCAAGAGCGCCGAAGTTGCCGTGGCAAAGTTCGGGACGTCCGCGATAATAATGATGGAGACGGCGTTGGGCAGGTGGAGAGCGACAGCGTTGCCGACGGTGGGTTGGGGTCGGCGACTGGATCTGTGCCAGAAGTCGTTTCGCTCGCCCTCCTCGCCGCTGTTGATCATCGGTTTCCGTTTCCGGAGGTTCAGCGTCGCTACGTGCACAATGAGCGATTCCAAGTTTTATGAAACAAACGCGACAACTTTCGAGATTCTGTGGATTTAAGCCAGACTTCTTCGAGACTCCCTCGACCTCTGCCTGGCCCTCGATACCGACCGCCCCTCGTCCTCCGCGGCGCTGCTGCTCCTGAAAGTTTTCGATTTTATTTCTCGCAAATCATAAAAGAAGAGAATGAATCTGGGAGCGAGGACAAAACTCATGCATAAAAAGAAGAACTTGTAATGATGTAAAAGTTTCTCAAGTGTCATTAAAAGGCAACGAACTCCTCCGCTACTCCTCACACGCCCCCCACGCCCGCTCCCAACCACGGCCCCCGACCAAAGTAAGTGAAATTGTTTAATGGTTTTCGAAATCTATTTGGATTTGGGACGAAAGCGAGTTCGTTCGTATTGAGACTTCCGAGTCTCCGGTCTCTGTTTTCCCAGTGCAAATCCGTCTTCCCCTCCGTGCCTTCCTACGCCTTCTTTTCGTCCTCCTTAGGCGGGCTTTAGACCTCATCGTATATTCGTCGCTGATTGTCAGCCATGCAGAAAAATAGAAAAGTAAAATAAATAAAAATAAGGAGGAAATAAAATATTCATTAATTTTTTGATTGGTTTTTTCTCTATTTCACTCCTTTGAAATTAATTATTCAAAAGGTTTAAAGCGAACTTAATTATTCAACCTATCAAATATCCTTAAAATCCGCCGCAAGCCCCAGAAAATCCCCTGTTTTTTGTGTTTTTCTGTTATCGAGCACGGATTGTGATGGGATTCCGAATGACAACTAATTAGTTTTTCCGACAAAGAAACTGACGGAGAGCGCAAACAAACGCGCCTTCATAAAACCATACGACAGATGCGGTATTGATTGAATGGCGAATGGATCCGGTTTAAATCCTTTGCTTTGTGGAAAGAGTGCGAGCGCTGAATGGAAAATACTGTGCATCGCTCAAATGTCGAGGTTTTTATTCCTATTCCTCGCCACTTGCTTTGTATTTACACACCGACGGACGGACGGACGGACGGACGACGGAGAGCCAGAGAGACCGACAGACCCTGGCGTGCACGGGTGTGGGTGTGGGTGTGGGTTTAGCCTACATTTAAATAACGAGACGCAAATGCACGCGGAAAACGACTGAATGTAGATCCGGGTATCCGACACAGATATGCTTGTGTGTGGGTGCGCGTCGGCCGAGGAGAGGAAGGGGGAAGGACTACCAGTTGCTAGGTTTCCTCCCAGCACACACACTCACACATTCACACACACACACACATACCTACAGACACAGTCACTTATACTCGTTATCCAGGCCGACAATCCTGTCATTTGTTCGTGGACACAAAATATTAATGACTCCGTAATAAGCTTTCGAGACGCTCAAGTGTTGGTGAGAGCGAATTTTCTCCTAGCGTGCTAATCTATTTAAGTGTTCAGACACACCAACCCACACCCACACCCACACCCTCCCACCCCCAGCCATGTGGCCATAGATCGAGAAGGACCTCCCCGACGCCCACTCACCCGACACGCACACATGGTAATGTGGATTGCCATTAATATCGGACGGCACCGACGGAGGACACTGAGAGAAATCGGCGGCGTCGGCAGCCGGGAGCTGGCAGCTGGAATTTGGGAGCCGGGTCCTATGGGTCGATGCTTTTCCTCGAACGCTCCGGCTGCTCTCGGAAAGCTATCATGAACAATTGTTCACCGGTTCGGTGCGAGGAGGACGGCCCGAGTCTCGACGTCGCGTCGCGTCGCGCCGCGTTTCTCTCGGTGTCCTTGGGCGCCAATTAATTCCTCAGGAAATGCTCTTGGGGCGCCGCCGCCCCGCCCGCCGTCGCGCGGCTTCCGATTAATTGCGTGAGATTAGCGTCTGCGGCCCTGTCGTTTGTCGTGCCGAGTGACGATTCCTTCGTCAGCAGCCGTCGCGAGCTCCGCGGCGCCCCCGATGTCCTACGCGTGTGCGGGCGGCTGTGTGTGTTCTCCAATAAAAGTGTGCCCGGGCGTCCGTGTGTGGGCGGCCAGGCTGGGCATTAAATTTATGCACGCATTCGGGTCGAGTCCTTGCGAGCAGTCGCAGCCATTGTCGGCTAATCAAGTCCTTTCAGCGTCGCATTGTTTTGTTCCTTTTGTTGTTGTTGTTGGTGCTGTTGCCGTTTCTGTTTGTTTGATATGTGTATTTTGTTGTACCGACGGTGCTTCACCTCGAGGATAACGAGTCCTGCGGGTGCACTTGAGGCGTATGCGTGATATTAATTAACTACACTCCTCGCCAGGACTCGTCAGGGCACAAATTTTTCGCTAAATGAATTATTTAATTGAGTTCGTTTTTGTTTTTGTTTTTTTTTTTTTTTTCATTCCTGTTGCTGTTGTAATTTTCTAATTTCGCTAAAAGGACCCACGTCTTTAAAACATCCTGCGTGACGCGACCCTGGGACCCGCAGCCGCCGCGGCCTCCTGCTCCAGGGCGAGGAAGCGCGGGAGCGATGAAGGGCACGTGAGCGGGAGAGCGGGTGGGGGGCGAGAGAAGCGCAGAAGCAGCTCATTAGCATAAATGACTTGTTGTTGTGGGGGATGTCGTTCTCATTGCTCTGCTTCTTCCCCTCCCCTCTCTCTGCCTCTCGTTTGCTGTAACAATTGTTGCTGTTGTTGTAATTCTCCCCTTCATCGAGTTGATTCACCTGACGTCGTCGACGCGTGCTGCTGCATCGCTTCTCAACCGTTGATTGAACGTTTCCTCCGAGCTGCACAGCGCCCGTCGCTCCCTCACACACCCACCTATCTCTCTCTCTGTCTCTCTCTCTCACACGCCCTTCCTCGCCCTGTCGCTGTCTCACTCACTCACTCCAGCAGCCGGCAGCCTGAAACAGATGCGCCCGCGATGGATTCGCGGCATTTATCACTGAGCGGCATCGCATCCTGCCGGAATCCTGCTCGTCGGCTGCCGGTTTCCGATCAGACGTCGCCGCCACTCCCCGTCCCTCGCCCGCCCCTCTTGCTTACGTCCCTTGGCCGCCCCCTAGGGACCTTCGCAACGACCTCTCGCCGTAGTCGCAGGGCGGTGGAAATTTAATTTTATTGTCGGAAATTATGGAAATGACAGGTGCCTCCGCCCGACCTCCGCCACTTCCTGCTCTTCATCGCGTCTTCGTCTCGTCAGCGGCAGCAGCTGGGGTCGGGTCGTCCAAGGAGCTGATGATGAAACGCCCAGCCACGTGGTTGCCCCTGTCTGTCTGTCCGTCCGTCTGTGTGTCCCCCTGTCTCGGTGCGTGTGCTCGTTGCAGGCGTCTTGCGCTGCCCCATGATGAGTCTTTGATTTATTGCAGACAACAGAAGGATATCAACTGGGCGCACATACTCAGACACAGACTCAGACACACCTGACAGACGGACCGACTTCGGCCAGCAGCGACACCAGCCGGCACCAGACAGACTCGGCCTCCTTGATGTCCTTGACGGAAGGTCCAGCAGTCCGAAGTCTGCGGCATCCTGCGCAGGAATCAACTCTCACGCTGGCTCGGAATCAATTATTCCCAGGAGAATAAACCGAGGAAGAATTCCCATGAATATTCTCCGAGATTCTGACCAGAATCGCAGCCTTCGAACTTTTTCCTCGATTCCCCCTCCTCGTTCTCCGCGTCACTGAATCGTAATCCAGCTTGGATGGAAAAACGCGCGCGTCCTGGATGCCTGACGCCCGTCGTCCGTCGCCCGACGCCGGACGCTTCGCCGACCAATAAAATCGCTAATGATTTTATGACCGAACTTCACAATGGCTTTTTAATAGGCTTCCAGGAAGTTTACCAAATGAAAGCCATTATGGAGCCGGCCAGGCCTGCCCTCGGGTCCGCCCGAGTCCGGCATCGTCAGGCATATCCCTCTCTAGCACAGCCCGAGAACCTTCAGCTCGCAGGACTCGCCGGGCGACGCGTGTGCGAGGCGATTCCTTTATTTACTGGCCAAAACATCTTCGCATGGATGGACGTCTCTTCTTTGGCCGTGGTCCCCCGACCTCCTCGGGCTCGCTCTTTTGTCGTCACTCCAAGCGAATCCTCCGGCTCCTGCCCCTCGCTTGGATTCCGCCGCAGGAGTCTCTCGTGCCGCCGGGGGTCCTGCCGCAAGGACACCGACGACGACGGCGACGCCGACGCGGTTGCCGACGGCGGTCGCCGCTCGGTTGCGACTCGACTGCGCTTCAGCGCTTCAGTTTTCATTACAACTTTTCGCATAAAACTCGCATTAATTCGTTAAATCGGCAACGCCAACAGCTCCCGCACCACAGCAATGGCAATCACAGCACACCAACAACAGAAACAACAACAACAACAACAACAACGATAAGGATGATTTGCTTCCTGGTCCGGCCAACGAAGTCTCTTTAACTTTAAAGCGCTGACCTTCTTTTCTGCCATCTAAAAGGTTTCCTCTTATAGTTGTTGGGCTGTAGAAATGTTGTTGTATTGCGATGGTTTTGTTGTTGTTGTCTTTCTTGTTGTACTTTGCAGCGCGTTTTTCAATTTGCGCCCGACACTCGGCGCTCTGCGGAATCGCGCCACGCGTCGTCCTTCGAAATAAATAATAAACACGGCGAACGGCGTCGAGCGTGCGCCGCCTCTCGCAATTAAATCAACGGACCTTCCGTCAGTCTCTTCAATCCGTCGCACACCCGAACGAACGACCGCACGTGCCGTGGGGCGGCGAGGGACGGAGGGCGTGGCGGTTGGCGAGAGCCAAAAAATGGGTTGCACTTTTTACCGGACGACGACGCACAAATTGCGTTAATTTCGGCACCCCCGCCCCGTTGGCGGTTCCTCGCGAACTGCGAGAGACTGCGGCCCGTCCCCACCCCTGGCCTTGTGATGACCACGGTAATTTGGTCCTTTGAATGAGAGCAGCCTTCGTCGTTCTTTTCGAGCCATTTTGTCGTTTGCTGTGCGGGGAGGGATCTTGTGTGGCGAGCTGGGCGGCGGGGTCGGGCGGCGGCGGCTGCGGCGTCCAATTGAATTTAACTGCAGTTTTAATGTCCGCCCGGGCGCCATCAATTTGGACGAGGTAGGGCCGGAGCCGCACCGAGGGAGGCGAGGCGATGGAACTTTCCATTGGCCAGCGTGGAATTTTAAAATAATTCCCCGGAAGAAAAAACCTCGGCCAACAGGTTGGAGGCCACCGAATCTGCCGCCCCCCTCCTCCTCCGCGTTCTGCCCTCACCGGCGACCCAGAAATCAATCAAATGCAAATGCCGAGATAATGAAGCGCTGTTCAAATTTGCCCGGCAAATTGACAAAAATGTCCTTTTACGACTCCGGACGCCATTAATTTGCATGCAAAGCGCTCGTTTCCAGGTGCTCAACTCCGTTCGGCCCCCGTCCCTCCAAACCGGCAGCCCGGCAGGACTCGACACGACGCGACGCAGGACCTCCATCGAGCTGTCGCTTCGGCAATTGAGAGGCTTTTAATCTGCTGCAAATGTAAATCAAATTCCTTCGCCTTCCGACCGACGTCCTTCGCCCTGCGGTGGCAGCGACAGCGGCGGCAGCGACGAGGAGGATCTCGTTCCACGGACTTGTAATGAAATGGCTTTCAGGGTTTGCCCTCTAAAGAAAGCCTCGCGTTCCTAATTTTATCACAGCCGCCCATCGTCCCCCAGAGTCCTTTTGTCCGGCTCGTGCCGCCGTCGCTTTCGCTGTCTCTGAGCGCGTGTCCTTTTGTCTGAGGCCGCAGCTGCGTCCGTCCTCCGCGCGGACGGACGCGGACACCTGTGAACGAGCTCGGCGCGCCGACCAGTGACCGAAATAAGTAAATAAACAAATGAATAAACGAACAAATAAATAAAAGATCCTCTCGTTGATTGTCGAAAACGAGCGCTTTTAATGCAAAGCCATTCATTTACGAAATTCGCTTTTAAGGACCTCCACTTGTGGTCCGCCAGTCTTTGTTGTCCTGCGCCAACCTCAGGTCCTCGGCAACCACGCAAAGGACGAGCACCGAGGGCACTGGGTAAGCAGCAGACGCTCCTTCGTGGCGAATTATTTTCTAATTTATTTCGAACGTCAAATTGACGGCTTTATTTGAATTGATTGAGGGAAAATCCCGCGCCGTCCCCTTCGAGCAGGATGGAGGACTCTTCATTGGAGACCTCGGCTTGAAGTGGATTTCTCGATAAAAAATACTCCGCAAGATACTCTGGCAAGAACTACTTAGGATACTTAGCTCCGTGTCCTACTTCTGGGGAGTGATCTGAAGGTCCTTAGGTGGTCTTTTGGGACTTATTTCCCCGAGAATTATGGAACAAAGGCGGAAGAGAAACGACATAGGAGGAAGTTCGAGTGTGGGTGTGTGTGTGAATCAGCAAGTGCTTCTCTGTGTGTGTATGATGAATTCAAAGCAATGAGCCTTGCGTCAATTCATTAATTAAAGGAAGCAGATGAAGCGACGGCACAAGAGAGCGATTCATGGCGAGAACGACCGACTGACAAACAGCCAGAGAGACGGCCAGGCAGGCCGGACGGGCCGGACGGCAACGACAGACAGACAGTCGGACAGACTGCGCGTGAGTCGGGCAACCACAGAGGGAGCGGAGAAAAATCTGCCAGCAAAGCCTTTTCGGCCCTGCCTCCCGCTACCCCTCCACTCATTCGTCCGTCCCACTCTGCCTTCTGCGAGGCTGTGTGTGTGAGTCTATCCGTCTGTCCGTCTGTCCTGTTATTCATCTGTCTGTCTGTCTGTCTGTTCCTTTGGCACAGCAGTTGGCAGCTCGCTTTCATGTTTGGCGACTCATTCGCTCCGACGTCGGTTGAACTTTATTTGCTTAAATGAGTGTGAGTGTAGCAGAGAGAGAGAGAGAGAAGGAAGTCCTTTCTTCTTCAGACGGTTTTTTCCTGTTTTGTTTTTATTTCTAATTCCTTTGCCGCTTCGCCCCACATTGTTGCCATCTCTCCGCCGTGCTGTTGTTGTTTCTATCACTCTTCCTATTTGTTCGCCCGTCCTTTCGTTTTCCCAATTTTCGCCAAAATTTATTTATTTCAATTCGGTATGTTTTGCCTCGCTCCCTCGTTCTATTATTTTTTCGTCCACCGCCCCCGTCCAACCGCCTCGGTCCGGGCAAACAAAGTCGGAAATAAAATTAATAATTTGTTGTTCTTGCAGCCCTGTGTTGCCAACGACGTCCGCTTTTGTTGATTCACTGAGCCTCTGTACACAGGCGCCCCCCTCTGCATTCATCCCTCCCATTCACTCCCACATCCTCCTCCTTTGCTCTGCATCCCTCCCCTTGATTTCCTCTCCTCATACTTATTCCCTCTATCGCTCTCTCTCAGTGAAAATTTTGTTGTTTGATGGATTTGTTTGTGTTCTCTGTGTTCGCTCCTAATGTTCTCGAGGCCTTCTTTCTTTCTTTTTTCCCTTTTCCCACCACCGTCCGGGTGGGCTTCGATGGGTTTTTGCTCTTGAGAACTTTTGGTTTTACCCTGGTTAACCATGTCGTTAATTATTCATAAATTAGGGAAAACATCTTCGGCTCTGTTGTTTTTGGCTATTTTTGTTAATTGCTGCTGCTGTCGTTCCGGCCGTTCCTCTTGTTATTGTTGTTGCTCTGTGCAAGTGTTGCGGAACGATTTTTAATTCAAGTTAATGAATTGCCATCATCAAAAGGGTGGCGAGTGAGCCGGGGGCTGGGTCGGGAAGGGATCAAATTAAGCATATTTAAATTGCCCCAACGTTTGCGCCTGTTCTTGGTGTGATTCCTGATGAGTCAGAGCTGGCTTTAATTTGTCTGCCAAATTCGTCTTCAGTTCCCTAGCAGGGTTTCCAATGTCCATGGCCTTCATCGAGATTTCGGAACCCGAATTGGGATACGTTTTCAAGATGAGGAGTTTTGATTTGTATTAAAGAATTAATTATCTTTAAGCGATTCTCCTATGACGGGGACGACAAGGATGCAATGAGAGCAACAAAGAATCCCCACGAAATGATAAGAAAACTGCGAACCAACCACAGTGCTATATCGAAGATAGTGATAGATTGACTTGATGAGTCAAATCAATTCCTTTCTACTCTCACGAAGTTTGCGCATGTCTCGAATATAATTATCTCCATATTTTACGCGATCCCAACGACTCGTTGGCCCAACAGCCGTGTCGCGAAGTCCGGAATAATAATTATAAGCCAAAAGACGAAGCCCAAAGTGGGTTTCTGCGACAATCGTTCCGCAAGGACATCGCGCACTGAATCACAATCTCCCATGGACCATGAGCAGTTTCTATGCAGAACCCGCTTCGTGTGGGAACATTAGTCCAACCATCCTCGAAGCTCGATTGGCGACCGAATTATTTATGTGTGCGATAGCGCGAATGGGTGCGTGAGTGTGTGTGTCTGGGCTTTTGTTTCATTAAATGTAACGAAATATGAGCGCACTCACACCGACCCAATAATTGATGGTGCCGCCGAGTCGGGAAGCGCCCGATGGCCTTCGACTGTCAAACATCAAGACTAGACATCATCGCAGCGAGCACACAAACATCCGAATGGCACATTCTGTAAGAGCGAGTAGACAACTGTGTGTGTGTGTGTGTGTCGTCTAGGAAAATAAAATATTTATTTTCGGTTGCCACGAAATGAAGTCGAACCGAGGACGGCGAGACCGAAAAACACACAATCGGAATTCGTCATCATTTTTCTCCCCACTCTAGCTCTCATTCTCTCCCTCCCTCCCTCTCTATCTTCAGTTCTCTGTCTCCTGCTCTGTCACCAACTCTGTCACTGTCTCGATTGGCATTTCCTTTTCCGTTCGAGGAGTCGGCACCCACCCCCTGAGACCATATGTTTTGATGCTCCGCTCATTTGTCGGCCACGACGCCGTCAACACGTACGGTCCGCAGTCGGGGGCGCCGAAACCGAGGGGGAAACGAGCGCATCGGAAGCGGAAGCGAATGGGGTCAAGATGGCCGCGGCATGGTTTCGGCCTCCAGGTATCGGCCTCCAGGTTTCGGCCTCCAGGTTTCGGCTGAACGTCGCCGCAGACTTCCTGCATCCGCCTCCGTCTCTTGCTTACGGGTCCACCAACTCGGTGTCGATTAAATTTCCAATTAGCACCAACACGTCCAATCGTCCGCAGGCCACTCTGTTGCTCAAGTCCTGGCCGTGCAGGACAAGAGCTGATGACTCCGATCCAACATGCCACCGTGTTGCCGCCCATGTGCGACTCTTGGAGGCCCGGTGATGCCCCAATGCACATATGTTGCTGTCACTCGTCGTCGTCGTCGTCGTCACCGAGCCGCAGCCTTCTGTTGGTCCTTCCCGTCTCAGCGTGTGTGTGGGGCTTGTGGTTACAGCTGCATCAGCAATGGCCGGGGTTGTTTCCACCAACAACAACAACGACTACAGGAAGCAACATCAACAGTACCAACGACAACAGCGGGCGATTCCGGTACTTCGGCCCATCAACATTGTTCACATGACGTCGCTGATTGATTTAGTTGTCGATTTCATCGTCACTTAACCCGGTCGTTGTTGTCGTTTTTTTGTTTGCTTTGTAATTATTGTTTTTTTATGATTGTTATTGTTGTGATTGAAATGGCTCTCCCTGTTGTAGTTGTCGAAGAAGACGTTTTTTCTCCCGTATTTTTGTGACCCCTGCCTCTGATATTTTTACCATTTTTATTTTTTCTCCCCCACGTGACACAAATTGCACTCGCCTCGGTTCCCTCGGCCTGGTGATTTCCGTCATCAGCCGCCGCCGCCGCCGCCATCGCCTCCCAACCAAATCCCCACGACTGCACCATTTTCGCCGTGTTCTTGTTGTCGTTATTGAATTTTTTACCTTTCAACAGAAACCGCAACCAGAGCGTCATCTGCTGGCGATTCTGGCGCTGTTCTGCAATTACTGTTGTTGTTGTTGCCTCCGGTGAGGCCCACGGCTGACAACGAATTGCGATACGATGCGTTGCTTCCCGGTGCGATATGAATTCGACGTTGTCGTAGTAGTTGTAGTTGTAGTTGTTGGAAGTGCTTTTTTGTCGCTGTTGCATTGCAATTGATGTGCCAACAAATTAACATCCCGCAGTTGACAACCCTGGCTGCAGGTGTTCCCGACATTCGTTTCCCTGCGGGGATCGGAATGCGAGCGACGACAATGGGAAGCGATTCCCGATAACCGTTGAAAACCAACACAAGCTCGGAAAGTCCTTAAATTTTTGCCACAGCGACTGCTGATTAATGGCGTAAAATCGACATCCATTCAGGGGAACCGCTGGAAAGCAGCGAAAAACCAGGTCCAGTACGGGCAATGGCGCATTTTGTGACAAACTTACCTTTTATTTTTCCACGAATTCCTCGGTTGTCGCTTCATCGCCCCCCTCATACGTACGACTCGTGATTTCAACGTAAATCGACGATTATTTTTACCCAAATTAATGGAGGAACTGGAATTCAGGAATCCCCGATCTCCACTAAACCGGTAGAAAATCGGATAATTTGCACAGTTTTCCCCTTGCTGGGCAGAAATTCTTTCTGAATTCATAGATTTCAGAGATTCTCCAATTCATCCGGAAACCACAACCATTCGGACACCGCAACAGCCAACGATTCCATCCGTATCGATTCGCTTTCAAAGCGAAGCCCGCACATCATCGAGTCCTTGGCCGACCGTGGAACGAGCTGGGCATCACCATCATCCTCGCCGCGCCTCCGTTCGTGCCTCCGTTTTATCTGTTCAGCAGAAAATTCCTTCTGCCCGACGTTCCACTCGCATTTGCAATACGTTATTCCATATCCATATGCTTTGCGTTCCTTTTGATTTCAGCACAATTGAACATCGGGCAAGGGCACAACGCGGTCGGGAGTGGAAAATGTTGCTGCAATCGTTGTTAACACAAATGTAAACGAGACCCGGCCAGATCGGAGCTCGGAGATTCGTATGGGTGGAATTCCATGAGTTCCAGCGGGAAGTCAATCGGAAGGACGAACGGCCAGCCAGGCAGACGGACTGATGGACTGATGGACTGATGGACTGTGGGTGATACTTGTTCGCACACAACTAGTCAGTGTCTGTGTGTGTTTGCCGAGAGAAAAGGAGAGTGGGGCCATCTGTGGGAAAGATAAGTGAAAGCAGTGCAAAGTCCAATAAATTTCTCCATGTGAAAGTTATTACTTGCACGACTTCTCAAGGAATGCTGAACAAAATGCGTTCTGGCCAATATTTGCCAGCCTATATTCAGTGTAAACATGCCCGATCTCAACCGAATTTGTTTTACTCATATATGAGTTCTCAAATCATGCGGACTGATCCAGGAATTCGCCGCCGTTGGTCGTATCCTCGTCTCGGTCCCGGCCAAATCAGGTATCAGGTCAGCCGCAAGCCCGACCCGAACACAGGGACTCCTCGCACCCGGCTGCGGCCACTCCAGACGACTGTCGACGGTAATCCTCGGCCACTTTACGTTTCGATTCCAATATTTTCGCAAGGATCCCACGCGGAGTGACACGCTGAGTGACGAAGCCAACCCGTCAGGCGTCGCGAGCAGTTCGGGCATCCTTCCAGTCGCGGCAGGACATCGGCATCGCCAACGCCGCTGAGACTGGGCAGGATCAGGGGCTGGGCGGCAACTTGACTCCGGCTGCGGCTCGCAGAGGGCGAAGGGCAGGGATGAAGGCGATTTACGATGTTAATGCTCGGACAGGCATGGATGTGCCGAGCGCAGCCCCACGAATTCGACAGCACGACGGCGGACCGGCGGACGAACGGACGGACGGTCAGCACCGCCAGAAGACGGAGCCGATGGCGATGGCGATGGCGATGTGGTGCCGAGGTGGAGCGGAAGCGGAGCGTCGACACAATGGACGCCGTGGTTTTATCGCCAGGCGAGTCGTCCGCCGGACCAACCGCACTTTTTGTTTTTCGATCGTTCGCTCTGTGGTTGTTGTTGCCGTGGTTCTCGTTCTATTTGCTCTTCTGCTCGTTGTTGTTTTGGGAAATTTTAGATTTTAACGGAATGCGCTGGACTCCATGCTGAGCTGTAAAAACAATGGACGGCGAAGATAAAATGCACTTGTCTGTGGCTGCGTGTGTGCTGTGTGTGGATATGTGGTTGGGAGGAATGTACGTGTGTGTGTGTGTGTGTGGCTGAGTGGGTCGGTGCGCGTCTGCAAATGGCTGGAACCGAATTCCAAAGCAAACATGTGAAGCTCCCAAGCCGAGCAGCTTAACTGGCCACACGGCGGGCGACGGACGCCGGACGCCGACGACTCGCCGACGGACGCCCCCAGTAACCGTAGCCGCGCGCATACATGGGTGTGTGTACGTGTGGCCGTGTGTGTGTGTGGAAGTGAATGGTGGATTGAAGTCAGAAGCATAAAGTCTGATAGCTTTCGCTAAGCTAGCTTATTCGAGCGCACAAGCGGTAATAAAACATTTCGAAGGAGGAACAAAAATAAATAAACGTCCAGAAATCAACTCAAGTCTCCGGTCTAAAATTGGAGCCACTTGAGCTTCCGCGCATAGTCTCGGGGAGCGAAATTCGTGGGAGCCCGGTGGTGATTTCCGTGTAAAAGTTTCAATGGCTTCGCCGGATTTCACGGAGCTGTCGGGATGTTTGTTTTTTGGCCAACTCTTCGAAATTAACACCGAAACATTCGACTCCAACTTCGGCATTCGAGGACCAATTGGCTCACTTTTTATTTTATTTCTGGTTTATTGCCAAATGGAAGTGCCTTGCAACATGTTTGAATATATTGAAAAGCCTAAACTCGAGATATTGCAACTATTTTTTTAAATTTCTCTTCTGATTCTTTGGTATTTTCATGGTTCAGAGTCAAAATAATCGTTTGGTTTAATTCTCAGTGGTTCAGATGTGCGACGAAGTGATCACGTGGATCTCTCAATTAGTTCGAGCTCCCCTCCTCTCGGTTTCTCCTCCACCAGGTCCGCTTCCCCGCCCCCTTCGTCCACGGAAGAGCAATAAACTGCGACGAGAACCCGTGGAGAGCCGAGTCGACTCGGGCTCGCAGGACGCGGGATGCAGGACTCGCAGCGCCTCTCACTCCACTGCACATCTCTTAATTTGTACTTTCGCACTGCAAGCGATTGGCAAGCGTTTGGCCAGCACAATAGACAGCAGCCAGAACAGCAACAACAATAACAGCACGGGCTAAACTCGTTCTGCAGCACATGGCAACAACTTCGGCGCCACAAAAACAACAATGCCAACTGCTACAAAATGTACTTCCTGGAGGACCCGAGGTGACGCATCTCTATTTCGATCGCTTCGGCAAGTCTCGGGCCCGCAGCCGTCGCCCGATGCACTGCCCTTATCTGGGCATCGTTTCGCTGCTTGTCCTTGCGTTGGAAGAGTAATTGCTGTCGCCGTTGTCGTTGTCGTTATCGCTGTCGTGGTCGTTGTCTTTGTTGCTACTGCGTGGTCTGGAGAAAATCGTCCCGAGGGCAATGCGTTGCAACAAATTCAAAGCCAACTTGATCCTTATCCCTAATGATTCTGCAAATGCACAAGGACTCGTCGTCCGCCAGTGTGGACGACGGACACGCGAACTGTCGCGAGCCCAGCCGAGTGCCACGGCCAACGGTCGACGACGGGGGAGACGGGAGGAGCGAAGGGCAGCAGTCGGTCCTGAGTCCGCTCTGGAACTAACCAACCGGGGTCCTCCGTCCGTTCACGCCGAAAAAAGGATACGTTAAAAATTAAGTTGTCCTTTTTAGGAAAAAGTTCTCAGGAAGGCAAGAACAAAGTTAAACGAATCCCATTCGATTTGTTCGCTGGCTGTCGCGACGGGAGGTTTGTTGTCTTTGTCTCTGTCTTCGGACTTCTTCGCCCGTTCCTCCCGTCTCGACCACTTTGTTCTTTTGTGTTCTCCATCCCATTCCGCTCGTCCTTTACGGCGTTTCATCTTTTGATCCTTTTCGACGTTGTCTAATCCTGCTTTATTTCTTTGGGAATTCTTTTAATTCCCCTCATTGTTTGTGACCGGAAGTTGGAACGGATTAAATGAGCTTTAAGCTGTACGAATCGTCCTGTTCCCCAGACGACGAGCCATCGCCCTGCCTCTCTTCCCCATTCCCAGGGCCTCTCCGTCCCCTTCCCGGGCCGTCCGTCTTCATGAAGTCGTGAGGGATCGCGCTTAATTTACTCGAACTCCACTGGAACAGGTTGTGTGATTGGGTGTGCCAAGGCCTTCCTGCGGGCCGGCCTGCAGCAGCTGAGTAAATTCCGCCATAATCTCTGCGGTCGTCCTTCATCTTTCCATCCGCCGGTCGGTCAATCATCCGCAATCGCTCTCCCTTTAAACGACCCCGATGCCAGCCGTCCTTCAATCACATCCTCGCCACGAGCTCCTATTCCTGTCGGCGCCGACGTGAGCCCGGCACCTGTTTAAATCGTCCATCAAATCCACTGGGCCCCTCCCTCTCCCCCCTCTCCATCGCCCTCCCCATCTTTGGAGAAAGGTTTCACTTTCGCAGCCAAGCCTTCCATTTTTCCGCATCCTTGGCACATCCTCCACACTTCATGCGTCTCCCTTCGAGCCACTGTCTGTGCATGTCTGCCGTTCGACCGTTATGGCGCGTCCCTCACACCGCGACGCGACCACTCCATCCGGAGGGGATCCTTTTCGTCCTGGAAAATGAAATTATGCCGCTTTTTTCCCGAAGTTTATCCCCAGAAAGAAACGGAGCAAACGCCAGGGCAGGGATGAAAGGCGACAAGGCAAGAGGCAATAAGCAAGTCTGAGGGACAGAGCGAGAGAGAGAGAGAGCAGACGGTGGGACAGACGGAGTGGCCGGCGGGAAGGGTTGGGCGGTAACGGGCCACGACTAACGGGACGCAAGCTGAAAACTTGGGCAGTTTACAACTTTTTAATAGACCAAAGAAATGCTACTACAAACAACAACAACAGCAACGAAAGCCAACTTAAGCCAACTCCGTCAGCGCCGGCCATAAAAAGGAGCGTCCAAAACTCCATGTAAACTGCTCCAAAGATGATGAATATGAAAGACCGTCGCCCGTCCGTCCGCACGTCCGTCCTGGCGACCAACCGACCTACAGTGGGAGAGGCCAGGACCGGAAGGAGCTGGGGGTCCAAAAAAGTTCGGCCGAAAATCGAGGGTTGGGCTTTTTTCGGTTTGTCCGTCGACCGTCGACCGTCGACCGTCGTGTAATAAACAAACTTTTGGCCAAAGTTTATTTCACTATTTGCTCTCGAGATGGCGCTTCGTTGCACTCACTTTGCACACTGGCCCGAACGGCGGAGACATAATAAGTTGCCACTTTTACAACAACAGCAACACCACCAACAACGCGAACAACAACAACAACAAAAACCACCCAACCAGCACAACTACACGCTAGTTAGTTATGTAGATACAAGGAACCACTCCATGCTTCATCTTCCACGCGCCCCGATCCCCCATCGGCAGAGGTCCGTCCGTCCAGCTGTCTGTCTGTCGGTCGCTACCTCGCTAGGTAAGTCCACGTTATTACGAGGGACTTCTCGCCAGCCCGAGCGGGACCGAGAACTCCATTCAAGACGAATCCCAGTTTTTGTGCCGACGACTTCGGAAGAGCCCAAAGAGCCAAAGGATAGTGGTGGAGGGCGAGTGCCGGGAACGAGGTTACGGGCCTAAAGTGAGTCAGTTTAAAGTTATGGCCCGCTCCTCGCTGCGCCCCGTGTGGCTGCGAGTCCTGGCCTAAGCGACTCGACAAGGTGAGGCTCCTGACTGCATGCAAATCGAGTTTTTTCCCTTTATCAGTTGGTTCGCTGGAACCACCATCAGGGAAGCAACTTTCGGGAGTCTATGGCGGGAATGTAAAAACTTTTCCATCCAGGACTCCACAGATACGCGCCAAGCCTGGCCCCACAGGACTCTCTCATATTAATTAATCCAAAAACGCGGGAATCGGGAGGAACACAATTTGAACAAGGATAAAGTAGTGAATTGATTCCTCATCGGTCTTTTGTTTAGGATATTTTCATTTGCACATACATCATATATGCATATATGTAGATCACTGTACTTCCATGATAGTCGATAATAATTGTGAACTGTCGTTATTTTTGTCGCTTTTAATATGGCAGTCGTTACTGCTGCCGCTCTATCTAAATGGATAATCATCATACTTTGCATGTCTGACGGCTCCGACAAACATTTTAACAACAGCAATGTATAGCAACAACACCAACATCTGAACAGCACTCTAACACGAAAGGGGAGGCTCCGCGGCCTCCGAGCTGGTGGCAGTTTTTCGAAAAGTTGCCATTCATGTTGCGAGAAATTTGCGTTTCCATGCTGGACGGCTTCTGCCCAGCCAACTGTCCACGCCGGAGAGACATGCCTTTGTAGGGGTTGAATGTTGTCGGGGGTCGCCATCGGCCAGTGCTCCTGGAAAACAGGTCGCCAGGGTCCACTCGTGGTTCTCCCGCTCTAACATGACGTCTCGGGTACCCGCGGCTCATGTGTCCAAGGCCCAGTGCATGCCACGTTCCATGTAGAGTTTTTAGAGCAGATGCAGATCAAGACGACCAGTCTGTGGAAAACCACAGGGAAAAACACAGCCTCTCGACTAGAACGAGCGGCCCAAGACGATAATCAATTGCATTTCTGACGCCAAACAAAAGTTATTCACCGATCTGAAGCCTGCGGTTCTTTCCAATCCCTTACTAAAAATGCAACTCCTGATCCGATAACGGCTGATCCTGGCGATGAGTTCGCCGAAATTCGGTCTCTAATTGTTTCTGGTCGCCGGCAGACGAAACTAAGTTTCGGTTTTTTCGGTGGAGTCGGAAAAAATCATTCGGCGGCGCTGGCGATGGTGATGGCGGCTGCTGGGCCGGAAGTGGCGCCCGGTAAACGCTGCGGTGGCCCCACGTTGGTGGTTGCTCCGGAAGTGGTTGTTGTTGCTGTTGCCGATGTTCGTGGACTCCGCATGCCCGCCGCCACGAAGTTGCAGCGGAAGGAGCGGCGGGGCGGGACGGGGCGACCTTTGGCAGACCAGGCTGGGGGCTGGGGGCTGGGCGAGCGGCGAATTACCCGAGGTGTGGCTTTTCACATCGTTTATTATTCGAAGAGAAGGCAACAAAATGAAATCAGAAACGAGAACGACGAACGAGTAACGACAAGTGCATGCGAGAGGAACAGGGAGCGAGTGAGCGAGTGAACGAGAGAAGGACGAGGGGGGGACCACAGGACAGACGTTTGCTTTATTTTCCAAAATCGATATGGTTTTTGCGGTCGGAGTTGCATGCAAATTTTTTCACTGCTATTGTTGCCACTGCCCACGGTTGTTGTTGCCGTAGGATTTTTCCTTTTCCATTTTCTGTTGCTCTTGTTTCGTGCCCCGCGTTTTTTCCTCGCCTTTCCCGTAATTTTTTCGGTTCCTTTGTCGAGTGTCTCCGCAAATCTAGGCTATGCATATCGTGCAAGGATATGCAGAGCATCGCGGCGAGGGCCAAGGGCGGTGAGGACGCGGCCGCGGCCGCGTGAGGGACGAAGACGTGGATCGGGAGCGAAAAATCAAACCACATCATTTGCCGCTGCAGCGCACAAAATTCAACTGGCGAAAATTTCCCTAAGCGCATTTATATGCACGCCGAGACAGGACGACGGGCGGACGGATGGGGCCGGGGCGGAGCAGGACGTGAACCATGGAGCCACAGAGCCACGGAGCTGTGGAGCCGTGGAGCCGTGGAGGACGCTGCCAGACTGGGGCGGGGACGGCGACGGCGATGGGGACGTTCGGACATGGACGACGACGCCGACGAACGAACGGACGGACGACGATGGTCGCAGGGCGCTGGGGCGACGGCAACCCACGGGCTGGCGACGCGACGTCCCGAAACCCACGGCGCACTCATTGGCGCTGGCTCCGACTCCGACTCCACCGTCCCACGTCGGCGGGGTGGCCACGCTCGATGGTCCCTCGTTGATAATTCGAAATTTGTATTCCAATCTTAAAATTGTCTCAAATGGAATTGATTTTATGCAGATGAGCATGAAATTGTCTCCATGCGAGTTCGTTGCATTGTTGTTGCTGTAAATAAATGTCTCACCATCTCTCCTCTCCCTCTTTCGCTCTGTCTCCCTTTCGCTCTGTCCCTCTTACGGTCCGACTCCGACGTCCTTCGTTAATTCAGCTGCAGCGACCGGAAGCCGGAAGTGACCGACATTGCTGCAGTTTAAAGGCTGCCCGGCCCGACCCTGCCCCGGTCGCGAATGCGAGTCGAGAGAATCCATTTTCAATTTTTTAAAACAGATTTCTTTTTTATCCAATCGGTTCTGCACCAAACGCATCCCAATAATGGAATTTCACTTCAAAAATTTATTACTTAATCCGAATGTTTGCCAACCACAAGTGGGAGGGAGACCCAGACAGTGCCAGACGTAGAGAGGGGCGAGAGGGTTGGCGAGAGTGAGGACGTTGGAAGACGATCCAGAAGTCGGCCCGCATAGCCATAACCGAACGCAAATATTTGGCCTCCTCCTCGTCTGGCTTCATCATCGCCTCCATATACGCCGCAGTCGGCACCGCTGTCGTCGTGCCGGGGTGAAGTCGCCGGCATCACCGCCATCGCCATCCCGTCATCATAATGGCCATCATCGTCATAATCGTCGACGTCATCGGCGAGGGCTGTGATGGATCGCTCCGTGCTCCAGCGAGCTTAATAATGCAGCCGAACATAAGGAATTCACAGAATCTAACATCGCCAGAGATAGAAGAGACAGAAGTAGTGACAGAGAGAGAGAGAGAGAGAGAGCGAACGAGCGGTGGGGCGACAGGGAGAAGGAAGTCCAAATAGCATCTGCAATATCGAATGAATCGCTCCATGAATCTGAGCCAATCCACCCCAGCCACAGCCAACCCCACACAAGGCCAACCACGCCGTCCATTACAATGGCAACGGTCTGACTCCTGGCTCCCTCTCATCTCCGAGCCCTGCCCCGCCCCGCTTTCCTGCCCATACCGCCCTCCGCCCATAGCCGTCCAACCTCCATCGCAATCATCGACATCTCATTTCTTTCCGCCTCAGACTCCTTCTGCATCCGGTCCTTCCCAACCCACTCGCTCTCCTCTCACTCCCCTCTCACTCCCCTCTCACTCCCTCGACCGTCGCCTCTCGTCTTTCACTCTATTCCACTCCTCTCTGCTCTCCTCCTCCTCCTCGACCAACCCAGCACAATTCGCTTCGTGCCTTCCGCACTATCGAATTTCATTCGTTTTGTCGGATTTGTTCTTTGCATTAATTTCAACGAAGCTAATTTTTGTTTGCTCTTATTTAAGAAGTCAAGAATTCACAAAGTTTCGCAGTTTCCAATTTATTTTTCTCTCCTTCGCTCTCTACCTCCCCCCCTCTCTCTCCGCGCTTCTCCTGCCCTGTCCTTCCTCACAATTCATCCATTCATTGCCGATGGGATTTCAAATTTACATCTCTATATGGTACGAGTCTGGCAATCCCCCAATATCTCTGGCAAAACGCAGGTTCCCCTTATGATTTTATTTATTTTTCTTCCATGTCATATCGAACCAATGAGATTTCATTCTAATACCATGGTCCTCTCATAGATAAGGCAAACGAATTATTAATAAATATATCACTGATGGCCAAAGTCCCAATTATTGTTTCTGTCTTCTTATTAGAAGAATATTTCAGGGACCTTTTGCTGTTGTCTTTCATTATCGTATTCTCTGCGTTCTCTGAATTCTATTTTCATTGCCAATTAAATATTCTTTTGCTCTCTTCGCGCCCCACACCCGGATCCCTCCGACACGCCCACGTTCCAGCTTGACTCATGCATGATACACAACTATCCTTAATGCAATTACACACACACACATGCACATGGAGCAGCCCATGTGCGTTCGCGCTAAGCCATTTCATAGTTTTAGAAGACCGCCAACACCCGCTACTGGTACGACGAGCCCGAGCTTTAAAGGCTCCCAGATCCTGGTCCTACGTCCGCTGGTTCGTTCGCTCGTTCGTCGATTCCTTCGATGCAGGCTGCAATACATGTTTACCCAAAGGATGTTAAATGGAAGAGCTGATATCCTGACATATTTGAACTTCTGCTCGCCCTCTCTCTCCCCCTCTCTCTCCGTCTATCTCTGGTCTTCCCCCACAACACTCGCTCTCGTTAGCCTTCCTCGCCGACCTCCAGCCTCCCCCTCTGAAACAAACACTCATCCACCATGCTGTGTGCTTGGAAGGGAGGAGGCAAGGGCGGACGGACAGACAGACGGACGGACGAACCGGCACACACAGGGCTGCACATAAATTTATTCCGTCAATAAAGCATCCAAATCGAACTCGTTTGCGTGTTGCAATTCTTTAGGCAAACACGCCCCCACCCCCTGGGCTCCCTCTGGTCCCACCGCTGCTGCTGCTGCCACTGATCCTGGTGCTGATGCCGAAGCCGGTGCCGGTGCCGGTGCCGATGCTGGAGCTGATTCCGATGCTCCCGGTAACCTCGCACAGCGCGCGCTCGCCCCACACGTCTGTGTTTTTGCGCATCCTTCGTAGTCAAATTCCGAAATGCTCTCCGTCTTGCTCGGAAATCATTGGTTTCGGCAACGCTCCGGGCAGCAGCGTGGAGCCGAGTGGGTGGTGGAGTGACGAGGGCGGCGTTTGCAGGGAGCCGTTGTGTGTCGGAACTAAACCTTAGGTTATATTTGTTTTATGTTAAATGTTCAAATATTTTATTGCAGTCGAACTTGAGTCTGCTCGAGTATCGCCCGCTCCCTCTCGCCCTCCCTCGTCGACTCCGCATGTGCAGCAGGGTTGGGTTTCATTGTCTGGCTACGTGCAGCGCTGTGTGTGTGTGTCGGTGGGTTTGTGTGTGCAACGCACACGATGCCTGAGACGCACTGGGTCGGGGTCCTGCATGTTTTTGCAACTCAACGCAGAAGTTATGAAAATATGAAGTGATGCTTATCGAGAATGAAATACGACGTGGATGTGAATGTAGATGTGGTCTTGATGGCGTTCGAGACTCGGTGCGAGTCATTGTGATTGTGTCTGTGGGCGCGTGTGCTCGGGTTCGTATTCGTGTGCACGGGGCTGAGGTTGGGGATGTGTTGGGAAAGATCAATATTCGATAAACAATAATTTGTTCGATAAACTTTAAATTTATTTTGCGAGTTTGCCAAAATTTATGAACGTATTTCAATACAAAAACACCAACAAAAAACGAAAAATGAAAACGATTCGATATAAAGCACATGCGGCTACATCGGGAAAGCAGAAGAAGAACATGTGAAAATGTCATAAAAGCCGAATCCCATCCAAATTTATCGGGAATTCCACTTTATGTCGGAGTGATTTTTAACCCTCTCTTTCATCTCTTGCAGGGACTGCAGGGTGGTGCGAGACCCGCAGACGCTGAAATCGAAGGGATACGGCTTCGTGTCGTTCGTTAAGAAATCGGTGAGTAGTTCAGAGCCCAAACGACCACCGCCGGGCTCTTAAGCCCCGGCGGCAATCCCGGCCTATAAAGAAGTCAATGCAGCGAGATCCGGGTTATTAGAGCAGTCAGCTGGCGGTCGGAGGCTCCTCCGGCGATCCCTTAAGTTCAGGAGCCAGTTCATGGCACTCGGTCCGCCTGAACTCTATTTTATTTCACTCTCGGCAACTACGACGACGTCGCCAACGACTACGCCAACGACAATGGCAATAAAAATAAAAATCCCACATTAAAAGGAGCTCCGTGCGCAGGTTTCCGGCGTGGCTTTTGCCGCCACCACCGCCGCCGCCACTTTTGCTACCACCGGGATCCGGAGATCCGGGGATCCGGGCCTCCGGATGTCGCTCGGAATTTCGCGCTCGAGTGTTTAATTTGAGGGGGATTAAAATGGATGGGAAATGAAAGTCTCAGCGATTTGGCGAAAATTTGCGGCGAATCCAAGGAGCTGCCGGCAAATCTCGTCACATTAACATGCTCACGTACACATACGCAGCCGAACGCCACACTCACGCACACCTAGGTGGCGAGATTAGGAGGGAGAGGGCGAGAGGAGGGGACAAAGACACGGTTGGACAAACGGTGACATGATGGGAGGGAAAGAGAGATGTAACTGGAGACAGTCAGATTATACGACAGTGTCGGGGAGACCCTAAGGAGGGCTGAGGGACAGAGATGGGCAGACAGGGGACGGACGGACAGACGGACGCACAGACGGAGCCGGAGCTGAGAGATGGGCGTCCGGAAGACGCACGCAGACTCTCGCGCCGAGCACTCAGTTCCACGCATTACGCGAGCGTATTTAGGAGAGGATTAGAGGGAAGTCCGCGCTAAGAGGCCGGGCCGGGCAGGGACCGGCGCGCACGAACTTGCGTCGGCACCAGCGCGAGCCTAATGGGAGCGCTTACGGCCTTAGCAGCCTACGTGGCCAAATTAATGGCCGCGGACCGCGTCGAGTTCGAGTTCGACGTCTAATGAAGCCCTGGGCTGGTCCGGCGGGCGGACTCGGCGAGTGGCGGCCGTTGAAGACGGATCTTGTTGAAGTCTTCCGTTGGGTTCGAGAGAGCAACGACATCGGAATGTCCCGCTTTAAAGTAGTTTGTCCAAGGACCTCACAGGTCGAGGTCTCTCGGCGGAAACTCTTCTTCGGTTTCACGACCCATTTTCAGCCCCCTCCCTCGACCACAGCACAATCCCATTCAGCTCCAGAGGGTTTTTCTCCCCTAATCCTCAGCAGCTGGGGAAAAATCCTTTGAAGACTTACTCACACATACGCGAGCAAACAAAAAGACAGACTGTTCTCGCACACAAACACACATGGTCGCACGGTGTTGCTTCATATTTCGAAGATATTGTTTTTCCAACGACTTATCGGTGCTTTGTCCCCATCTCCTCCTGCTCCTCGTGCTCGACTCACGCCCTATCGATGAGATTCGCCCCGATCTTCACCTTTGAGTCCGACCCCGGCCCAGCTTCTGCGATTGCGAAACCTCCTCATCTCGTCCCATCTGTCTCCTGGCATTTGTCCCAGTTCCGGCCGCCTTCGCCCCCTCAATCTTGGCGAGGTCTCCTCGCCTATCTCGCTCCCATCGCATTCTCGTCGTCTGTGACGGCGTGGCGAGGATGAAAAAGTCCTTAAATCAGTTTTCGTTTCGTTTTTCTACGCTGTTGATTTCTGTTTGATGCGCAAATCGTGGCTTTGTCGAATTTTCTACCTATTAAACACACGAAATCCTCGGCGACAGCAGCAGCAACAGGGAGAGAAAACAGCGACAACAACGTCGAGTTGCGAGTGGGGCCAGGGACCTGGTGGCCTCCGCAGGACCCTCATCAGTCGCCCAGTGGCTGACTTCTGGATCGAGGGACATTTGACCCGGATTCCCGGCGAAGACTTTTCATCCGCTGCCCGGCGCGGGCCGGTCAAGTCGGGCCAGGGGCCGGGGTGGCTCGGCGACCACATCCAGCCTCGGTCCCTGGGTCCCTCTATGGCCGGCGAAATATGAATTCCTCGCTCCCCACGCTCCCCCGGTGACCGACCCCTGGCACTTGGTTTTAATCCGCATTTTTCAATCGAATCCGAGAAATCGGAGCGAATCCCGGCGATTCGACCCTCCGACCAGTGGGCATGAGGCATGCGTGGTGTGGGTGTGGGCGAGGCATTGGAGCGTGCACTCGTCTGGCAACGCAGGCAAGGCGTGTGTGCGTGTGTGCATGTGCTTCGGTGTCTCCAGGGAGACATCGTGTTGTGTGTCTGTCTGCGTCAGATTAAAGCATCATTTATAACATGGCCATGTCCCGCTGTCCCCGCCATAGAGTGGGAATGTCTGCGTTCGTCTGCCTGTCTACTCGTGTATGTGCGCGTGTGTTTGCGGCTCGTCTGGCCGCGCGTTCGGTCCCCGCAGTAGAGTTAAATCGAATATTAATTTGAGCGTAAAACATGATTTTAAAGCGAATTCCGCCGAGGGCTCCGCTTCAAAATTGAAGCAAAATGTATAGAAATTGCGATTGTAAAATTCAGATGCCCATTAAATGCAACCCCGATCTGTAACAACATGATCGATTGATGCATTTCATCCGCTGGCGTTTAATTTGATTCCGCCCATCCATTCGAGCGCAGTCGACCGCAATGAAATTGAATGAAATGAAAGAAACAAACGAATAAATGGAATTAAAAACTGCCACAATTAATCGGGATTCTTGAACCGCACCTGCCGACCTGCCGACCATCGCCAGTCGACACTCGGTCATTTGGCCATAAAATATCGCCAGCATGTCCTGTCAATGGGTCATTGACGGATGAGTCCAAGGACATCACCGAAATCGATCCGCCCGACGAGGCGAGGTTTGGCCCATCCACACGAAGCATCCACGGACCTCGGTTGCCACTGAAGGACATGCATTCGCATGCGGTGGCACCCACACACCCACACGCACACAGACGACTGCTCTGAAATATCCGAAACGGGCAAAAGTTTCTCCTCAAGGGCTGCGAGTTTTTCTTTGGCCACAAATGAAACCCCAAAAGGGAACAACTCGTAGCCGTCTGGTAATCTCTTCCTCTTCTTCTTTTTTGTGTTGTGATTGTTGCACGCGTCGCTCTTGTTGTTGCTACAAAAATTAGTGAATTGAAATTTCGAATGGAACTGTGCGAAAATTTGAAGCGAAACTATTTTTTCAGGGTTTGCACCAACTTCTCGATTAGTTTTCTGAAGCCCAGGAATCTCTCTCTCTCCCTCTCGCCCTCTCTATCTCTCTTTGTTCCTCTCGCTTTCTTCTTAGAGTTCTTCCACATTCTTCATACGTTTCTCTCGCTCCCTCTTCACTGTCTCCGTTCCGAAAATGTCTTCGTTTTGTTTCCGAAGGAAATCTGCAAACATTTGAATTGAAACTTTTGTATATTCGTTTGAATATGCGTGTGTGGGTGTGGTTGTGCGGCTGGGTGTGTGTTCGTGCTTCTGTAAAATTCCCAACAAGGGTTGTTGCTTCTGCTGCCGCTGCATTTCTCACATGCTGTTGATTTAATGCAAATTTTATTTATGCGAAAAGTTTTATTAAATTTCAACTTCAGCTTCAACCGATCCCTTCCGATCCTGTCCGACCCCAACCACCCCACTCTGCGCCCTGTCGCTAATTTTCCCCGACGACTGCGGTTGCGGAAAATTGAAAATCGAGAGAGGGGAAAAACGACGAACCGGCGAAAGCTGAGACCGAAAGCGGGTCGCCGTCAAGGGCGAGGGTGAGGGGACCGACCGGCCGCGGTTTGGGTTCCGCACCCCAGACCACTCGAACGCGCTGACAAATTACACTCCACGGAGTGGGGGAGGGCGCAGCGTCATCTTTAAGGATCCATCAAAACCACCCAGGGCTGAGCACAATATCCGGCGCAATATCCTGGCGACGAGGACGACGACGACGGCGGCGGCGGCTGCCGATGCTGCTGCTGCTGCGTGTCATTAGCATCAGATTTCAAAGACATTCGCCCCGGGATCTTTCACACACGCTGGAAGCGCACACAAGCACACACGCCCCGAACACACTCACACAGCGCGACGGCTCCCCGTCCTTCCGAGAAAGCGACGCGAAGACCCTGCTCTCTCTCTCTCCGTCACCCACTCCCTCGCTGTCTGTCGCTCGTTCGCTCATCCACGGGAACTTTCACACACTCACACACACGGGGAACAGGCAGCGTAAACTCACACACATTAAAGCGATAAACATTAGCTGCTTAAAATGTTAATGCGATGCGCTTGTTGTTGTCGCGTTGCTGCTGTTGTTATTGCCGTCGTTACTGCACTCGTTGTTTTTGCCGCCGTGTTATTGTTGCTACAGCATGGGCTGTTCTTGTTGTTGTTGTTGTTGCTGTTATTGTTATTGCCTTTGTCTCATGACGGATATTAACGTGTTATTGTTGCTACTTTGCGTCCTCGTTCTCGCTTCTTCGAAGTTTTTCCCGTTGTTACTTTTATTGTGGTTGCTGCTGTTGTTGTGCTTGGTTGTTGTTGTCCTCAAGCCCACACACACACACATTCAAGCAATATTGAACCGGCTCTTCCCCGTGTTCATTTCGCCGCTCGGCTCCTCCTGCCCCTCCTTCCGCGGCTCTCGCGCAGCGATAACTTCTGCCATGAATCATGATACACGGCTGACATTCATCAACAGCATCGTCGCCATCAGCAACAGCAGTCGCTGCAGCAACAGTGTTGGCCAACAACAACAATCAGGCCCTGTTGTTCCCGTCCTCGTTCGAGGCGAGCAGCCGAACGAACGACGGCCGTTTAAAGGCATCGTCCTCGTTGTTGTGTTGTTGTTGTCCCCACAGTTTTTATCCTTTCCCGGTGTTTCTTTTGTTGTTGCATTTACAATCCCCTGCCGACCTACAACACCTGAATACACACATATATGTGCCTCCTATATACGTGTTGTAATTTTTCCGGAATATCGATTTCTAAAGTTTTCGCTCTCCTCATGCGACGAATCGTCTAACGCCAGACATCGCGCTGATCCCGCCGTGTTCCCACTTCACAAGTCGTCCAGTGATATGCACGAGCGTCGACGAAGTCCGTCCCTGAGGCACGGAAAATGTCCTTGCCTTGTGCGATTCCTCCACATCAGCCGGGGCCTGCCTGAGGATGATCCACGCGAGACACTGGCCCTAAAAACCCACCCGTGGAGAAGTTTCCAGGCGAAGCTTGCAAGGGCACGACTAAATCCCTCCCAGGACCTCGACTTCTCCACGGCGACCTGACCCTCGTGAGTCCATCCCTTCTCCTCGAACAGTTCTCACCATATCTTTATCTAAATCCCTCCATCTTCCTCCATCGCCTCTTCTCCCTCACTCCCGATGTTGCGATCGCTCTCAAAATTCATACGACATTCAAACCCCAATTGGAACAAGGTTCCCACGGACCCAGTCGTCGGAGTGAGAGCGAGAGCCAGAGAGATAAAAGCATAATGATGGAAATGAAGGAGAACGCGAACGGAATCCAGAAATAGCGGCGCCGGAGTGGGAAAGTTCGCCGGGAATTAGTGCACGAATTAGAATGGATTCTGGAGAACAAACGGGCTAAAGATAAGAACCAAATACAATCAACTCAATCTTCCTCGTTCTCCTCCTCGCTCCCCCTCGTTCCTCATCGCAGCGACCGGGAGGAGGGAGCAGCGAGCGAGACAGAGCGAGGTCGGGGACAATTGTCACCAAACAAAGACCAGACGCGGGACGAGACGGAACGAGGCGAAGCGACGAACGCGATGCGAGACGAGTCGAGTCGAGGCGACGCGGCGAAGTTGGCGACGTCGAAAAGCGACGCACATTAGCAGCGGATTAAGTAAGCAACAAATTAGTAGCAGTCGCGCCCGCCCCGCCAGAAGTGGGTGTGGATGAGAGCTCTTATTAACGGCATTAGTTCCAGCAGCAGCGCGGCGGCCCGAGCCGCCCAGGACGGGCGGCCGTCATCGAATATTTTGCCATTCGCAATTAATTAGGTTTCAACTCCTTCCGCCCAACGTCGTCGTCGTCGGGCTCGTCGTCGCTTCCGCCGTCCTACCCTTTGTCGGGCCAGCCACTCGACGAGACGAGACCCGGCCAATCTCCCCCTATTTTTCCGCAGTTGTTGTAGAAATCAACTCGATGCCGCATTAATTAGTTGCGTTAGCAACGCATCAGCTCCGACGAGGCCGAGGGCACGGCGATTAGTATTCATTTCATTCGAAGTCCCGACTCCAACGATCGGCGTTCGCAGAGCGCTGGACACTTGATTCCGGCCAGAGAGGGGAACAAATGAGTGGCCGCAGGTCGCCATGGCACGTTGGCCTCCTGCCACTTGCTCAGAAACCGCCGATATTACGTGGCCAGTGGCATCCCTTTCGGAATCAACGACGAATTCGTCAAATGCCCAGTTTCTGGCAATGATTTTGAAATTACTACCGTGCACTCGCCTGCTTCATGAGGGGCTCTCGAGGATCAACGGCCGATTTCGTGCATATCTCGAAGGCCCCCCGCTCCGATTGCCGCAATAAAACACACTGAATTCGACAGAGAGGTCCTCGAACCCGTTGATGCTGGCGCGCAGACCTGCAGGAAATTTCATTAGGGCTCTTCAATTATTGAGGAGCGTTTTATGGGTTCTCCTAATGTAACCGCAACGACCTGCCGGGCGTTCTGTCGCTCCATCCCTCTCTGTCCTCAGCCACTCACTCTCTCTCCCACCCTCTCTGACTCCTTCTCCCTTCTTGTCTGCCACGCTCCGTCTCCCTCGTGTTGTGTTTCCATGAAGGAGTTTCATCCGAGAGCTTTTGCGAAAGCTGCAGGTGAACCGGAAATCCGCTTTAAATTTCACGCACAACGAAGTAACTAATTACACAGAGCTGCATGTGTGTGTTTGTGTGTGAGTGCGAGTGTGAGCGTGCTTATGTGTGTTATTTGCATGTATACATGTGTCTATAAACAAGACACAACAACAATGGACTAATCTGCGCAGCGAAAGTTATTCTCATTATTATTCAAAATCCCCGTCGACGTGAAGAAGGTGAGGCGAGGATTGCCGTGGTGGGAGGAGGTCGGGGAGCGAGGTGAACTTTTTCATTAAGCCGGCAAGAAGGCACTTCAGCCGGAATCACACGCGCTCACACACATGCGGGAGACGTCTGCCTAAGAGCAGGTAATTAAGCCGAGCTTCCGACGTCAGCGCACGAGGCGGCCGAGGAGGCCGGCGAGGCTCGGAAGTCGCAAAGTGAAATTTCGAAATTTCCCCAAGAATCTCAGCACCCGAGCCGAGCCGAGCCACGTATGGGTGTGCGTGTATTTGTGTGTTGGTGAACATTTGTATTCAAATATTGATTACGTTGTGAGATGGCGGCGTCGGTGTGGTGCTTAAGCTCCTTGTAGTCCTTCTGTTCCCGGCGCCCAAGACAGTGGCCGTTGAGGCCGCCTCCTCCTCGCCCCACCCCTGGATGGCGTTTGGGGGCCGGATCTCGGGTCAAATGGCTTTATTAGGGCGCGTTCAGAAAGTTACTCCCACGCTGGCGGGCCGGCCTTAAAAAGGGTTCGGCTGGGTTGGGGGCCGGAAGCAGGGGGCGGGGCCGACACCGGGGCGCTCTGAAGGCCGACGGAGAGACCCTTCTTCTTCCTCTCTCGGCTCACAGCAGACAGACAGACAGACAGCCCTTGAGAAAGAGCGAGAGGAGAGTGACAGGTTGCGAGAGGGAAGGACATTTAAAAGGTTTATTAAAACAATAAGGCAATGGGCGAGCCTGAGAAAAAGGTCTCTTGCCTCCCGCCGAAAGTCCCCAGAAAACCCATCGAAGACAATGGGCTCCCGCAGGGAACGACCAGGCGACCGACGACGGCGGCGAGATGAAGGCGAAGTCGATGGACCGAAGGATAATCCCACTTTAATGTTGTTGTGGGGATTCTTCAGCGGGAAACAGAGACGAGCGAGAGAGAGGAGAAAAATCGCAAGAAATTAGGAAGAAAACCCCGAGAAATAAAGAGCACGGGCAGGCGAAAACGGGGAAACACGAAAAACTTAAGCCCTGGCTTTGTTCGAGGCCGGTGGCGAGGACCGCGCTCGGGATCTGCGGGTGCCACGGGCTTCACGAGGATGAATGGCAGGGGAGAAGGAGACTTCTTGGAGCTTTAAAAATGCCCACAAGACAACAACCGACCCGGACTCGGGCGCACACACACAGCCCCCATTGGTAGGAAGAAGCCATCGCTGGAGGTCGGCCCTGGCAACCGCCCCGGATGCCGTCCCGAATAGTTGTTGTCATGTTTATGATTTCTGATTACAATCGAGCAACTCGAGTGGCAAATCGGTTACACACTTGAAGTGATGTCGCCGACCGCCCCCTCCACCCGCTTCCTTTCCGGCCCACCAGTACGAACAGCAGCCGCTCGAGTGGGCCCGGGGTATCGTCAACAAGCAGCAACAGCAGCCATCAACTCCTGCCAGGCAGCCTGCGACGAAATCTTTTTCCGCAAGAAAACACTCCACGACGAGGCCACGCGAGGGCGGAGGGGGACGAGAAATCAATATTTAAAGGTCTCTCAGCACCTCTTCTCGCACGCAACGGCCTGCTTTCGTAATCGAGTGTGAGTCCTGCGAGGCCACGGCGGCTTTAAGAGGCGCTCGAGGGCAGCTCCTTCCGTTCAAGGGCCTTTGTGACCCTGCGCAGCCTCGACGCCGCCTTGTTTGCCTTCGATGATGTCGCCTTCGATCGAGATCACGATGTCGATGAGGATGAAGTCGAAGATGGTGTGTATACATCGGTGTATTATGGTGAAGTCCTTCTGCACAGCCAGGGACAACTTCGAGCGAGCGGCGACCCATTTTAATTTGGCCGAATGCAGCCCAGCGAAACTCGGTAATTAAATTCGCAGCAACTTTGTTGCCGAAACTGAAATTGGAGTCGGTTTCCGACCAGGTTTTTAACCGAAAACTTTCGCCCAACAATTCGCAACTTTCGCAATAGGAGCGCGTCTGTCGAACGTCCTGCATTGGGTGTCCCCAGGCGCTGCCGGCCTCGGCTTTGGCATCGACAGGCCTCACCCGCTCCTGACATGCTGTTGTGGATGTGACGTCGTCGGATTTCCGCTCACCACTCGCCTCGAGATTTGTTGCCTTCCCGCGGCCACTTTATTCGATCCACTCCTCGACCAGAACTCGATTTCATTTGGTCTCGCAATAATATTTTCGGAGAATATTTTTCAAGTACTCCCACATTTTCCACCTGCATATTTTATTTCAAAATTTTATCTCCGAAATATTTTATTTATAGTTCTGATAAATCAGTGTATTTTTAATAATTAAAATAAATTTAAATTTTCTTCTTCCAAACATAAATTTCTGTTTTCAGAAGTGTCATAAGTGAACGTGTTAATTGGAAATATTTATCACATATAAAACTTCAAATTTTTTACATTTTTCAAAAACACTTTCGGTATTTGTTTTTGTCTCCTTCATTTACTCTCATTATATTTTAAAATATGTATTTTAAACCACTCGGATTCACCCAATGATGCCTCGTGAGAGGAGATTTCGAGGGAATAATACTTGGCGAAACGTTTAAAACGGCCAGCTTAGTTTGAAGTGCGATTTAACTTTAAATGAAAGGAAACTTTTTCCGTAGATTTTACAATTTCAATACATCTGGGGAGTTGGGGTTCGGATTTCTCGCCGGCAGTTTGAGCGCCATGTTGTTTGGAGCGCGTCGCACCACATCCAACTTCCGCTTAAATATGCAAAATGGCGAATGTGCTCGGTTTTTTATTGAAACTTATTTTTCGATTTCGATGGGACCGAAATGAAATATTAAAAAAGAACCACTCGCAATTTATAGTTTGTGAATGCATTAAAAAATGCTTAAATTTAACAAAAGGGAAAAAAGAAATGGATTGGATTTTTATGCGCGTATTTCATGGACACAGATTCACAGACACTCGCACAGACCAAACGTTCGTGCACTCCCACACACACACACACACACACACACTCTTGCCCTCAGCGATATCGACCGACGGACGAACGAGCGAGCGAGCGAACGAAAAATTATTACCAAAGTTGGGTGACAGTTGGAATAACAAGGATATTGTCGTCTGCGTCCTCGATGTCCGCCATGTCCTCTCGCTCATTGTAGTTGTTGTTGCTTGTTGTTTTTAAGGTCTTCTTGTTGTTGCACTTGCATTTGTAGTTGTTGTTGTTATTGTTGTGGTGGTGGTTATTGCAATGCAACGGCCGCGGCCGCCCAGCCCCGCCGGGACGGCTCTGCACATTTATAATCGTGAAATGACAGCAACAAACCGAAACTCCACTCAACACGAACGGAACCCCTGCACCCACCCACACACACACCCGCTCCAACCGGCCCTCACACAGCCGAGGCCCTCGAGCCGCCACCCGCGCGCCCCTTCGACCCATGCAAATGTATTGGGTTCTGCTGCGGAGCCGAACGAACGCCATGTTTGGATCGGAAACTTGCATGCGTCTTCATTTTGGCCTGCATATGGGTGTGAGTGGCTGTGTGTGTGGGTGAGTGTGAATTGTATTTGCCTCTGTGTGGAGTGCACTGAGTGGTTTTTAAAGGGAAGAATCTTTCTTTAAAGATTGGCGATGAATGGCTGATAGAAGAATGAAATGTAGTAATTTTCCATTTTCCATAAAATTTTCACCAACACGTTCTCTTTTAACTCTTCCCCGAAGGACTTTACTGCAATCCTATTAAAATTTAATTATTCGTAATTGGCCATCGCAATGATTGAAAGGCCGTCTTTTACATTCCGCGAGTGCATGGAATATCGAGAAAAACAACTGCAGTCGACAGAATACAATTTAAGCATGTGACTTAATTGCGAACCGAGCAGGAAAAACAATTTAATAAATAAGCTCAGAACTCAGATCAGGCAACGGCCTGCAGGCTGCATCCTGTGATTGCAATTCAATTTATTTTCTATATCCTCATAATCTCCGCCGCGCTCGCCAACTTCCATTATCTTTTCCACTGGCTCTTCGTGAGCACTCTCTCTCCATTTCTATCCCTCTCTCTCTTTCACCCTCCCGTATCAGTTCTCCACACATCGTCTGTCGTCCGGGGCTCGTCGTCCGCCGCTCGTGCTTCGTCCTGCCTCGCATGCAATTCAATTTCACATTTAATAACGGGAAATAACCGAAGGAAATAAAATGCACAAATCGTGCACGAAATCAAAGCAAGGATTAAAAATCAGGCGCCCACTCAGCGGGATGCGAGCGTGGGCAGGGGACGGAGAGGAGCGCGGCAGGAGGAGCCCAGGTCCTGGGAGTGCGGTAACGTTTCCATTTCACTTGATTAGTTCCACATCCCGCAATCGCAGCGGTCGCAGATCTGTTCGGTTTGTGCATCGATTGGCGAGTGGGTGTGGCTGGGACCAGAACCTGCTGGGCTGGGGAGCGCGGGTTCGGCTTCGGTGGTGGGTGCAAGACGGAAAAACGAAATCGTTTTCGGGCAAACGTCCATTTGGGGATTTGTTCGGCGCCGACGTCCAACGTGGCCCGTCGTCCTCTTCCATGCTTCGACTCCCGGGCTCTCCCACTCTCGTCCCGACTCCTTTGCTCGGGTCCCCGACCCTCTGGACCCCCTCGACTTCCCGCTAGACTTCGCCCTACACATTCTGGGTCAGCTCCACGACCCTCTTCCACCGGCCTTCCTCGCCACTGCTTCCTACCGTCCTCTTTTACACCGCCCTCCCTTCAGCGCCCTCTTCCGCCCGTTTTCCTCTTTTGAGTTTCGCTCTCGGCTTCTATTAGCATGAATCCTTAAATAATAAAATGCTACTCGCAGCAACAGGACTAATTTCGCCGCAGTCAAGGATCAGGAGCCAACCCACGACCGACCGAGCGAGCGAGCGAGCAAAGGAAGCGAAAAGTGAAAAGAACTGCTCGAAATAACGGCGAGAGTGCGAGAAGGGAACGCAGACGGCGAGAGAGAAAGAGGGAGAGCGAGAGGGAGGCAGAGACAGAGAGAGAGAGAGAGTGGAGGATAGACATGATTGCGGCTGCTACGGATATGCATGTTGCATGTGTGTTCGTGAAAGGGAAGCGGAAGTAGTTAGAGGCAAATAGAAGTCGGGAGTTTCTTTTCATTCTCTGCTTCCCTCCATCTCCATCTCCTTCTCCGTCTCGCTCTCGCTCTCGCCCACGCTCGCTTGATACTTTTCAATAAAGTAATGAAATCATCGGTGATTTTTTGCACCGAGACTCGTAAAAGAATATTGCATCCGGTTATTAAGGAGTGGCCACGACTGCGGCCAGCACGGAATGAAATCGAACTGAGTGAGCGGGAGGAGGAGGGAAGGGAATGAACGGAAAAGAGACAGGGGAGGAGGCGAGGGACCAGTGACTGCGATGGGAGTAAAAATGGGGCCACGAAAAAGGACGACCGTGTGGTGATCCTCCGGAGGATGCGGAGTCGAAGCGAGGGCCCGGATTTGCGTGAGTGCGAAATTAATTAAGTGCGGAAATTTTCATGGGACGCCAGGATCTCCCGGGGCCAACGAACCACTGGCGAATGGGGGATTCTACAGGATCCCACATGGCTTCTGGCACTGACTTCTTCCTTGCAGCTGGACAAAGACGCCCGATTTCACTAGACTGAATTGACGAAGCAGTTACAGAGACTTGATTCCAAATTATTCAGTTCAGAAGCCATGGAAAGCTTTCTGAAAGTCGCGTTAATAGGGCTCTGAAAATACAGTGGAAGTCACTGGTCCATGCCTTCACACCTTCGCTAAAAGTCTTCTTTCGGGGCTCAGGCAAGGCATAGTTTCCTCTCCCTCCCCACGGCGTGGCCCCAGCCATCGGCCCCCATTTCCGCCTCTGACCCCGGCCTGTCTGGTCGCCTCCCTCGGCTAATGGCATTTAAATTTCACTTTGGCGCGCAAACACAGAGCAACAATTTTAACTCGAATGCGATGACAAAGGATCTCCAACAACAACAATAAAAACAACAGCAGCAACAAACAAAAGCAGGGAGAAAAGAAAAACTAAAGAGAACAATTGAAGCATCGACGGCAAAAAAAACATCATTGGAAACAGAAGCGAAACGGCGGAGGCTACAGCAATCCAAAAAATAAATACAAATACAATTGGGCCGCTCATCGATTACTCGGTGCTGTCTCCGATTGAGCTACGCCCCCCCCCCCTCCGCCACTCCATCGTCTGTCCCCACCTCGCCACCATCTCTCTCTGCTCCTTCTCCCTGCCCCTGCCCCTGCCTTCCCTTGCCTTCCTTCCAGCCATTTGTCTTCGCATCAGTCGATTTCCTCCTCTCCGCCACATCCACCTCCTCATCAGGCTGCTTCCTAGGCCTCGCTCTGTCTTTATCTCCTCGCCCTATCCATTTTCGTCGCCTCCCCTGCTCCTCTCACTCTTCCTCTTTCGCTCTGCCTTCATCCCCTCTCTGTCCGCCCCCACTTGACACTCCGACGCCTTGAGTTCGTTTTGTTGCGCTTTCAATCGATTCTTCTTCCCAAGTTTTTCGATGCTATGCGATGTCGCTCGAACGCCGTCCGACAGACAAAAACAAAAGGACCAACTTTTCATTGTTGTTGCTGCTGCTCTGTTGCGCTCCTCCTCGGCTCCTTCAACACCAGGACGATCCCGATGTCCCGGGCGACGGGTTCTTTTAACGCTTTGCGACTTTTTGTTTGCGTTTTCTTTAGTTTTCCGTCTGCTTCGACTACTTGTTGTTATTGTTGTTCTGTGTTACTATTTTCGTTGCCATTCGGTTTTTGTCGTGCTCGATTTTGTTATTGCTATTTGGGTTGTTGGCTTGTTTGTTGTTGCTCTTGCAGTTCAGTTGACATTGTCGCAAAGTCAATTTAAGTTTGCGCCATAAAAAGCACCAAAGCGACGAAGTAATGATTGAAACAACCAACAGTAGCAACAAAAACGACAACAACAATAACCCAAAATAAACAGACAGGCGGGCAAGGGTTGAGGGAGAGGACAGGAGACAGAGGCAGAAGAGAACTAAATATGTTTGCCGAAGGATTATCGAGTGGATGGCAAAGCTTTTAAATAATTTTGAAGAGAAGCTTAAATTATTTTCCTTGAGGATTTGTTGTTCCATCCCTTCACCTTCCATCCCCCTCCTCCGCCCCCCGACTGATCCCTTCGCCACTCAACGGCGCCCCAGCGCAGCTCCTTCGGATTTTTCGCCTTCAGCACTTCGCTCCGGGGATTAGTCGTTGGGAAATCCTCGAAAATGTATTGATTTCTTTTGGCGCTTGCGAAAAGCAATTAAAGCGCTGCCTTTGATGGCGGAACGAATCCCTAATCCCGGCCAGGACTTTCGGTGCTCCCGTGCGGATCGCCTCGGTTGTTTATTCGTTCGTCTACTGTTTGCCCATTGATGACGGTGTCTGTGTGCATTTGTGTCCTTGCAGGAGGCCGAGAGCGCCATCGCAGCCATGAACGGCCAGTGGCTGGGCTCGCGCTCCATCCGGACGAACTGGGCCACAAGAAAACCGCCGACCTCGAAGTCCGATGGTGAGTGCAGGATCCCAACAATTTCTTTAAATACGAAATTTTTATTTTTTTCTTTTCGATACCATTCTTAAATTTCTGTTTTTTTTTTCAATTTTCCATTATATTTGATTGTAGTTTTGGATTTGCATTTATTTAACTTCGAATGCCATTTTCCTGAGTTGAACAACGAATTTGTCAGTTGATTTTCAGTTGCTTGTTGCATTGTTTAATTCCGATTTTAAGCCATAATTTTCGATTCCTCCGACCCGCAGCGAACTCGAAGCCCCTGTCCTTCGACGAGGTCTACAACCAGAGCAGCCCGACCAATTGCACCGTCTACTGCGGCGGCATCAACGGCGCCCTCTCCGGCACCCTCACCGAGGAGATCCTGCAGAAGACGTTCTCGCCCTACGGCAGCATCCAGGAGATCCGCGTGTTCAAGGACAAAGGATACGCCTTTGTGCGGTGAGTAACGGCGACGGTTCAGGGTAGCGAAATCGAAGTGGTCGGGTCGAGTCGACAGAATTGTTGCGGACGTGAAATGTGAAGGGGGCGGAAGGAAGCGGGTCGAGACGGCAGAAAGAGCTCGCCCCTCTTTCTCTCACACCCTCTCTCTGTCCCGCTTCCTCTCTCTGTTCCCATCTCTTTGTCTTCCTTCGTGAAATGAACAATTAACTACGAGACTGTGAACCGGCGATGGCAAAGGTCCTTGTAAAAATAACACAGCACACACTACGAGAATAACAACAGCAAGAACAACAACCGTAGGAACAACAACCACAATTACAGCAACAACAACAATGTACACAATGGTGCATTAACCAAAAATGCAGCGTTTTATGCGTTCTCGTCGTCATTATTGTTGTTATTGCTCTTGTTTTTCTTTCGTCGATTGGACGCTGTTGCTACTCGTTGTTGTTGGTCGTTGTTGTTGGTCGTTGTTGTTGGTCGTTGTTGTTGGTCGTTGCAGTCGTCGTCGCCGTTGTTGTTTTTGTTCTTCTGTAGGCCGACGCAGTGCAGCCCCACTTGCCAATGACTGCACGCCATATCCTCGTGTGCCGTTAATAAATCATCAACGCTACCACAATAACAAAAGCAACAACAACAATAACCACACCGTGTTGAATGCACTGAGAGCACCAAAAGCAAAAACAAAACTAAAACTGTTGCAACAACAACATCAAACGGTAGTAAAACAAGAACAACTGCACAATTGAATGCTACAGCCATGAACAGAAAATAGCAACAGCAACAATAGAAACTACAATAACAATAACAACAACAACAACGGCTATAACAGTGGCAATAACGACAAAAACATTAACAACAACACTGACCACAACACTAACAACAACAACTGCAACAACAACCATTACTAAAACTGCTAACAACATTAAGATGAACTACAACCACAGCAACAACTAGAAGTACAGCAACACACTAAACCACAACAACAACGTTGCGAAAGGATTGCCTCCCCCTCACCGTCTCACCGCCCCACTTGGGTGGTGGGCCGTGGGTGGTCGGGCGAATATCAGTGATCGGTTTTTAATGGGTTCCACCGTCGCCAGAGACCGAGAGGCGGCGACAGCGAGGGCGATGCACAGAAGACAATGAAAATAGAGAGGGTATGAGATAGAGGGAGTGAGAGAGAGGTAGTGAGAGAGAAAGGGGAACACTATGTTGCGAATCATGTTGCATTGTCTTCGTTTGCCTCGCGCATAATGAGTCCTGGGAGCAGGACGAACAACTCCTCAGACGCTTGTAGCACTTTTTGACTCAACACGGCATCGCTGCGACCCGGTCCTCACTTCCCTCTGCTTCGTGGCGCCTCCACGCTTGGCGTGGGGTCGTCACAGCGGCCTGGTCTATGGAAGGACCGCCCTCATCCAACCGTTGCCCATGACTACTCAAGATAGACAAACGACCCACGATGTCTTTCACACAACAGACAATCCTCCATTCCTCCCTTCTTGTAAATTGATAGGTAGATAGGTAGAAAAACATAATTATATTTGACTTTTCTAAAATAAGCCGATCATTAACGGTCTCTCCTTTTCGCATGGATGCTCCGGCTGCAGCTTCTCGACCAAGGAGGCGGCCACGCACGCCATCGTCGCCGTGCACAACTCGGAGATCAACCAGCAGCCGGTGAAGTGCGCGTGGGGCAAGGAGAGCGGCGACCCCAACCACATCCCCTCGCTCGCCGGGCAGGCCCTCAGCCAGGGCTTCCCGTTCGGGACGGCCGCAGCAGCCGCGGCCGCCGCCGCCTACGGCCAGCAGGTGGCCGGCTATTGGTACCCGCCGGCGCCGACGTACCCGGCCGCCGCCCCCGCGCCGGCGAGCGCGCTGCAGACGGGCCAGTTCCTGCAGGGCATGCAGGGCTTCACCTACGGCCAGTTCGCCGGCTACCAGCAGGGCTACATGGGGTGAGTCCCGATCGCGGCAGAGGCGAGTGGGCCCGCCCACTGCGTTCTCCGGCTTCTCTGTCCGTGTGCACCGCAGTTTCTCACCTAATAATTCGCTCTCTCCCTTGACTTCCCTCCATGTTTCCATCGTGTTCTGGCACTCGTTGCTGCCGCCGCTCCAGCATGGGCGTCCAGATCCCGGGCGCCTGGCAGAGCGTCCCGCCGCAGGCCCAGCTGCCCGGATCCGCCGCGCCGCAGATCGCACAGGGCGTGGGCAGCTCCCTGCCCCAGACAGCCGGCGTCGTCGCCTACCCGATGCAGCAGTTCCAGGTCAGTCCACAGGTGAGTCCTCCGTCCTTCTTCCGAAATTAGACTCGAGACCCAAGCCCAGGCTCCAGCCATCCAACCTGCCCGTCGCCACCGCCGGCGACAGTGAAGCGGAGCGGGAAATTGTGCTCGGTGCTGCTCCTCGCACAAAAACCACTCGACTCGCGGCGCCCAAATGAAGCCGGCGCGAGTGTGTGAGTGAGACGCCACAACAAGTGCAGCTGGTGCTCCACGGGGACCCCTCAGCACCCGCCGGCGGCCGCACCAGTCCGCATTCCTCCCTTTCACACTTGCTTAAAGTTCATTTTCCACTTTTCACCTGCCACAAAAAGGCTTGGGTGGCTTCGTGGGTCCAGGATGCGGATGCGGCAGCGGTTGCAGCTCTGCAGCTGGGCGAGGCGAGGGAACGATGTTTTTCCGTATTTTTAGTCGTTCTGGCAGAGCACGAAGTTTGTCTGGTTGGGAGTGGTTTTTTAATTCCTTTTTAATCGGGAATTCTTTGCCCTCACTGCTCCTCAGACATATCAACAGAGTGTTCGCAATGTGGGGCAGCTGGATGGATGGAGTGCGGGGGCGGTACGAGACTGGGAGAAGATTTGTTTTGGACATTGTTAGTCGGTGGCGATTGCGAATTTTTCACTTTTCGATACAGTCGAAAGTTCTTTGTAGGAGAAATTAGAGATAAAAAATAAAATTAATCCCCGAAAATGAGTGATTTTTTCCCATACAAGTACTGTAAAAAAACACTCTGCTCAACTTCTTTCCGACAGTTAACTGAGGACGAGTGGTTGGCACCGAGTTTGCTGGTGTAGCTGCCATGATGGCCGCCACCTCTTTGCGCCTGTGCCCAGCCCCCGGCGTTGGCGACGACGACGACGACGCCGCCAGCAGCAGTAGCGGCAGCAGGAGCCACGACGTCAGCAACGTTGCCAGCAGGCGCGATAAGTTTGACAGCAGCACAACAGCAGCAGTTGCTCCAACAACACCACTCGCAATATCATCATCTGCAGCAGCAGCAGCAGCAACAACATCAATTGCAAGTACAGCAACAACAGCAGGTAATAAGCAACGATTATGCACAAGGCGTGACAAATTTGTACAAACATCAGCAGCAGCACCCGCAGCAGCAACAAATACAAATACAACTACAACCACAGCAGCATAACCAACAACAACAAATTTAGTTGGTGTTTTATATATATATATAGTAGAAGAAAACAAACCAAAACAACCACAATATCAAGCAAATAATAACCAATAAAAGAAACTTGATAATTAATTAGTTAGTTAAGTAACAATGTTTTCGTTAATGCATGTGACAACTAAGTGAATGCATGACAGCAGCAGCAACAGCAACAAAGTAACAAAGTAACGCAAAACACGTAGGTCGGGAGCATGTGTAATTGTAGCAATTTTTGGTAGGTTTAGGAAAGTAGCAGCAGACATAACATAGTAGTAAATATGGGAAGAAAACTGTAAGAGTAACTGACGTTGAACAAACAAACAAAACCAAACATTGCAAATTAGTGTGGAAGGCAATCGGTTCGTTCGCCATCCAATGGAAACAGCAATTGAAGCAGTTCTTCATGTCTTATTTTCTTCCCTCCCCCCTGGCATACATCACTACTATTTGATTTCATTTTGTTTTCTGCAACAAAACCCACAGCAATATAATCCTCATTGTCTGAGACGTGATTTCAAGGTATTGAATGGATAACCATGGGCTGACGTCGATGAAGTACGTAAACTAGTTGAAAGCGCAGTCCGACATCCGGCTTGGGAATATTGTAATGTAGCAGAAAATGTAGTGTAGCACTAGAGAAAAGTCAGAATTTTAGAGAAAAGTTTGGTAGATTCGACATTTTTTTACGGAATTCGTGTCCAGATGCTGAACTCGGCACTACCAGAGAACACATTTAAAGCCGTAGTTAACTATTTGTAAGGTTCCGACAAAAATCCAACAACAATATACATAATCACATAGTATATGCTATATATGGAATAGAAAGAAAAAACTAAATGCTAAATACTTTATGGTATAGTGAAAATCAAAAACTAAGCCCAAACCAAAACGTAGTGAACTCTAGAGGAAAACAAGTAGAATATTCATAAATGGAGAAGCACATGAACAATTGTACGATCATCATTAGCCGATATGTGATATAAATTAGAGAACGAATCTAAAAACCAAGAGAAAAAAACCAAACCCGAACCGAAAATACAAACATACGAATTAAACCACAAAATACACCACACTGAATGCACACGAAACCCGTAAAATATCATTTTCCAAATTCTTGCCACTAGTTTTCACACACCCAAAGGTCATGTAACGAACCCACATGCATTTCACAAAATTATGTACACAAAAGGGAAATCAAAATTTGAAATCTGTAATCTGAAATTTGAAAACATGCGTTTCGTACTCATTTAATGTGCCAACGTTTCGTCAAAACCAACGTCACCATCCTTGTCATCGTCCTCGCCATCCTGGTCACCGTCCTCATCACCACCATCACCACCATCACCTCCATCACCCCTTCAGCTCCAGCGCAATCGACGATGCTGTGCGAGAGACTGTGTCGATCGATCGATTGCCTTGGGCCGAGGACACTGTAAATAGCATCGAGTAATCGTATAACCTAAAGCTTCTAGAGCCGTAGACACCAGAGAGATCCCAGCCGCAGAAACCACACTCTACACTATATACATACATATATATATACTATATAAATATATTCTGTATACTGAATACATATATTTATAGCCATAGATAGCAAATATCCAACGTACCTTGTACAATTAACGAGCTGTAGAAGCCAAACTACTTACCAATTACACTGAACGTGAAACTTGTACTCGTTGTAGAATATAAAAGAATTGAGTAAAGAAATAAAAATATAAATTCCAAGCCACGACATTTAATGGTGTGTAAATAACTACAGAGCGAGGCATTCGGTGGAGCGGCAGGCTGCTGGGGGGCGGGAAGCCCCATCATGAGAGAGATAGCGAGATGGAGGACTGCGCAGATCGCTCTTGAGTTCTTCGTCTCGCTCTTGCGCGCGATGTCTGAACTAGACTTTTTATATGAAACCCTAAGTTATGAATATGTTTTAGACGGAAGTGAGGGAGACACACTGTAGCGAAGCAAGAATAAGGTTCTATAGTATATGTAACTGTTTTCGTGTAAGAAGAAGGAAGCTAGAGAAATAACGCTAGCTGAAAATGAGAACGCGTGTGGAAACAAAGACGAGCGAATAAAATATTAGAAGACAAAAGCTGCACAAATAAGTTAATTCATAAACTATGTGGACTTGCACAAACCTAATCGAATATATATATATATATATATATATATATACATATATATAAATGTAATGTTAGGCTTAACAGATAAAACCATGAATATTATACACAGAATAATTGTAATTAACTGATGAACATATTTAAGTAGAAAATATGATATTTTGGCATAAATCAAAAATACCAAGAAGAAAACGTATAGAAAATAAAGAATATAAGAGGAAACCACAATATTTATTTACATGGGGAACGAGCGAATTGGATTATTTTTTACAATTTCTATGGACATTAGAGAGACAAACTTTGTATTTTACGTTGAAGTGAACATTTGTATAAACAAGAACAAGTTATGGAAAACCTTTTAGCAAAATTTAAATTAATGGCGTGTTGGGAGGAATTTTGTGAAACGAAACCAAAAATTACGAGAATCGAAATTAGTCAATGATTAGCGAAAATACAAAATACAAAAGAAAGAACATAAAACAAAACCTAGAAGATAATTGTAGTTAAAAGTAAAGTAAAGTAAATGTTGTATGTATATATCTTAAAGTAACAAGCAATTAAAAGCAAGAACAGAACATAACAGATAAGATAAGAAGGAAATAACAAATTATAACTAGTATCAACATACGAGATAAATGGAATCAAATGAAGATACTCTAAAAATGCAATTATTGTTAGTTATGTAAGCAAATATATATAGACATATACATACGATATATATGAGTGTGTGTAGGACACAAATATTATTCAATAGATGCGTGCATTAGCATGGGAATTAGAGGAAGTTGCTGAAACACACACATGAAACATGTTATGAAACGATTAACGAGAGAAAACAGAAAGAGACCGAGTGAGAGAGAAAGATACAAAGAATCGGAATGGAAGTCGAGGCAGATGTATCTTAAACCTAAGCTAACTAGGTTAATACTCACAAACATATGCGCAAACACTCATACACAGGTACACAATATTCACCCACACCTTACTGCGTACTCACACACACACATACACACACCAACACACACATACACATACATCCAGTAAGATATAATGTCATAAACATGAATGTAAAAGCAAAATAAGAGACGTAATCAAATAAAGAGAAAAATGTTAATCAAAACGAAACGCTTGCATATCATTCCCAATAATTAAATTCCCAATTAAATCCGGCAATAGATCAGTCAGGTTGGAGACAGGAGGGGAATCCATTGTTGGCTCCAATGGAATTGTTGGATAGAGGTTTCGAAGGAATTCCTATTGGTTTCCCTTCGACAAGTTCCCTCATTGAGTCTACATGGGGAAATATTTATCAAACTCAATCGAAATTTGTTTCAAAATGCAAATATTTCTCTAAAAATGCCAAACTGTGCAAAGGTTATCATTTAATTACGTACGCTTCATTTAACTGAATGTTTCATTAAGGGGTTCAGCGAACAATAATTTCTATTGCCATTGCCACGAACACAAAGGCACACTTAACTTCAACAGGAATTTCAAATCAAACATACCATTCATTCAAAACACGAGCTCCAATACAAATCACATTTGCTAATCCCTGCCCCGACATCGACTCATGGGCTAGAAAAAGATCCTGGAAAACGTTTCCGACGTCGTTAAAGGCGAGTCGTCGACGCCTCCGCGGCTCAACTCTAAATTCGCTTTAGCTTAGCGAGAATATCACGAGTCATGCGGCGGAGGAGCGGCCGCCGAGACCTCTCGGGCATGGAGCCGGCGAACAATTGCGCCCACGGACGAACCTCGCCTGGGCCGCACTCAGCGAAATCCCCTGGCGGACGGCGGACGGCGGAACGGGCTGCGGAATTCAATGATTGAATGATGGATCCTGAAACAACAAGGCACGCAGCGTCCATTGGGGCGAAACGCAGGTGTGTCGCTACCTCGAGGCCTTCTCGGCCCGCTGAGCCCCTCGCACGCCGCGACCCACGCCTGCCGACGCAAGAGCGACTGAACGGAGCGGAATATTAAACACAGCCAGCGCCGGAGAGCGCGGAATGCAGTCGGGCTGCAGCGGCGAGGACAACAGCGAGGACCCAGGGATGAAAGTAATGGAACCGGGACCGAAGTGGGAAATAAGACGGAGAAGGGGCGAAATAAAAATATGGGAAATCGAAAAGCGCTTCGTTTTGATCCTACGTGACACGCATGGCGATGCGGCTGGGGATGGGGCGCGTAACGAGTGGCGAATGCGAGTACTCGGTACTGCAGTGCAGGTGCGCCGGGGGACCCTCGCACAGAGGCCTCGAGGCCACCGGCCCCACCCGACTACCGGGCCCCGATGGGTCCAATGTGCAGCCGAGCACGCGGTCACGGAGTCTCCGAATGCAAAATCACGTGAAATTCTTTCGACGCGGTCCCCCGGAGAGCGGCGAGGGGGCCGTGAGGGGGAGAGAGGGGAGGTTGAATGAAGTCATGAAACCCTTTGCGAGGCCCCTCACTCCCCGCTCCTTCGGGTCCCCGTCGTGCTGCCGCGTCACGCATCGATGACCCGGCGTCGTCGTCGTCGTCGTCGTCTCAATTTCCACGGCCCTCCAGCCGCCCCCTGCCCCGGGCTGTCCTCGAAGGTCGGTCTGCGCCTCCCGGCTGCACTGTGCACGCGCGGAAATGAGCCAAATCGCTGCGTCGCTTTCAGAACTCATTTCCGCTTGCCACGCAGAATGGCAACCATTTCTGAAATAAATAATAATTCAACAAGCTCCGCGCGGAGAAATGTTTTTCCGGCCCGGTAATCGCGGCAGCACACAACACGACGTCGCCGTCGTCGTCCTCGTTCTCGATGCAGGCGGGCCGCGACGAAGGAGCACGAAGAAACCTGCAACGAAAGAAAGCAGAAAAGGCTCCTTAAAAGGATTCGCCAGTGGATCCTGCTGCACTGAGAGAAACACTCAACTTTTGCCCATCACGTTATTGAACTTCCTGGCGAGGATTTTCACAGTGATTTCCACAAAGAAGATAAGAATGATAACACAATATATGAAGTAATCATCATGAAGATGACTAAAATTCTGGACTAAAATTCTCCGAATGACATTTATTATTCTCCCATTTTCTTTCAATTCTCATAACTCTGATTGCGTTTTTCCATTTAGCTTCGATTTTAAATCATGAAAGAAATCCATATCTTACTCAATTGTTCTGTGTTCGAGTGTACCTGGGTGGACTGGGAGCAATAAAAGCACACAACAAGGAAACAATTTCATTGCCGCTCCAGGGCGGACGAAGACCGCGACGACGGTGCGGCGAGCGAAGGTGTGGGGACGATAGAAAATTCCACGTGCATCTCTTCTGCAGCGGCGCGCGGAACTCCAAACGAAGCATTTTTCATCAACACGTAACAAGCGAAAAATATCACCCAGCACCCCAGCCTCACCACTCGTGGCCCCAGCCACGACCACGACCACGACCCCGACGGCGTGCCGCAGACCAAACAAAGGGGCCGTGGCGGGGCGAGCAGGAATCCATTAATAAAATATGGACAGGTGCCAGAGATTTGCCACGATCTGCGACGTCGATTTCGAGCAGCCGACGGCAGCCGCTCTGAGTTCCAGGCAAATCTATTGATATTGCGGTTCGACGAAGGAGGAGGCGATCCTTTGGGGATCAAACTCCACTCGCCATCTCCCTCTCTCGTTCCCTGCCATCCGCGATCCGATTGGGCCGACATCCTTTTGTCGCGAGCGCCTTCGCTGACCGGCCCCAGGCCCCCTCACTGTGGACCAGGCTCGGAATCCGCTCCTGCTGCCTCGGCCTTTGTCTCAGCCATCGCCATCGACACGTTGCCGCGACGGAGCTCACGGAATCGCAGTCGCCACGGAGCGGACACGTTCTGCAGACGCCATGCACGACTTGTCCGCGCGTCGTCCTGCGCCCGCTCCTTCGCTTGCTGGCTGGCTGGCTGGCTGTTGCCTCGGGGCATTCATTATTTAAAAACGAAGGACGAACCCTTTGTCAGGCCACCGCGATAGGGCGACTGGCGGGCAGCAGAGGGGCGGTGCAGCGGATACGAGAGGACATTTTGGACGGAATGTGTTGCAGGCGAGAAGCAGGATTTTATGGCCGTCGTCACTCACCTGGCGTCCCGGACCCCGAGCCCGAAGTCCGGGGCCCGGGCCCGCCGGAGAGTGAAAAACTTCGTCGCTTCCGCAGGAGATCCGAATTCCGCTGTTGTTTTCGTTGTTGTCAGCTTTTCGTTAATCGCGAGGACACACGCCAGCGACGACGACGACGCGGGGCGTGGCAGGCAACGGCGTTGGCTGGTGGGGGGTGGGGGCCGAGGTGCGAGGCGTTTCGTAACACAGCACAGCACACCATGCAACAAGAGGTAAAAAAGCTCCTTTATGGCCGAACTTGGAGTGTTTGCTGTTTTATTATCCTTGCAATATCTCCTCCGCCTTGTGCAGTTTTGAAGTTTCTCCCCTCCTCCTCGCGCTCTTCACGCGATGCCTCATCACAAGATCCGCCTTCTGGTCCTCCTTCTTGTTCCGCTTCTTCTTTCTCGTCCACCTCCTTCTTTATTCGCCTTCCGCAGCCTCCATCTTTATTCAGGACACATATGCGGCTTCCGTCCGGTTTGAGTGCAGCAGTTTATTCTCCATCCTCACCCCCACCCCCTCGCAGGATGCACCCATCACCACTAACCCCCCCCCCCCCTCTTCAGATCAGGTGGCCACAAAAAGTGCGAGCTGAACTCGAAATTCTAAACATTTCGTTGGCTCGTATTTTACGAAATTTTGATAAAACCCCAAAGTTTTTCAATAAATTCGCGGCATCCGCTCGCCCCGGCAAGGAGTTGCTCGGCGAAAACTTGGAGCAGCCAGTGCACGGTTTCTTCTCACCGCGCTTTTAATTACCTGTTTCCCGACGGGCTCCGCTCAGTCTCGCGGGGCTTGAAGGGCGCCGGAGAAGGAATCCACGGCGCCCACGACTCCGGGAATGGTATAAATAGTAATAGAGGAGGATAGTGTCCTTAGTAGTCCTCGGGTGGAAAAGGATTGCTTTATATTCTCAACGGCCCGTACCAAAGACGAGTTCGAGGCTTTGTCGTCGTGTTTCCTTGTTTCAGGCGATTCATTAAAATCGCCCCCGTTCCCGGGATAGTCATTAGAGTGTGTGTGTGCGTGCGTGTGAGCCGACCATACCTTCCATGCGAGGCGTCCTTCGCCAGCCTCATTATCCCCGCGCGGCCAGAGGCCACGCTCTAATGAGCATCGGTTTGGGAAGGTGTCGAGAGGGTTTTTAATTAAATTTCAAAGCATTCCTTGACGACGACTTTGCAGTTATGCAAGTCCTCAGATCGTCGTTTGTTTGTTGCCTTTTTGCGCTCGTCCTCAGCTTCCATGGTACCGACACAGCTGGGCATGTGATAGGTGTGTGTGTGTGTGTGGTGTGTTGTTTTAATAAAGGACCCCGAATCTAATTGCATAACTCACGTCATTTAATTTTCCAAAATATCACGAATTGCATGGGAAGCAATTGAAGCCAACTGCTGCTGCTACTGCTGCAGCTTCAGCTGCCCGGCCAATGGGAGCAAAGAAGGTAGGACCTGACACAAAGCCGAGGACGAGAGCGAGAACGAGGGCGAGGACAGCCGGCCGGATGTGAGGAGGCCTCCCAGCGACGACAACGGACCGAACAACAGCAACAACAACCCGAACGACTCGAGCCACACAAACGACAAAGGCGCAAACGAGGCTGACGAGGGAGGGGGAGCGAGAAGGGGAGAGCAGAGAAGAGGCGAACGCGGAAGGAGCGAAAAAAGGCACAGAACTAACTCATAAACAAAGGCAGTTATTGTGCACTTGTGCAATTTATATCGCAAAGCAATTGTCATTAGAAAAGGCGCACGGCGGCGCTCGCACACACACACACAAACACACGACACACAAGCGCAACACACACACACATCCGCACGCACACGGACACCTCGCGCCAACAGACAAGCGGGCGAAAACGAGGCGTCAGCGCAAGGACACGCCGGCCGGAGGAGAAAGAAAGCTGCCGCGGACTCGCCCGGGTCCACAGCCCAGTGCGAAGGACGACGGAGGGTACGCGAAGAGAGTGATGAGGGGGGAGGGGACAGAAGTTGGTGCGAGTGTCGCCTGTCGGTTGCGGGAATGCGAGGCGCTTTATGGCCGAGCTTAGGCGACACGAGAATTCCACGTGATGCAATTTTGATCCTTGCCACACCAGCACGAGTAGCAGCGGCGGCAGCCAAAGAAACAGCGCACCATCACCAGCAGCAACGGCAGCGGCAACGGCAGCGGCGGAGCAACGACAGCCGAAAGATTCAGCAGCAGTTGCTGTTGACAACAATACAAAAAGCGGCGGCAGCAGGAGGATGAGCAGCAGCATTATCCCTGAGTTCTTAGGATGTCCTTTTTTGCCGTCGAAAGCGGCTGCAATTCGGCTCTTTATTTGGTCCCCTCTCGTTGCTGTTCCTGTTGCTGTTGTTGTTGTTACGATTTCGTTTGGTGTTGGTGTTGGTGGTGTTGTTGTTGTCATTGTCTCGGCAATGATTGTTGTCGTAGCTTTAAATGCAGTCCTTTGGCAGCACTCAGCTTTTTGTTCATTAGTGACGCGAGCGCCGGAAGTCGCTCCGAAAGCGGCAGCGCAGGACCCTCGACTGAAAGGACTCAGGCCATCTGACAAAAACGACCACAAGGAGAGGCGACAAAGGGGCAATTGGAAAGGCAAGGCAGGGGAGGGGAGCAGATGATGAGCGTGCTCTCGCCCTGCGCCAAATCAGCTCAAGGGGACCGTGATCAGGACCGCGTGGGGCGTGCGACGTGTCGAGGCGAGGCGAGCCCCGGGAGCAACTGCGGAATTGGAAAATGAGAAACCCTTGAGTCGTTCTGGGCTACCTTGAACGAACTCCCCCGATCCCCCTGAACGGAAAATTATCAACGACACGTCTCCTTGTTTCCATTGAATCTGCAATCCACTTGACGACGAAATCTATGAAATCGAAATTCCGTAAATTGAGAAAATTCTGATCAAGCACTTTCGCAATATTATATTTTAAAATTTTTAAACAACATTCAATTTCTTCGAGTTCTCCCGGCCTTTTACAAATACGGTGGATTTTCAAGTTCTGATTTAACATTTCCTTTACATCATTCTGTATGCTAAGGTTCCAGAATTGATCTGCGAAAAAAAAACACGCTAAGCGGATTCTCACAATTCCTGTTCGTCCGTCCGAAGGACATTTCTAGCACAGCAACGCGCCCATAAACACCATCGGCATTGTATGTGCTGGCAATTTAGGCACGAATAAATTTCGGATAATTTCGCGAAATTAAGAAATAACGAAATATTGTATTTCGCAGCGCGGAACAGATTGCAAAATACTGCAGCAAGGATGCAAAATTCGAGTATGACCAGCGCTCTGATTTATACGGCGAGGCGGGCACAGGCAGCGGGAGAGGCGAAGGACGCCACGACGGTCGAGGGACGATGGTCGGGAGGCGTCAGAAGGCCTGGGCGTCGTTATCCGGGCCTCTTAACCGACACATTTCGGCGTTATCCGCGCCGTGACCGCCGCACGAGGCCGGCTGCGAACCCCCGAGGTCCCCGCTGCAACCGGGCTCGTTGCGGACTCCGATGGCGCGGCGCTCGTTGTTGTTGCTGTTGCTCTTCGAGCTCCCGTGCTGGTGTTGGCGATGGTGATTGCGATGCTGCTGTGATGCTGGAGCTGGAGCTGGAGCTGATGGTGATGGTGTTTGGTCTGGCCTCCAAATCGCGCTAATGACAAAATACTGAAATTTGCACTTAAAACCCGACCGGTACAATAACAGCAACAACAACGGCCATAACAGCAACAACGGCGACGGCCATGACTACAATAACAACGACACGAACATAAACGACAAGAACAACAACAGCAATGAGCCCGAGCCAGGCACAAGGAGAGCCCGTGCTGCAGGACACCGCACACGATGCCGTCCATTAATTTTCGCACAGCCGCAAAAATTCAAAATTGTTTATAAAGCCAGGCGCAGGATGCCAAAGAGCAAGGTACCGGCCGAACCCACCGACCCGCCGCCCACCGGGGCGCGGGCTGCGGGGCGTTTGGACGAAGGCCGCCGAGCGCCAAAAACTGCGCCGCTGAATGAAAATTAATTCGCGAAACAAAAGCTCGTCGTCTCCGCACAAGATAGACCACCAGTTATGTGTGTGTGAGAGAGAGAGGGAGAGAGCACTGCCTGTGTGTGTGAGGGCTGGGGCTCTGTATTGGTGGTGCACGAGTGGCCGCGCTGGTGTGAGTGGGCCGCGTGTGTTTGCCGTAGTTCTTTGTTCGCCTTTGGCGCCAAACATCCCAGCGTATTAAATTATATTTAATGCGGGGCGTGGAGCTGGAGGTGCGCGAGGAGGACGGAGGGAGAGAGGCGGGGGGGAGATTGAGAGGGCACGAGAGAGATGGCGGGAATGAGGGAGCGTGGGGCGGGGGGCACGGCCTGGGAAACGGGGATAAAATTACGCAGAAAACTATTATCGTTAGCAGCATATGCGCCATTTTGTCGATGTGTGGACGACGGGGACGATGAGTCGACAATGCTCTCATTGTTGTTGTTGTTGTTGCTGTTGCTATTGCCTTTGTTGTCTCAATTTTGGCGTCCTTGCATTCTCGCTAGGTGCTCGTGTTTCAGTTGTCCGTCTGTGTGCGATTGCGATTGGATGTGTGAGTGTGTGTGTGTGTGTGTGTGCAAAGGATTTGCAATGCAAGCTCACGTTTGTTCCGTCATGTCCTGATTGTTGTTGCCTCCGTTTGGTGGCATTGTTTTTGTTGCCCTCGCCACATACACCACTGTCATGAATTTGCCAACGACCGACAACCGACGACCGACGCTGGCTGGCTGATGCCCATTGTCGATGCCACCGAATAAGCGCCCATCCCGGCGACGACGACAATGACGACAACGACGCCATTTGTCGTCCTTTAAGGAGAACTGCAAATATGCATTTCATTAAAGGCCCCGAGCACTGCCGTGGTCGGGGCTGCCCGGGAGCTCCTGCGGAATGTGTTCCACGAAACTCTGCCAACCGGTCTGAGGTTGCTTAGCAGGGAGGCCGGGGCCTCAAACCCCGTGAATGGGCCTCAATTTCTTCAAATTATTCTCCTAATCAAGGGTCCTTCAGTTCTTCCTTTTGCGTTTTCCAGGCGGAACCGCCTTCAACCCTCTTTCCTTCGTCCTGCTTCCTACCAGCCCACCATGGCAGCAGGTCTTTCCCAGAATTTGCCCAGCCTACGACGTCCTTCGGTCGAGTCCCCATCGGCTCTGGACACCTGCTGGGGTTCCAGGAACATCCTTCGGTTCTGGGAACATCATTAAGCGCCGCAAGAAGTGGCCAAGGGGGAAACCAGTCGAGCCAGAGGGCGACGCAGTGGGCGCCAGCGTGAGGGGGCGAGAATCGCTCGCATCTATTTGCATAAACGGAGTGAAATTCACACAGCCTTCACGCGAGGAAACTTTTTCTCATCCATAAATTTTCCCATATTTTCTCAAGCCCGTGGACCGCTCAACTGCAGCTCGAACGCAGGCCTCGCCACCGTCCCCAGGTCCCCCTGGCCCACGTTCGCCACTTTGCAATTTTTTGCATACCTCCGGAGGGCCGGAAAATTCCACGGAGAAAACCCGACCGAGCACATGTTGGCAGCTGGTTCTGGACGGGGGCCAGCGTCCGACTGACGGCCGGCCAAGACAGCGGAGTAACGGGGAAAGCGAGCGTCAGGGCGGCTGCAGGCGGTGACGTCACAGTGCGATACGTTACGTTACGTTACGTCACGTCGGGTAGCGACACGTAGCGGAGGTTACCTTACGTTACGTTGGACAGGATCTACGCGAGGCTGACGAATTTATTCCTATTTGCATATCATTCTGCAAGTTAACGGTGAATGCTTTTACCGCATCGGGCACACAGAGCCAGCGACAGTCGCACACACACACACACGGACGGACACACACACACACACCGGTCGCCTTTGTAAATATGCGAGTTTCTGCTAATGTGAATTTATTGTTTTAAATCAGCGCGGCCGCCTCCAGAACAGCGCCGGCGACCGCAGAGAGGACCGCGCGAGGACAGGAAGGGGCGAGGCGGGGCGTCGACCACTGCCACGCCCTGCTGTCGCACAGCGGCAGCGCCGGACACTGCAGCGGGTCGCCATTTTGCTGTTTGCGTCGCCATTAGCATCCTGCATCCGGGGTCCCGCGTCCGGCCCGACCCGGCTCGGCCTTGTGCGGGCGGGCGGGCGTCGACCGACCGCCCCGCCCCGCCCCGCTCGCCCCTCCTCCTCGGGGGGTGATAAATCTAATTTGCGTCTCATTTAGAAGTCGCCCTCTGCGCCTCCACACACTCGCCCTGCCTCGCGTCGCTGCCCCCGAGTCAAGTGTTGCATTTAGTTGGTCCGCCGAGTTCACCTCGGGCCCATCGTCCGCGCCCCCGCCCCCGTCTCCGCTTTGCCAGCACTTTTCGCCCGGCGCGTCCAACTTTTCCGCTTCCCGGGCGCGCTCGCCGGGCGTTTTTCGCATTTAATTATACGCCGTAATTAAGCGTGAATTATGTTGCGTCCTTCAGGTGAATCCTGCGACAGGACTGCAGGTTTCGCCCTCGCCAGTAGTGCGCAGCGCCCACTAAGGGCCGGAGCAGCGAGGATCCACTTTAATGCTCAATCTGGGCGCCTCCCCTCGCCCACCTCCTCCAGCCGCCCTGACTGGCTTCCGGCCTGTGTCGATTCGCCGCCGCCCGGCCTCCCGGGCTCGGCGTTAAAGGCCGCTAAAAATTGAAAGCGAATGCCAGTAGTTCGAGACGAGATCATTTTTCAAGTTCCCTCCGCCATCTCGCGGGCCCACTCGCTCTCCCTTTCGCTCTGGCTCCGGCCTCCGTCGCCCCCACCGCCTGGGCCCCACTTCTTTGTAGTGCCTTCTTTTCATTGCCCGTTGTTGTTATTGTGATAGGTATTTTTTGTGTGTTCCATTGTTGTTGGCTTCGCAGATGATGCTGCAGCCGGCCGGGTCCCCGGGTACTCGGGGCCGGGGCTGGAAAGTTGTCTCGTCATTTTCTTACTTTGCTTAAGGATTATTTATGACTTCTTCGCGATTCCCGACTAATGGAGTGGATTTTATTCAGGACGAGATTCCTCCGCACAAACTTGAGCGACGTAAATGCGATTTAGTGCGAGGGGAGCCTAGGATAATGCACGCGATGACAGACAGACAGACTGCAGACGATCCCACCTCCCTCTCTCTCTCTCTCTCTCTCTGTGGGTTCGCTCAATCATCCTTGGTCGTAGGGACATCGCGGAAGGGCCGATGGAAAGTAAAGGATTGCAACGACGTTGTTTTCTTCGTTAATCGAACAAACTTGTTCTGGAAGCTGACGAAGGGCCGCGAAGTCAAGTTAGAGAGCACGGCGTCTGCAATCAATTTCAGGGGAGCAGCCCCATCCCTCGGCATCGGATCACAGCCTCTTGGCGAAGGATCCTTGGCAATGTAAACGACTTCTGATCCCCTGCTCGACCCGTTTCTTTGACAACCTACTTATGGTCCTCATCAACAGTCGCTTTGTTATGTTACTCACATTCTCGCCCTCTCTCACTTTCTCATTCTTCCTCTCTCCCTCTCTCCCTCTCTCTCTCTCTCTCTCTCTCTCTCTCTCTCTCTCTCTCTGGCTCCTGAGCGCACCCTGAGCGACCACAGTACTTTTATTTTCCAATCGCCCTCTTATCCAGATGCTCATCGCTGATCCTGTTGCCTCTTCTTACGGCCCATTGGGTCTCCTCTTGGGAGGGATTTTCCCCCTCTCCACAGCTCCCTCTCTCCTTCTCTCTTTCCCCCTACCGCTCTCCGCCTCCTTCGGTCGCTGGCGAACCGTTTGATAAACGTCTCTGCATAATTTTGAATAAATTGTGTAATGAATATCACATGACTTTCATTCTCATTTGGTCGCCCGGTCGTCCCGTTCCACCGGATGCTCAGTCCATCTCGCTCTCCCCCTCCCCTACTCCCCTGTCTGTCCCTCTCGCCGGCTCCTCGTGGGAGCTTCTTTCTGGCTCGTGTATTGTCAATTTATTTTGAATATTTTTTATTCTCGTTTTATTTGTATTTTTTCCCTCTCATTTCCACCGAAAAGACCATCACACACACACACACACATTCCCTGCTCCCTGGGCACACCCTCATACGCCCGCTCGCACCCATGATCGACGAGGGACGAAAGACGAGCGAATGCGAAAAACATTTTGTTGCATGATTTGGCAGATTTATATGCTTTGATTAGTGGCCCAGAATAAAGGACTCTTATCGATACGCACACGCACACACACACGGACATGGACTCAAATACACACAGCAGTTTATCCTTTGCATAAAATATGATCCTTTGCTAAAATCTAAATTTCACAATTTGCATACATTTGCCCCATTTGGACCCCAGAACCGACCCGGACACCCCGGCCTGTCATCTCATCGCATCTCGCTCCGAATATTATTGATTGCAATTTAAACATTTTGATTTACAACAATTGTTGCTCCAACGGACACAAATTGTTGTCGTTCCGGGTCATTTGCCGCCCCTGCGGCCCCCGGAGTCCCTTCGGCTATGGAGATTTTTAATGATTTATTGAAATTGGGCGCCTTCATTGCTCGGGATTACATCAAATTCGCATTTAACTCGGCCCTCGCAGCGGGACGAGGATGCGATCGTGGACGAGGTCGTGGCCGTAGACCCGCTGACAGTCGGTGACAGGAACACGTCCCCCGCCCCCTGGGACGGTCCTCCCAAGGGCCAGGCCCAGAGGAGTCTGCGCCGTGGGTCCGTCCGACTCCTCAAAGGCCTGCTCTTCATGGAAATTCAATTAGACCGGATGCGATGCGTTTCTGCTCCCTCCCGAGAACGAGAATTTGATGTGTTCGGCTCGTGTGGACTTCCCTGGAAAAAATGCCCTCTGGGTCCGAGGCCGGCGAGCTGCTAATCAAAAAGCACTCCAGGCACAGAGAGACAGCCTGAGAGAGGGAGAGAAATCTTGACTCGCAAAATGCATTTCTGTTTGGGCGACACTGCAAACGTCGTTATTAACCAAAGGACTCATTTCACTGGGCGAGAATGTCCTGCCCTCAAAGGGCTGATCAACGAAAATTCTGTTCTCCCTGGAAAACACACAAAGCCCCCGTTTCAAAAGCCCTCAAGTTCCCCTTGAATAGGAGCTAATCAAGAGAGTTTCCAGCGCTTGATTAAGCGCATGACAACCCAGGGAGCTGGGGGAAAATGAAGTATTTTTCGGTGAAATGAGGAATTTTCCGACCCAATCAGGGCGACAGTCCTTGGGCCTACAGCTGGGCTCGGCCAGAGGGACAAATAGTTGAAGCAGGATCGACCTCGGAGGGACCTTCGAACGGTGCGAAGGTGCATCCGTCCGGTTCAGTGGGAGGGAGAATGGCTGCTGTGGGTGGGAAGCACCGAGTGCTGGTCCCCGAAAATCGGGTCGTCTCGTTGGCAACGCCGGAGTAATTATTCCTTCACTGCGGGTCCATTAGAAGGCAGGCAAGGGTTGTGCGTTCCGTGCCCGGAACCACTGGCGACGGTGGACGGGTGCTGGCAAAGAAATGCCGGAATTAAATTACATTTGTATTGCAAATTATTCGAGCGAAACATAAATAAAACATCACTCAAGCATGCAGTGTTGCGTCGGTGAGCGAGCGAGGGAACAACCACACAAATACAAAAACAGCTACGACCACAGCAGCAGCAACAGCAACAACACAGCACCAGCAACTTCGGGAACAAGAACAGCCGAACAAAAAACAAACACAACAGAACTCCGAACAACAATAGTAGGACCAGAGGAAGGGGTGGAGAGGAGAGGAGAGCGAGGAGAATGGGATGGGTTGGGAGTGGAGGAGACCAAGTTTTGGCCAAAGTCAAAAGCAATTGTGAAAATTGCTGGCCCTCGAGGCAAACTCATTTCTTATGCTTAGATTGCGACTGTGTGCGTGGTTCGCAGGACTCATCCGTGGTTCGCAGCCCTCTGTGCCGCCCACCGTTGTCGCCCAAACCAAACCCCGCCTCCGCCTCTGCCACTACCACTGCCTCCCAACCCCGGCAGGATTCGCCGTCGTCGGCGGCAACAGAAGCCGCAACGCAATTTCGAAAACCAGCAACTTGGCCACCGCTTCCAGCCCCGGCCCACCCGGCCAGGCGGATAAATTTTGAGAAGTTATGTTGAACACGGCGAGAAGGTGTCGCCTTGTCAAGATTTAATTCTCCCATGAAACCAAACTGAATCTTTAATGAACGAGCGTTTAGGTCGAGCGGCAGGACGAGCGGTCGGGAGATCGGGAGGACGGGGGTCGGGCCAAGGGGGGCGCAGAACAAAGGATGAGCCGGAGGGGGGGCGCGCAGAGCTTCAGGAAGCCGTGCAAATCTCGGTGGAGATGGAGGCTGTTGCTCCACACTTCTTTGTGCATGCAGGATGGAGGGATCTCGGCCTCGGTCTCGACTCGGTTCAGTTCGATTTCCCTCCTCCCCTGCCTCGCCGATCCCAGGGGAGCTGCAAGGGAATTGCCTATCGATGTCCTTTGGCCCTAATGGTCGAGTTCTTTAATGACAACAACAGCGACAAATTTCGGGAAGCCGGCGAGGTCCCCGGTCTCGGTTGTGGTTGAGTTTTATGCAGCTGCCTCCGTGGGCCGACGGGACCTGAATTATTCACACCTTGACTTATGCCCGGGTGGACGGCGTGAGAACGAACTTAGAAGGTGGCATTTTTGGGATACTTTGGATTGTTCCATGTAGGCCGAGTAAGAATTTACTTTACTTGAATTCATTGACTGCTATACAAATGAGAAGAAGGAAAATACAAATTAAGCATCACATTTGACCTGACTGAAATTACTCTAAAATTTAAAACTTTAAAAACTTTCACATACAAAAGTTCGACGAATATAAAAATACAAATAAAAATTTACTTTTCGTAATATGTGAATAAAATGCCTTTTGCATAATAAAATACTCGGGAAAGCAAATCTAAACCAAAACTTGGAGTTGAAAGCAATGGAAATAGTTGTCAAAAATCCCGGAAGCGATCCAAAAACTTTCGAAATATCAAATCTCATGTCCGCAAAAAATGGCAAACCACGCTCTGGTCTGCCGAAGTATTTAATAAGCTTTCCAAATTCGGTGCAACTTGTAACAAAAACATTCGAATATATCAGAAACGAACATAAACAAATAGTATTAGGCAAAGCGAAATTCCTAAAAACACTTTTACAAATCCCGCCGAAAACTTTTGTACATCCGCGGATCGTGGCGGACGGATTCGGGATTAGGGGTTTGTGAGGACAACAAGGACGATTTCAGCACGAAGCAAGCTCCATAACAACAACAACAACAACAATCGCATCAAAACACACCTTTATCGGAAATGTTGCTGCGACAACAGCAGCTCAACGGGACGAAGGAGTCGAGGGCGCTCCGAGATTGAAACCCGAATTTGCGAGTGACAAAAGTACCAAGGGGAAAAAACGACCCCTGGACAAGCGAATTCCAGTAGAAAAACTATTCCACGCCAACCAGCAAATACCTGCAACAATTACTACACACCGAACGCCGCACTTGCAGACCGAAGCGACAGCAGCCAGTGGAACCAACAACAGCGACCACTGCAGGAGCAACAGCAACAACTGCAACCCTTGCGTCAACAAAGCATCACAATGAAGCCAACGGCAGCAACAGTGCGCAGCAACAACAGGAACAATACGCAGAAGCAACGACGACAACACAACTGCAGCAACATGCATTAACAACAGCAACAACAACAACAACAATGACAGGCTACAAAATCGCATAAATCTGAGCTATTGCCATAAATTGCTTGCATCGCGTCGATGTGAGTGCGCGCGGGTTTGCGTGTGTGTGTGTGTGTTTGTCATTGCGATTTTTTGTTTATTTGCTGCTGCTGTTGTTGTTGTTGTTGTTTTGTCGACTGCTGTTTGTCCGCGTTGGGTGGCAACACTGGCACGGCACGGCACGGCCAAGCTTATCTTTATTGCGCGTCGTCGATGTCGTTTTCGCTGATGGTGTTTTTTAAGAGCCACGCAACGGCTGCGGGGCGGTGCCTGCGGCGAGTTTTCGGCAGGAACGGGGCCAGAGGAAGGCGGTCGAAGGGCGGAGGAGAGACAGAGAGAGAGAGAGAGGAGGGCGCGATGCCCGAAAAGGCATCAAAATCGCTGACAAAGCACATCAGACATCAGACTATTGAAATCGCCTTACACCGCCAGCAACAGCAGCACCGACTGCAACAAAAACAATATCGCCAGCAATTGCAATAAAACAACAATAGCAATACCAACAATGGCCACAGCAACATCGATCATTACCACACACGAACAACAACTACAACGGCAACTAAAAAGTGTGGGTGAAAAAAATAAACCAACAATCACGGGATTTTTTGGGAGGACATTCTATTGTTGTTGATATATCGTTCGGTATATTTTTGTTTTTTCTATTTATTGCTTTATGATGTTTGCCTAGGCGGTGTTGTTGTTGCCTTTCATGTTGTTGTTCTGTTGTGGTTTTGTTGTTACGGAACACATCATTAATGCTCAGCGAAGTGCACGAGCGCTGATAGAACGTCAGCCGTCGAGAGGAGTGTGTCAGTGATCTCCCTCTCGCTCACTCCCTCTGCCTCTGCCTCTGCCTCAGTCTCAGTCTCTCTCGCTCTCTGCTCCTCTGTCTGGCCCTATGTGAGAGTGCGTGCGCCGGGGGCGCATGAGTGTCTGTGTGTGTGTGTGTGGAAAGGAAACTCTTCGAATCACTTGGCATTAAATTGAAATTTGGAATCGAAATAAAGGAGCATTGCAGAAGCAACGGCCGAGCGACAGATAATGAAAGAAGGAGCCACATAGGAAGAGAGCAAGAGGAAGACAGAACGAGAAAAGGACTACGAGAAAGAGGAAGCGACGAAGAGAGAGACCGAGGGAGAGAAGTATTCTAACGAAAATACATTGCAGCAATGAAAAACACTCTGCCACCATGATAAGGAGGGAAACAACGAACGAAGGAACAACCACAATAACAACAACAACAACAGCAGGAAGGTGCTCAAAATTCTCACAAATTTTTAGTGCCCTCCCCACAGCCCCGGTCCTCTCCAGCAAAAGAAGTGCGAATCCTTCTTGCGGATTAAAATTTTGACAACGAGTGAAAAGGGAAAACGTAAAAATGCTTCCTTGTTCCTGTTGCGACGTTTGTCAGTTGCTTTGGTGCCATTGTGGGTGTGGGTGTTAGAAGTAGTGTTTAGAAGTTGGTGTTTATTCACACCTTTATTCGCTCCAGAATTAGGAGAAACCATGGGCAAAGAATTGTCTCCAGGCAAGGAACCTTCATGCCAAGGGATGAAGTGTGGGAAAACAAAAACGCAGCAACAAGTGCAGAGGTTCAACTCTATAAAAACCTTAATTTTGGGCAGCCTCTTCGGCGTTACGACCAACCACAAGACATCGAAGCACTCCTGGATACTCCCTTTTCTTCAGCGTTAAATGAGCGATTCGGGAAGACGCCGCTGACCCGGGACCCGCTGGACCGAGGTTGAACCGTCGACGCCCCGGACCCGACCCTCCCCACCAGCCGCTTCCCCCCTGTCCGCCCTAATGCAGTCTAATTAGAACTCGCCTCTCGACGGCTCCGTCCCGGACCATGGCTGGACCCAAGCGAGGCCGGCACGGGCGAGTGCGGAACCGGAAGCCGCTCCAGCCGGATTATGAACTGCACATGCATGGCGGCAACTGCCTCTGTCACTCTCGCTTGCCCTCCCTTGGCCCCGTCCACCCCGGTCCCGCCGTCGCCTCCTCCCGACCCTCCCGCTGGGTAGGTTTTCGCCTCGGAATTTATACACAGCCTTGGAGAATTTATGAGTGGATGCCAAGTGAATTATTATATCACACGCATGCTGGCGCTCGACGCTCGACTACTCCGGCCCCACGCCCCGGCCCACTCATGTCCTCCCCCCTCTTTCCCACTTCGCCCTCCCCTCTCCCTCCCCTCTGTCGCCCCTCTCTTTCTCTGCACTGCTCTACCTTTCCACCTCAGGCCACCACAGGCTTCTGCGTCCTTTGGGCTGGAGTTCGGAATTATTTCGAGCGAGAGACCTGAGAGGGGAGGAGAGAGCGAGAGAGCGAGAGAGGGCGAGTGGAGCAATTGGAGCGTCTAATTTCCCAATGAAGACTCGGCTCTGGGGCTAAGGCGGGGGCGAGGTCGTGGGCGGTGCGGGGCGTGGCTGTAATTAAGAACTTTTTGGGGCGAATTGCCTACGCACTAAATAATTGGAAAATTAAAGGTACTACAGCAGCAAGGGCAACAACAACAACAAAAACAACGACGGCAACAACAAACCAAATACAACAATAATCCCAACAAATACTTACAACGGCAACAAACACAACGAAGCCCGGCTTTGCTGCAGTCGTCGGCAAAGTTTCGGCTGCTCCTGGAGCAGGATTTAAGTCGACAACGACACAGCAAACAAGCACAAGCAGCCGTGTGTGTGTGTGTTTTTCTGTCTCGCTCGCTCAGCCGCTCTCCCCCTCTCGCTCGCTCTCGCTCTCGTTGCCATGGTGTGCGTGTGTGCGTGCGTACGTGATTGTGTTGTGCGTTGTTGCTGCGGTCGTGTTGCTGCCTGTACAAGGATTTAGTGTTGTTTGCGTTGTTGTTGTTGTTCCAGTTGTCCCTGTTGTTGGTTTTCTTCTTCTGGCCATTGTTTTTGCCGGATGATTCTGTTGCCATTGCTGTTGCTGTTGCTGTTGCTGTTGCCGCTGTTCTTCTTGTTGTTGCTGCTCTCCATCTTCCTCCGCTGCTCGCTCTCGTATTCAAGGAATCAAATGCCTGTGGGTTTGCCGTAGCTCGAGGATAACAACAGCTCGAGCCAGGTAAGTGGCTGCAGTGTGCGTGTGAGTGTGGGCGAGTGTGTTGGTGGATGCACGCATGGATTAAGTTTTCACTTCACGGCTCCCGCTAAGCCTGCCCTGCTAGAGGCTCCGCTAGATCCTAGTCTGCAGCTGCAGGCCAACGAAGCTCCTCCCGCTCGCCTGCCCGGCTGGCGGCGTCCTAGGATTAGCCTGTTGTCTGAGTTCTTGTCGCTTCAGGAGCTCCTCTCCTTCGCCCCCCTCTCTTTCCCTGTCAACCCCCCCTTTCAGCCGCTCCCCTCTCTTCACGCCTCTCCCTCGGATCCAGCCTTGATCTTCCAGCCCTTTTATAGCATCACGGGATGTAATAATCGCGAGCGTTCTCGCTCTGTCTCTCTGCCGGCTGCTCTTCAATGCCCTCCACCCATCTCTTCTCATCGCAGCTTGCCTCTCTCTTCCCGGTTCGCTCTTCTCCCTCTTCCTCTCCCTCCTCCCACGCACCCCGCCACACCGCAGCGAGAACAGCTGGGCCAAGACCAATTAACCTGCCCCACCCCAGGAAGCCATGCGTGCATGTGTGTGGATTGTTTGCGCCGTGTATGCGTGTGCGTGTGCGTGTGTGCGTGTGGGCGTCTCGCCGCCAGTCACGTGGCGCCGTCGCGCTCTCTTCAGGTGTCGTTCGGAACTTTTAAACGATTCCACGCTTTAGTCGAAATTGATACGCGAACTTTTTCCATTTTCCGGCCACGCATTAAAATGTCATGGAGTTGCCACCGGTTTCGTTATTTCCTCACATGCTTGTCGCTCGCATTGTTCTCTTTGTTGTTGATCTTCTTGTTCTTGTTGCTGTTTTTGTTGTTGTTGTGCTGCCCTGACTCCACTCGCGAAATGCAGACGCGTGCATTTTTGCGACTTGAAATTGCAAAAGTTTCGTCAAACGTGCGTCGCTCGTTCGTCGTGGGTCGCGAAGAAGGATTTTGTCTTCTGTCCTCTTTGTCGTTGTTCTCGCTCTTTTGCCCTTTACACACTTTTGTTCTTTCTCCCGTGATTGTCGTCCTCGTGCTGGTTCTTGTATTTGTTATTCCTACTCGTGTTGGGCTGTGGTGGCGTCCTGAGGTCTGGATTTTTGGCAAGGCCCGGCGACTTCGAGGACTCTGACGGGTCGCCTACAAAAGACGAACTAATTGAATGATGTCGATGAGAAAAAACTCTCTCTCCCTCTCTATTATTCTCCATTTTCCTCTTCACGGCCGCGATCGCTCCCTTCGTCCCTCCGCGAAAGCTTTTAATTTCCAAATTTCAACGACTTCCGTATCCCCAAATGCGGGAGAGCGAAGGGGAAAGCGAGAACGAGAGAGAGGGGGAGAGGGAGAGGGAGGGAGAGAGAGAGGATGCTGTTACTTGATGCATAGGTGTGGAAGCCACCAACTACAATGCGAAAAACGCCAACGTCATCATGATCTCTATCATCGTCGTTAGAGCTGTGAAGTGGAACCACAACAACAACAATGCCAACAAGAACCACACTAAAGCACAAACAACAAAAATACAACAACGCCATACAAAATACAATATACCGTCTACAACAATAAAATTAAACAACAATAAGCACAACGAAACCAACAACAATGGCAGCAACAACACATGTATAAAACAATGAAAAATTCCTTTTGTTTTCATTTCACATATTTTTAATTACAACAATAATTATTGTTGGTTTTCCTCTTCGTTGTTGTTTTTTCTGTTATTGTTAATTCTACACTTGTTGTTGGTGTAGATGTTGGTGTCGTGTTGTTGTTGGTGCCGCAGTTAATTCTGTTGTTGTCGTTACCACTCAACTGCAGAGTATGTCAAGAGCTTCACAGGTTCATTATAAGAAGTCTCACATTTCCGCCACTCAGCCCGTCCCCACCCGACCCCTCACCTCGAACCACCCCCCCCCCCCTACCCCACACACACACCCACACACATTAACCCCGATGCAATGGTCTCGTTTGCTCAGCGACAACAGGAACAATGAGCGTCGGCAGCGCCTCGAGTGCGAGCGAGAGCGGGAGTGTTGAAATTAAAGGGTGGGAGCGGGAGAAAAAAGAGAGGGAAAGAAGAAGAAATTTGTCGCACTCGCGCAATTTTAATATGCGGGACGAGACGCCGAGTGTTCAGCAATAATTTAATTAAAAACACTTGACGGGCGAAATTAACTCTTTTCACACACACATGCATGCTCATGCCGATACACACACACACATGCACACATGCGGACGAGCCCCCGGCAGACGAACACGGCTGGAACGCACGTAAGACGAGACGCCGTATGGCACGTTGACGGTTTCCTTCCGTAATTGGCTTCATTATTCATTCATCTTCCATTATTAGCCAATTGACAGGTTAATTAAGAATTCACTTTCCACACCCCACGCCGCCCAGCGCCACCAGGCCAACACCGACGGCCCCACCCGACCCGTCTCTGCCCGGCTGGGGCTCGGCCTCGGCCACGGCCCGCCCCACCCTTCCAGCGCCAGACGTCGGCCGCAGCTGCCTCGCCATCGCCATCGCTACGTCGGCCCAGCGCCTGATCCCACTGCTGCCTTCGCTCCCCCTCTCCCGCTCCCTCCGCGCGGTCGAAGCCTGTCGCGTCACGTTGAGGTCGCCTGGCTGTCTGCCTGCCTGCCCGGTGGCGCGGACGCCACTCCATGGCGTCGCCGTCGTCAGCGTCGAGTTCGTCGTCGCGCTCACGTGAATGGCTTTTAATGAGCCATCATTTGGCCACCCAGTCTTAGGCCGAGCGCCCCCCATCCGCCTCCAACTCCGCCCGCCGCCTCCGCCCAAGACTCAGTCGTGCGTGGGATCTTTTCGTCCTGGCTGTCGGCGCCAGGCGGTTATGAATTGATTTGGGCCAACACCGAAATCGCCCAGCGATTACAATCTACACTGAAACCATATCCAATAGTGGTTGGGTTTCCTGACTCGACGGCGGCTCCTTTGATGAGGTCCATTCAACGACTCCAGAAAGTGCTTCGAGACCGCCGGAGAAGCCAGTTCGAAGTGATTAAATTCGCATTGATTATTGCAATTACTGCAGTAACTCGATGCCCCGCAACATCAGCGGAGAAATCACTCAGCTGACCACAAGCGCAGCTCGAAGGCTCCAATCAACAGGCTCATATTCCGCCTCGAGACCCCGGTTGCTGAGGACTCGATTTACAGCATCGCCGTCATTAGCAGTCGTTATGGCTACGACGGGTCGCATCGCTTGCCCCGAGCCGCCAATTCGAAGGAGCTCCGCCTCCTTGAGACCGAGGCCGAAGAAGGCTTCGCTCGCCTCGAGGAGGAGGAGGTGGCTCTGGACGGACCCAGGTGACCAGCTGCATCCGACCACCAGAACCTGCCTCCTCTTCCACGGTGGGCGAGGCCGAGGGCGAGACAGGCAGAGAGAGTGGGGAAAAGAGGGAGAGAAATGTGCAACAATTTGGTAGAAATTCCACTAATTGAGCGGACATGACAGAAATGCCGAACGCCTGATCTGAATAATTAACAACATCAGCATTTAATTAACATGAAGCCACGAACTGGAAATTAAGAACAAACATGTCGGACCGACTCGGACGCCGCTCGTAAACACACACATACATGCGCACGCACACACACACACACACACACACAAAATGTCCTGGCGGCGAAGCAGCAGTTGGGATCGCAGCCGAATCCTCTCCAGCTGTGTCCGCAGCCGCAGGCGAAGGGCAAATGGCCAACGGGTCAGCGGGACGGCGGGCGCTCGGCCGGGCCGAACGGACCGAAACGGGCCGGAACAAAAACAAAACAAAACAAAGCCAAACAGAAGGAAAGAAAAACAAAAGCACAGGCCACAGGAACAACCGAAACACAAGAACAATCGCACAGGAAGATGACGACGGCGACGGCAATGGCGATGGCGACCAGGAGGACGTGGGAAGGACGAACGTGGTCGAGACCCGGGAGGGCCGGGAGGGCCACGACGCATTCAGTGCAATAAAACGAAAATCCATCCGAGCCGAAAAGGAGCGCAATTAAGGAGACAACTACCGCCGGACGCCGAACATGGCCGTGGACCGACGGACAGACGGGCGGACAGCGGACGAGCCACACTGCGACTGGACACTTGCGTATGCCGTGCATGACCGAGTGAGTCGAGAAGGGCCGGGGGAGGCGTGGACCGCCCCGTGGTCCGGTGGTCACGAAGGTTCGCCCGCCTGTACTTGCTAAATATTTCATTATTGCGAACATGATTTTGAAATTTCCAAATGAGCCTCGGACAGAGCACACAGCGACCGATGGAGGCAGTGAAATTAAGGGAGAGGGAGAGGACAGGCGGTCGATTGACCGGGCGGCGACAGCGGTTGGCCGTGTAAAGACCGGCTCTGGAAGTCGTGTCCTCTAACGTCCAACGTCCGTCGTCGGTCGTCCTTCGTCCTTCGTTGTCCGTCGTGCGCCTGTTGTGTGTGTAGTCGAAGCGAAGACTCGCTGTTGTCGTTGCTGCTCCTCCGGGTCGTCCGCCCCTCTGCTGGTTGCCATCGTCGAACGTGCCTCGTCCTTCGTCCTCGTCGTTCGGCGACCGCTCTTCCATCAATCCTGGCCAATCGCAGCGCCGACGATGTTTTCCATATCGGGCGCACGTGAACGAGGGCCGTGGTCGCGACGAAGCGCACGAAGCCAGCAGATCGAGGGCGGCCCTCGGTGACTCATACGGGAAAGTCGAGAAAACGAGCTCCACTGATCCTCAGTAGCAGGAATTAATCTCCTCGGTACCCGGAGCGATCCGGCCTACGGGAAAAGGAAAACAAACTTCCCATTGAAAGGAGAAAAGTCTGTCTTCGTGGGAGTTGTTGCTTCTGTTTTGGAGACGAATAACATTTCAAATTTCCGATGAATGCAAATGCTATTCGGCATTTATTTCCGAAATGAAACCTCGACGATGGTTTCTGCTTTCGCTCAGGACTCCATCGATGAAAACCAGAAGCTCCCGGCTATTCCGGAATGATTTTTTGAATCGTCCGCCTGTCATTCGCTTGCCCTTCCGCCGTCACGTCCTGCCACGACCTGCCTAATTGATTGGACCACTCCAGTGCCACGCAACCGATGGGCCCGATATGCCATGGATACCGGGATCATCGCCGTTTTTCTGCGGGTAAGCGAGGCCAAAAGAATTTCGTTCGCTTTCCCCCTCTCCGCATTGTTCGTGTTCGTCCTTTGGCTCTTGATTAGCTGAATTTGGGGTAATTGGCGGATTTTTCTCTCGGATTAGGCCAGCACAAGGAGTCGGAAGTTGGCTGCAACGGCAAGCGAATATTGATTCCTGCCAGGATCATCTCCTCAGCCTCCACCTGTTCCAGGCTGATGTTCGTATTACACTCAGCATTAGGAGCCGAAGTGGAAATGGAAATCGTTTTCGAATCGTTTTCGAATCGTTTTTCCTTGTCACTGTTGTCCGCTGACAGACGTTCATTGCAGTTCCACACACCCGGACACTCGCACACTCTCCATGTCCATGTCCATGTCGTTGGGTGAAATAAATATCCACGTCCTGAGCGATTCCTTTTTGGTTCCTTCTCTCGGTCGTGCAGTGGAAGGAAGGACACGGAAGGAGCCGGCAGCTTCCGGCCACGACGGTAACTTTAAAATTTACGATCCGTCAGAGTGCGTCGAGAATTATGGGCGACGAGTTACCGTAATGTCAGCTGCCAGGTGCCACCCTCACGCCTCACGCCACCCCACCCCGGTACGGCCGGACCAGCTGGCGACTTCGGAGTGGCCCACGCGGACGAAGACGACTCGCCGGACCGGGCGCAGTCGAAGACGGATCAGAAGAATCCAAATTAAAGTCATAACTCAGCTGGCCGCCGTCTCGCATGTACGTAGGCATGTCTGGGTGTGTGCGAATGCGTGCGTGCGGGCTGGTGTGCCGAGTGCGTGTGTGCGCATGTGTTGGCTCCGAGTCCGACGACGGCCGCAGAACGAAGCGGGCTTCGGGGACCCTTAATCCAAACGAATGGGCGACGGTCGACCCGTTCGGTTCCGTCCACCCGGCTCGTCGTCCCGTTCTCTCGGAGGACGTCTCGGCAATCGATGCTAATATAGATTACGGTAATGGAACTCCGGCGGTCTACGTGTCCGTCTGTCCGTCCGTCCGTCCGTCCGTCCGTCCGTCCGTCCTTCCGTCCGACGGTCCGGTTGTCTGTCCATTTGTCTGTCGTCGAACGTACAAATGTCATCGTGTTCATCATTATGTTGGTCTCTTCCTGCGTTTCTTTCCCTCGTCCACTCGGCTGTTTGCGACTCGTGTGCGTTTCTCTCGTCCTTCGCTGCACTCCTATGGGAATTGCAGCTTCCAGTCTCGCACAAATTGCCTCTCACTCTCCCTCTCCCTCGTACCCTCCCTCCCTCATCGCTATCTCTTTGTCTTCTCTCTAACTAATGGCTTCTTATTGGCCCCAAACTCGCCAGGCGTCCGGGTTATTGGAGCGACTTCGTAGGCACCCAGTGCCTGGCCTCGATGTGTGGGTCCAGGGGGCGTCGGTTGCGGCAGGGTTCCGTATTTATAACCGGCATTTCGCAGCCTTTCCAGTCGCCTCGTCGCCACCCCCGGAGTCTGAGGACATTATTATAAAATTCAACAATTCGCAAATCTCGCTCGTGTCTGCTCCTGATCGAAGGCATTTTTTCTATTGAGTCGTCACGGCGGGGATCCTGATGGGCCCGGTCCCTGGCGATTGGCCCCTGTCCTCGTTCGGCCCCTGCCAGCAAAAATACCGAATACACGTAATTAATGTGCATACGACGCATTTGTATTCATGGCCAGTTCCTGAATTAGACATGGAATAAAGGCCTTTGTCGACTGCAGATTAGAGCCACTCCATCACAGATCGGTTGGTTATAGCCATAGTGGTTATTAAATGGTTGTCGCCGCACCTGCAGAGGGCGAAGGTCTTCGAGTGCGCAGGATCAGTAGAAATAGAATTTGTAATAAATGTGTTCCCACCCCGCCCTCTTTCCCGAGCAACTCGAACTGGAAGAATAATTGAAATTTTAGAAATAGCACCAATTTCGGAAATGCGACAATGCAAACACCAACAATGCCAGCGACTCCCCACACAGGTCTAATCCCAAAACTGGGCTGTGGTTCGGATTGAGATTGAGTGGCAGCAACAGCCACAACAATGTAATCTCCAAATGAATACGAAAATTCTAATCGCAATTTCTCAGCAAATAAATCTGGTCTTAGACGTATCTGGTGTGCGAAGAACAAAAGAACCCATTGAGCGAAGGATGAACGAGAGAGAGGAGAGAGAGAGATGCCGAGTGATGGATGAAATGCTCGGATGTGCTCATGTCGTTTCCAATAAAAATTCCATAAATTGCAAATGAATATTAGCTTCATTTGTGGATTTGTGATAAATTGTCGGCAAACAAGCGCACAGTGATTCCTTCCTGATCCTGTATTATTCACCTCCTATTGGAGCGGGGGCCCACTGGGCCTCCGTCAGGCGATCGCTTCATTAGAGCCTCGAGCCGCCGTGTTTGCCGTGGCCTGTCAGGGGTCCTCGTGGGGCCGGGGATCGGATCGCATGCGGCATTAGCAAAGCCGTCGTTACTAGTTGGACGCTGATTGCTGTTTGTATTCCTGGGAGATGCGCTCGAACACGAACGCGCCTGTGCCCCACGACTACCGCCAAATATTTGCGCCCAAGTCCACGCTCCCAACGGCCGCAGTTGTTGCGGTTCCTGCAGTTTGCGTTCGTTATTATATGAGGATGCCCTGACGACCCTTCGGGCCCCAGAGTGTGATAAATCAATCTGACAATGGCAATGTCCAACATGTAATTCTGTAGAATGAAATTAAGTTTCGGTTGCAGCCTCATCGCTCACTTCACTTCAGGCATTCGGCTCGCATTTGCAACGGACCGATTGAGTGCTGCGGCCTTGCGTTATCGACGTAATGACGAACCTAATTACAGACATAACAACAATCCTCATTATGTATGGATCGCATTCCCAGAACCCTGTGATCCTGGAATCCCACGATCAATGTCCATCGATTCGGCGTCATGGCCTCACCATCATTATCAGGAATGTACATTGAACAACAACTGCATCATCGCCACCGTCACCATAATCATCATCGTCATCCTCGTCATCATCGTAATCATCGTACTTGGCCATTATGATCCGGGCACGGACGACACTTCACAAAGAATCCAATTTCCGGTTTCAATTACATAATAAATTCTCCAATCTGTGAAGGACGACGACGTGTGGGTTTGATGTATGGCCTTCCACGAACACTTGTCACAATTTACAATCTGTCCGTACCTCCCTCCCTCCCTCCGTTCGACCGTTCGACCGCCCGGCTGGCCATCGGTCGGTCCGCCTGTAGGTCGGCCATGCAATCGTTCGAACTTCGTTCAACGCAAGTTATGGACTAATAACAGGCCAATAAATACTCTATAACAACAACAACAAATAATAACAATATTGACAACAATGACACCACCAACAACAGCGATAACAACAACAACGACGACACACAACTCGGTATAACTGAAATTAAATCTCTAAAACGTGGGAACGTACGAGAAAAGCGAAAGGAAATCAAAACAGAGAGATGATGAAAAATCCTACAGCACCAACACACAATTCTAACAACAACAACAATACTCGTTTTAAACAATAGCAATGGCAACAACAACAGGAACAAAATTCGATATTGAGCAAACAATCACGTGGCCTGAAGCTCGAGTACCAGGGCAGGACACGAAGATGAAGAAAAAGAAGAACCTATGACAAGGAATAAATTTATGTATGAAATATGGAATGTGTCATGTTCTCGGTTATTTATACCGCATCCCCCCCTCCCTCGCACACACGCATGCAGCCACCCACCCCTGCCAATCACCCCTACAAGCACTGCACCGATAGGCAGGCGGCTCGAGGGAGGACCGGCCGAAGCTGTAGAGTTTTGAAATATTATAATCGACGTCAAATTAAATTATAAATTGAATGGGCGGCTGGTCGGAGCTGGACGTGAGCGCAGGGGTGAGGAGAGACGAATGACAGAGGGGGTGCGGACAACGCCATCGAGTGGCCACATCGATGACGAACACGCCGGTGTCGGGTCATGGAGGCGATCGGTGAAATTTATGAGAGAATAAAGGAGTAAAAAATGGCCCAACCCAGCCAAGCCATGCCACGGCCAGGACGCAGAACCCGAGGATGACCAACTTCCAAATCCAGATGGGGTGCTGCGGGCCGGGACCGCGGGTGGGGCTGAAAGTGAAAGAGACGGTCTTGGGGCGGGGGTCGTTGAGCACCAAGGATTGACGAGGTGTCTGTGTGTGGGTTGGTATGGGCCTGTGTGGGTGCGGCTGGTGTGAGCCGAGGCTCGGCCATAAATCCTGGGCTGCCACAACTTCAAGTGCGATTTATCAAAATTATTGCAATCTGCCTGCATGCTTGTGCTCGGCCTTGGGCTTGCGTTGGTGCCGCTGCCTCTGCCGCTGCTGTTGGCGTTTGTTCTTGTATTGGTGTTAGTTTCATCGGCTCGGGTGTTCGCTGCTATCCGATTTATTTGTTGCGAACTCGCCGAAAGTTCGCCCCGGTTGACAGTTGACGGCGACCGTGGGCGTCGGGGGAGGCGGTCGAGGGCGGAAGGCGGCCAATTCGGAACCAGCTGCGCGGGAGCCTTGGGGGAAATTGGCTTTCGGACACTTCGGCCAGATTTCCGGGACAATTGACAGGCGGCTGCAGCGTCCACATTGCGTTGGCCACCCCAGTTCTGTCCACGAGCTCCCCTTGAACGCTTCATTTTCCGATGCCGGTCTCCAGGGCTCTCCATCACTGGACCAACGTCGGGGTCGCCGCCCGCTCGCTGAAGATTTCCGCAAATTGTTTCAATTTTTAATGAGTCGAGCTGAGAGCGAGTTCTTATCGCTGCCGCTTCGTCTTCGCCGGTCGGCCCATCAAATTTTATTCCTTCCATCCCCACGAGTCCGGAGACTCAAACTTGGGCCGCCCAGGGAGCCGGGTGGGGGACGCGGCTGCCCATAAAAACCCAACGATGACGACGACCTCGATATCGCTGCGGATCCACGTACGAGCCGAGTGGATCCACCTTGAATGGAGCCAGAAATGAAATCGAATCGAATCGAATCACATTCGAATAATGACGATAATCATTATTATTAGATAAGGAAACGAGGCTCCCAGCGCCGGCGGCGTGGGCGGGCGTGGTGATTGTTTCTTGGGGATGGAATCGAGGAAGTCAAATGCCAAGAAATGATTTAAAATTATTGGATCGGCAGCGGCATCAGATAGGGGCAGCGACAGGACAGAGAGAGACGGAGACTGAGACTGAGAACGAGTGTTCGTCTTGGAGGTCGATTGCGAGTTGTTTCCAAGTGAATGACAGAGAGACAGAGAAGGAGGCGGGAGGGGCACGGAGGATGTTGCCACTTAAGCCATTCATAATACGAGCGATAGACACACACACACACACACACACCAACACCGAAGGATGTAGCTTCGCAATAGGTCGGTCGGGCAGTCGTGCGAAGGAGAGATCGGAGAAAAAGGAAGCCGATACGACTTTTGGCAAATCATCGCACTGCATAGAGAAATAAGGGAAACGATAAGCAACAAAGGCAAGAACTCGAGAAATCATGACAACAATATCGATTGCAACAACAACACAACTGCGGTGGAGGCAGCAGCAGCCACGGCATCAAAAGCTACAGCAACGCCACTAATCGAAAGTAGGGCGAATCGAAGAGAGCGACGGAAATGAGGCTGCTTTGAGACACTTATCGATGGCCGCAACAACAACGAGGACACCGGACGCCCCACGAAGGATCGCTCATTTTCTCCGTTCTTCTGTTTCCTCTCCTTCTCCTTCTCCTTCTCCTTCCTCTACTGTTGACGACCTGCACCTGGTCGCTGCAAGAGATTCCGATACAGATGCCAGCGATTGCAGTCCGATAACTTTTTCCGCTCGGCTACCGACGTTAGGAATCAACAGAGGGGGAGGAGGGAGAGAGTGGAGTGGGAAGAGAGAGACCCAGGAGGGAGAGATAGAGAGAGATTGGAAGAAGAGCCGCAGCCGACCGACGGACCCACGGGAGGATGAAGCGACGGACGTCCTGAGAGTGAGAGTAGAGGGCGAGACCGAAAGAAATCCGCGTACGTGCCTGAGTGCGCGGATTCCTCGGAAGCTGGCGCGGCCCACCCGGCCTGGCGACCCTTCGTGCAGCCGACGCTAAGCTGCTTATTTGTTAAGAGCTCATCGAACGATATGAATCCATTTGGAAAACTGATTGCCATCGATGGCAGCAAGGATCCAACTGGCGTCCTACTCCACCTGACCCACACCCCTCCCAACCGAACCGAAGCACCTGCCCTGCCTCTCGCTCGACTCCGTCCCTTGTCGCCCACTCCAATCTGTCGCCTGTCGAGCCCGCCGCATGCAAACGAAGCGAAGAAGCGGCAGCTCACCTGGGCGGCAATAAAAAGTCTATTCCTACGAGGCCTGCGACAGGCGGAGAAGGCGAGAGGCAGAGAGAAAGAGGGAGAGGGAGAGGCCAACCCTCGGCTACCAACACACCCAGATACCGTCGAGGCCAGGGAGGCCATAAAATTTGCGTCATTTGCGAATAAAAATTGTTGCTCTTCGTTATCGCCGATGGAGGGAGGGAGAGGGCGACAGAGAGGGGATGCAGTGGGGGAGGGAGAGGGAGAGGGGGTGAGCTGTGTGTATTTGGGCATTAATTTCCATCCAAGTGTGCGTGTGTGTGTGCGTGCGTTCGGCTGCGGTCTGCGTGTGTGAGTGCGGCAAATTAAAATATTATCGACGGGATTTGAGCGGCAATAAAATGCATGCTTTGCGACGAAATACGATCGTTAAGAGATTCAAAAATTTTACTGCCCTCCCAGCGTGGGGGGCGGGTCTGTGGGCCGAGTTCGCGGGGTCTTTAAAGGGCTTCAGGTGGGCCCCAGCGGCTCCGGGTTCCGAGGTCTTCGGCGCCGGAGTGATTTCGGTGGGCTTAGAGCGGCTCGGGCGGCGTTTGGTTCGGTTTGTCGACTGAATGTGGAATTATCGCCAAATGCGGTCCTCGCGGGACTCGTTTCGCCGACAGTCATAAACCCACCGCAAACCCCCGAACCACCTCCCCACAATCCGACAACGAGCTCCCTCCGTGCCCCGATTGCGTTCCGCCTCCTCCGTCTTTCCGCGACTATTGGTACGTGGGAATTTGCTCCTGCTCTGCTCCCGTCTGTTGAGCCTTCGTCCTTCCCTCCGTTCAGTTTCCTTGTGTCAACACTCCATGTCCTGTTCTTCAGTTCTACCTTCACAACTGCAGGGTTTATCTTCCAGTTCAGCTTTCAGTCCAGTCTTCAGTCGATCCTTTTCATCGCTCTCTTCAATTCTTTCCTTTTGTCGATCCCTCTGCCGTTCCTTCAGCTCATCCTGTAGTGGATTCTTCACTTCGTTCAGTCGATCCTTCACTTCATTCCTCAGTCGTTGCTCCAGTCGCTCCTCCGGTGTTCCGTTTCTTCATCAACCGGCTCTTCCCTCCATCTCTGCGTCGTTCCATCCCTCGCATTCCATCGTCTGCATCTCGTCGTCCCAGCAACCACTTGGTCTGCTCCTCAGTTTATCCATCAATCAGTTCGTCCTGCAGCCCATCAGTGCGTCAGAGAATTCATCAAGCCGTCCCTCGGTCATTCGGCAGGCCATTCGCATGTCCTTCTGCCATGACCGTCTGTCTCTCTCTGTCGGCCTCTTGGTTTCCCGCGTCGCAATTTGAAGCGCACATCGACCGCTTCGCCATCAGCGATTCCCGTCCTGCCGCTGTCTCTGCCGCGCCGTTGCCGTCTCCTCTCCCCGGAAATGGGAACACGAGGCAAAAACAAAAACAAAAGGCCGTCGCCCGGCCCGCCGATTGCGCACGAAACGGGCGTTTTTAGTGTCGCGACCGTCGCATATGCGAGCGTCACGTGTGTGTGTCGGTGTGTGCGACGGTGAGCGTCCAGCCGAGGGGCCGGGGGCGGCTGGACGTGGGCTCTTTGAGGTGCCGGCAAACGGCGAGCCCGGCAAAGGGTTTCCATTTTGCAGTGTTATTGTTGTTGTTGTAGTTATTGCTGCCTCTGCAATTGTTGTTGGTGTTGTCTCATCATTTGTGTGCGATCGTTTCGTTGTTTTTTCTTGCGTTGTTCCTTCTTGGGTCTAGTGCTGTTGTTGTTGTAGTTGTTGTTACTGTTGGCTTTTTGCATATCCCTGCAAATTTCGTACAAATTCCAATTTTGCATTTTTGCTCGGGCCCTTCTCCTGCGTTAGATGCAGACGCGTGCCCTCGGACCCAACCCCCTACACACACACACACATACACACACACACCCTATCGCACGCTTTCATCGCTGTCCCGCCCCACCGAGCCCCGGATGGGGGATGAGGGGCGGGGCGGGGCAGGATGTGTTGCCGGAAGCTGCGATGCGAGCATAAAACCGAATTTTTTATACGGCACATAAAAACAACGAATTGTGGATTTTCATTGCCTGCCCCGCCCCCTTCTCGACCCCTCCTGCTCCTCCTCACCCTCGTCTCGGTGTCGCCTCGCACGGCGGGCCCTCGTCCGAGTCCGCGTCAGGCTCGTCAGCGTTGCCGCAGTTGTCAGGGTCCTGATTGTTGTTGTTGTGGCTGGAGAAGTGCTGCTTGTTGTTGTTGTTGTCGTTGCCAAATTGCTGCTTGTTGTTGTGGTCGCGGAAGCTTTCGTCGCTTGGTCAACTTCGTCCAGGGTCACCGGCGAAGACGTAACAAATTTTTATTTTTATTATTCAGTTTTATTTAAATTTTTGTTTTTTTTTTAATTTTTTCCAACGTTTCCATTACACATTTCCAAAACTTCCACGATTCGAGTACTGAAATTATTACTAAATTATTTTCTCCAAGTTCCAAAACGTTACCAAATTCATCTCGTTCTTCGAGGACTCCTCTCTCAATCCCACTGTGCGCGACCGCGCGCCCCCGCTCCGGGCTGTCGCGACGACCAAAGCCCTCAGACCGCCTCAGCCCCCCTCTGTCCCCACGCCGCCCGCCTCGTCCTCGTGGGACACGCGGCGGAAAGTGTCGTGGTACGTGATTCAATTATAAAATGCGGTTTCGAATCGCTGCAAAATTTATGTACTTCATTTTATTTTATTTCATTCTCCTCGGCTCCCCCGCCGCCCCCTCACCACCCTTGTTACATTGTCGCCGGCCCCAGCTCCCTGACGGGGTCACACAGACGGCGAAGGCCACGAACGCGGACCCAGGACGGCGGCGTCGGAGGAGGGCGACACGAACCGCAGGGAATTTAAATGTTGTTCTTGAAGTAACGGCAACCGACCATCGAAACGCCGTCCCATCGCCGGGCCCCCGGTGTCTGGGTTAATTACCAGCGGCCTCAAGACTTTCAATCATCGATTTCCGCTGCCAAATCCCGCAAAATCCCCGCAAGAGCCGCTTTTTCAATGTCTGCTTCACGGTGTCTCCCCTGCTCTTACTCTCTTATTTTTCTTCCAGTCGAGTGGCTGCTCAAGAGCTCACAAGGGTTGAGTTCGAGGGCTGCAGGTTGCGTGGGCTCCGCCATGAATTCATGCACCGCGCGCACACGCGGCGAGTTCTCGAAGTTTCGAGGCAAAAACTTTCCGCCTCCCCTTCCGACGCCCCACCCCCGGAGCTGGAGGCTGCCACCCGTTGCACTCGTGAACGGAGCAGCGGCTTCAGCGACTAATTGAGCGTCGCAGCAGCTGCGGCAGCGGCGGCGACGGCAGAGGCGGCCCTTGATCCCGGTAATTACCCCCGTCGGTCTCAACCTGGCCGAAGTCGAACCCGCTTCCACTCGAGCTCAGCCTCATCTTGAGAAATCAATTTGTTGAATGAAATTTTAATTGACCTCAAAATTTGATTCCGTCGACGGCGACGGCGACGGCGCCGACCTTCGAGGGCCGACTGTTTGTGTTTGTGATTTGGCGAAGGCTTAACCGCCAGGACCATGATCTCTCTCTCACTCTCTATCGCTTCGATACGACAAAGTTTGCCGTCAACTCCAATTCGGTTGTATTCTGGCCATCGCATCGCTGGGCTCTGGAGACCTCGCCGCGGGAAATTGTCTGTGGACATTGCCTCGGATTCTCTCTGTTTAGCTCGCCTCGTGGAGGTAATGCAATGCTCGGCGAATAATTCCCGACAAAGACATCTTAGACCTTAAAACCTTATAACATTTGGTGGCTTCTCATTCGCTCATTCAATATTTTATTTGCTCCGCTCCGACTGTTTGTTCGGTTGTTTCGGGCTTATGTGTTGGGAGAAGGATTCCGGCTCGCCTTCCAGCTGCCAGTGTTTGCCATCAAAAATGCATTTTAATAAAAACCATCTCCGGTCGCACTTCCTGCGAGACGGAATCCTTTCCTTCTTCTCCTTTCCGTCTCCATCGCTCGCTGTCTCCGTCGCGCGTTGCTTCCTTTCTTGCTGTTTCGCAGCACATTTTCGCGAATAATAATTTCCATCAGTCACTCGCACACACACACACGCCCGGTCCCAATCACTCACTCTCTCTCACACACTCGCATTCGCACTGGCGCAGGATCAACAACAACGGCAGCAGCACCAACTGCCTCGCACACATGTGCAGGATGCAACAAAGTCATAAATTGCGATGCGTTTCTTATGCAATTTTCGTGTTTTCCGAGGGAAAAGCAGCAGGGAGAAGCGAGAGAACGAGTGAGAAGGAGAGAGAAACAGTGAGAGATAGTGAGAGCAAAAGAAAGACAGAGGGGAGAGGGAGAGGGAGAGGGAAAAGAAACGACAGGAGAACTCGACGGAAGCCAGTGAAATAAAAAAATATGTCAAAATTACATTCGCGAAAGACGAGCCACGGAATGTGAAAGACTACAAGATAAACAAGAGAGGAGGGCAGGGACAGAGCCGGAAACACAGAGGGAACGAGATGGGGGGAGGTGAGGGGGAGAGGCAGAGGCAGAGAGGAGGAGGGAAAGCGCATGAGAAATGTCAAAAGGAAATGAATATCCTGAGCGACAGGCATTCGTCAGCGACAAACAAAAGACAAATCAGACAAGGACGCATAAAAGGACCAACGGCACTCTGACCCCCCGACCGCTGGCAGCCGGATTTTCCTTTCCGTACGCAGGACTCTCGTCCTCCTCCGTTCTGCGCCGGCTGAGTGAAGCGATGAATGGCATCCAGGACGACGATGCCGAATTAGTGCGGGTCAGCTCGAGTCACCTTCGGTCACGACACCGCAGCGAACGGACGAACGGACGAACGAGACCCACCTTCATGGAGGATGGGTGGAGGAGCCCGGGGCGGCGGGCTGGGAGCGTGGGGAGATTGCTTCCAGCAATTAGCACTGTCGAGTCCTGCGAAGTGCAGTTCGCCGGAAATTACATTAATTTGGCGAGCAGAATTCGTGAAGTCTCTCGGACGAAATCTCATCCCCCTCCCTCTCTCTCTCTTCCTCTCTTTCTCTGTTCCCCGTGAGCTGGCGATGATGGGTAAAACCAGAAGCCCGACACGTCTCTACTGCGGCGAAGTCCTCCAAATAAAAGGCCAAAAACAGAAAGAAATCCACGCTACATGCTCGAAATCCCCTGAAAATCGCCCGAAGCCGTCAAAACGTGGTTCGTGCGTGCGGTTTTGAAGACCATGCAAAATAGCTGCAACATTGCATGCAAATGAGCGACGCCTGATCAGATCAGACGCCGGCGAGGGCCCGACAAAGGGCGGCCCGGCGGTAGAAAATCGGTTCAACGGCTATGCAATTATTATCCTGCTTAAATTATTATTAAATTCCTCTCGCAGCCAGGGCGCGCACAGCCGGGCGGACTCGTCCGTTCCACCCGTCGCCGCCCCTTCGTCCACCATCCCGGCTCTGCAGCGAGGCCATCAAAATTCATGACAAAGGCTGCCCGGCCGCCCGGCCGTCTGGCGATCGCCTGTCCGCAGCTGCCGGCAGTTGGAGCGATAAATGCATTTTTTAATTCATCACCTGATAACGGTGGAAGCGCATCAGCATCAGCATCAGCCACACCATCATCGTCATCAGCACCGAGCACCCACCCACCAACAACAACAACGACGCCTTCCACCCACCCTGCCCGCGTCACTCATCACACAGCGATGCCGCCATCCAACCCAACCGCATCCTTACGGCTCGTCCCTCGGCCGCTCGAGCCGCACGGGTCGGCCCTCGGCTCCAGCCACGACCCCGGACCGACCCGAATCGTAAACCAACGAGTTCCGCAAGTGCCGACGGTTGGGCGGCAGCGAAACGAAGTGAAAATGACCAACGCCCGGCCGGGACCAGGCCGAGACCTGGATCGGGGCCACGACCAGAGCGAGGACGAGCCCTGGGCCAGCAGATCCGCAACCCGCCGACGGGGGCGGTGGATTAGCGGGACAGGGCGAGAGAGGATGCCGGCAAGTGGGAGTCGAAGCCACAAAATTATGGCGCTGGGCTCGCTTTTTGACACAAATAGATGCCAGGCTTTCCGTAACGTAATGTGAGCACTAAGTAATGTTACAACACCACACAGCAGGACCGACGACGGTCGACGAGAGCACGTAACTATTCTGGGCTAGAGAAGCGGGAGTACATAAAGTAGAAGTTGTAGGCAGACCCTTGTCTAGTCTGCCGGGGTCCGAGGCCAGGGGCCGACGGTCAAACCTTTGCCGTCGCGGCAGAAAATTCCATATTTAAGTGCACTGACCAGCCGCAGTCGACTGAACAGGCCACTAATTCGGCTCCTGATGAGCCCGCGCGGAGTTTCCTCAAATTGCAAGTTAGTTCACCAGCGATCGGTGCATTGGGAAGGTAGTTTCGGATCGAAAAATAGGATCGAGAACCCGCGGACGCCTCCGCCGCACCCAAGTCGCCAACGGTGACCGGGTGACATGTTTTTCCAACAGCAGCTAATCCTTGCCGAGGATGGTGAAACCGGTTGATCTCGACCCGCGTCTGCAACACGGGCGGCTGTCGTTGCCAGCGTCGTCGCCCTGGGTCCAGGAGGTGTCCAGAATTTTCTAATCTCGTTCGTTTGTGCGAGTCTCGCCCGCGCGATGCCGGCCAGCGGGGCAGCAAAAATTACCAAGAGCGAGAGGCAGATGCCGGGGTCAGGGGAAGCAAAGGCGACAGCGACGGGTTCTGCCTGGAGCGGCACCTGGTCGCCGGTCGCCGGACGCCGGACGCCGCTGGACGCCGTGACTAATGCCGGGCGGCGACGCCGACATTAGGCTTTGATTAGAAATTCCGTTTCCCGGCTGCCGGCTGCCATCGGTGTCCGAGCCGAGCGCGTTTCGATTTGACAGCAAACACAGACGCGCACAGCCACACAAACACACACACACACACTGACTCACGAACTCGCAGTCACATATGCATATGCATATGGACCTATTTGCGCAAACACATGGAGCGGGGAGGGGTCGAGGGCGAGGACACGCTGAAGGCGTCGTCGAAGGGTGGCTGCTGGTTGGCCGGACGGGGCGTGGCAGCTCCCATGGCAACCGCAGCGAGGACTGCAGCAGCATCGGGGACGGCAACAGCAGCGACGGGGAGATCGGGAGCGAGGACGAGAACCGAACGATAACAAAGCGAACAACAACGCCAGGATGACGGACAGGACGACGAGGTTTCGGCATCATGGCGTCATTGCCGCTAACCCCGTTTAAACCGAAAGCTAAATCTCGAAATTCAGTTACGGATCCCGGGCCAGCAGCAGCGACGACGGCGGCGGCGACGGCGACGGCGATGGTCACAAATACAAATGCATAATTCTCTTTAGACGTTCGCTCCACTCACTCGCAGCTTCTCCCTGTCTGTGCGTGCGTGTGTGTGTGCACTCACGCGCGCCAATCTGCGCCATGTGTGTGTGTGTGCGAGTGCCTCTGAATTATTCAAGCAAAATGGCGAAACTAATAAGAACACGGAGGAAGGGTTGCGGAATCGGGGCGGCGTGGGTTCGTGTCTGCGCTCGTATGTGAGGGTGGCTGTGTGCTTTGTGTCTGTGTCTGTTTGTGTTTGTGCGAAAGCATTGACGTCGACGAATGACGGATGTTGAGTGCGGCTGCAACTCAAATAACAACAATTATTAGTATGGCAGACTACAACAGCAACAACAAGGCGAACAACAACAATAGAGTAAACCAAATGACAACAACACGAACAAGAACAACAACAATTGGGGGCTAGCCAAAGCAACATCAGTTTTAATTATTATTTGATTCCATGCATCTGCCGGATCCCATTGCACACACTTACAGCCAGCCATCCGCACCCATACATTCATGTGTGATCAAACAGGCACATACAGGCAGACCGACAGACGGACAGACCGATGGACAAACAACAGACAGACAGACAGACAGACAGACAGAGAGATGTTCGTATGGAAGCCTGTGCGACAAACTTTGTAATGACTTCGGAGCCGGACTGACTTTTGAAATATTAGTCGACAGACGTTGAGAAAGCGTTCTCGGGACTTGTTCGTTCATTAATGTTGTTACTGTTGGGGTTGTTGTTGTTGATGTTGTTGTTGTTGCTGTTCCTGTTGGTGTTGTTGCTTGGCATCGTTCATGTTGTTATTGCCGCCGGCTACAGTTGTTGTGGTTGACTGTTTGTAAAACATCAGGCCGAACATAATCATGAGCACGGCTCCGATGATGGATCTGCCATGTCCACGTCCATGGCTATGTCCACGCTCATGTCCTCGTCCATGGCCTCCGTGGTCCATATCATCGACTTGTCCTCATCCACGTCTTCCGCTATGTCCCTGTCCTCATCCATGTCTCTGCGCCGGGCCGAACCGATCTGATCCGGGTCGTGTGGCGTGGCGTGGAAGCCAGTCGAACATTGGAATTAATGCGACCCCAGGCCAAAAACGAATCCCCATTTCATCATCGTGGTCTCCGCCCGTCGCCGTCCTCGTCCTGGTCGGCCTCATCAGGCTCGTCAGGTCAGGCGGGCGTCCCTGACAGATGAGCAGGGAAATTAAATCAGGATAAGGAATTAAATTATTGTCCACAATGGGAAGCCTGGGCGGGGCGAGTCCGAATGGGCGCTGGCAAATGTAGACAAAGAGCGATGCTGATGGAGTGGGCGAAACCCCAAGTGATCTGCAATTAATCCTAATTCAATCTGAATAGCATTAAGGTTAAAATACGAGAAATGAAAGGACTCAAATTGCTTTCGAAAATTGAAAATTCAAAATTACTTTCGAAATGTAAAAATATATTTCAGAGATTTAACATTTTCAAGATTTTTTCCCATGTTAAACTGGACTTTTCCTTGTTTCATTTCAAGATTTTGTGAACATGATTTTTGAATTTTCATTAATTGGTCGCTTCCAACTACTGGACTTAGGGAGATCTGCCGATACCCATTTTCTCGCAGTGCACCGCACGTTGTTGTCGGATAAGTTTGAATTTTTTCACTTCGCACTTGGTCTCGATGGACGGCGGCAACGGCAACCGTAACCGTAGCCGCAGAGCGAGCGAAAGACAGGAGGAGCGGACGGATGGAGATTGCGGCTTGGGAGCGAGTGGTGTGGAGGGGTAGAAGAAGAGAGAGGGAGGCAAAGAGAGATAGAGAGAGAGAGGCGGGAAAGGATTGAGCAACAATGCAGCGAATCACAACGAAAAATCAGCAATTGGCCGTATTGGCAACATTCGCTTGGCTGCAATTTCCATCAATCAGCGCGCGAGACGTGCTCCGTGGCCGCCGCACCGCAGGAGTGGGCAATTTGTGTGCGATCAGCGGGGCGGTCGATGGCGGGACGTGCTCATTGTTGTTGGTGTGGCCGTTGTTGTTGGGGCCGGGCCGGGCCTCGCTGTGTGCGTTGGAGGAATTTTGATTTGAGCGCACGCCGAGCGAAGGATGCATTTTTGCAAGGAGCTGAAAAGCGGTAGGAAGAGCAGAAATCGAACTATACAACGTGAAACTACAACAGCAAAATAAAATCACAGTCGGTCCGGGTTGGCGTTGAGTGCAGCGGCTGTCGCTACTTTGGAGCGAGGGAAATCGAGCGGGAAAAGCACCGACGGACCTAGGACCCATCGTGGGTGGCCATGAATAAAACACGTTCAATTACGGCGTCGTTCGATTCCTCGGATGGCAGCCGCAGGCAGCAGTGTGTAATGAACACCAGTAGCCTGAGAGAATGTGAACGGCAGCAGCCAAGGCAACAACAAAACGACCAACAACGACCGCAGCAACCACGAAGGCCACAAGAAGCGCAGCAACATTAACCAAATTAACGTAGTACACAAGAGCAACAACCAATAATATTAAGAGCGAGAACCAAGAGCCAAGGAGGCCTTCTCTAAGCCAAACAATATTAATCAATTATTGCCGAACAATTTAATAATTTCATCCACATCCGAAGCCCACGACGACGCCAACAGCAATCTCTCGTGAAAGATTCAGCAACACTGTGTTGTTATTGTTGTTGCCGTTGTCGCTTCCCACTTGAAACGCCCAAGAGCAGACAAGAAGCCTCCGCGGCCGGAAGTCGACGAAGGAGCGGCCAAGGAGTCGTCGGGATTTTTAAATGAAAGCTAATTAAGCTCGGGGCTGGGGAGTCGGTTCTCGCATTGTGGTTGTTGCTCCTGTTGCTGTTTCTGTTGTTGGCGGACACGGCCTCGACCGGCTGCTGTGCTTAAAATTCTATCACAGACCGCAAACTTGACTCGAATCTGGCCCTGGTGCCTGCGGACACGCTTCGGCATCTATTTATTTAAATTCGCCTTAAATTGTTTCTGTTCGAATAGTTATTGTTGTTGTTGCTGCCGTTGCTGTTCTTGTGATTAATGCGGACATTTTTGAAGAGCTGTCAAAACGGTATCTGACAGATGGATGGGCCGCAGGATGTCCGGGGTCGAGGGTCGAAACGAGCCCCGCCTCCGGGCGGAAGTTCGAAAGTCTAGGATTATTTTGAACGACAGAGATACAGCGGGAGGCAGACAACTGTAAGAGAGAAAGAGAGAGAGAAGGAGAGCGACAGAGGGAGAGGCTGAAGGGAGGTTTTCAGAATTTAATTAAATTATGAAACTTAAGAATCCATATTGATTTAGAGCTAATTTGGCAGTGTGATTGATGGCAACGGGTTGAACACAATCGGACCAGCAGAGGGAGGGAGAGAGTGTGTGTGAAGGAGACAAGGATGGCTGCCCGCTTCTCCTAGGACGAGGGTCTTCGAGTGTCCCGTCTCAATTTTCGGGCATACCCGTGGTTAATCAGGACCCCCGGCCTGTCCGGCCCACACATCGCTCGCTCCATCCTCCCTCCCCCGTCTGTCTCCGCCGCCCCTCCCACTGACATGTGCCGCTCCACTTGGAAGCCGAACACACATAAACATGACAGCCATAAGTCCTTCCGGCAGCCGGAGCAGGGGCCGGGCCTCGAGCTGGCCATGTGCGTGCCGACGCAGCCCGGCCGCTGGCAACATTTGCCAGACTGAAGCACTCGGGCACAGCCACAGACGGAGGCAACCCTGCCGCCGTCACGGGCCACTGCGGAAGCGGCCCTCGTGTGACGGCTGAAAAAATTGATTGATTGGCCCCGCCCCCCGCCGCGTCTCGCCCCACTCCCACTCAGCGCCCTCAGTGCTGCTAATGACTTTCCGATGGAGGCGCCAATGGACGCGCGTCCTAAGTGGAAGATGAATGGCCTACACGTGGGAGCCGCAGGAGCTCCGGGGCGCCGGCGGGGCAGCCGGGCTTCCACCAGGATAAACATCGCGAAACGTCACGGCACCGGCATCGGTGGCAAAAACCAAACGAATCCCTCGGAGCAGCGGGAGAAGACGAAAAACACATTTCCTTGTGCTGCGCCTCGTTGAAGGTCCTGCCGAGGCCGAGGAGTCCGCCGGCGACCTTCGACGGCCTGTCGTGGAGGCGATCGTTATCAGTCGATGTCGGCGGCGTCGACGTCGTCGTCGTTGTCGTTGTCGTCGTCATTGTGTCGGCGTCGTAGCTTTGAGGAGCGAAGGACGCTTCAGTTGATTGACTTAATTTTCCTGAAGCAATTATTGCTGATTGACGGGGCGTGATTGGGGTGTGGGTTGAGGGGCCGGCGACGCCCCGAAGCCCGCCGTCGTCCCTTTTCAGCCGCGCTCCCTCCTACCCGGTCCGCGTCCTGGCGGCAGGCGATTCGGTTAATTGGCGGAAGAGTAGCATTAGAACGGAAACGCTTCCGATAAAAAGGACACGCTCGTTTAATTGAGGCGCCTCCACCGCCGGCCGCGTCCCCGCGCCAAAGGAGTTCGTTTTCGGGAAGCAGCCGGATCAAAAGGCAAGTTTTAATGGGTCAACAGCAGTCGCTCCGGCTGAGTCACGCCCCGCCTCCTGCCCTTTGATCTGAGACGGACTCGAGGTCGAATCCGGGGAGCGAAAGAAGTGAAAGCAATGTCGGAAGGGAGTTTCATCAATGTTGATTCATTATCAAGAGATTCATTTTCAATGTTGATCTCATATGCTCAATTCAATTCTCAATTAATATTTTATTTAGTAATATTTCTTGTTTTCATGAACTTTCAATAATCTGCTGTCGGCAAATTAACATAAACTGTCGGCAACCAAACCAAGTGAATTAAACTAAGTGACCTCGCCAGGGGCCATAAAACGGAGGAACTCCCTGGGGAAGGATTTGGTTTTTATTGATCCTGCTTTGACGACTCCCACTTCTTCCATCCATCCCGCAGACGACAATAATGTGACGACATATGTGCATGTGATGTTCCTGCGACTGCGACGGATCGGGTCCCAGGACGAACAGGGCGATATTGAAACCGCACTGTGTGCGGGGCCAACATTATTACTATTGCCATTGCCATTCTAATAGCATTGCCTTCGCTGGGCCCTCTGTCGTCGTCCCTTTGTGGGAAACGAAATTGAATTGAGCGGCAGCCGCAGCTCCAGCCTCGGCCGTGGCCTGGCAGAGACATGGACAACTAATTAAACTACGCACAGGACAAATATGGACTTCATCGGATGGCAGATATGCATGTGTGCGTTGGCGTATGTGTGCAAATCGGTGATCGGGCGGCCTCGACTGTCGACAACTATATTTTGCGCTTCGAATGCGGCAAAAGGACCTCCTTCGCTTCTGGATCCTTCTCTTTTTTCGGCAAGTGACGTCCGTCGGGCTTCACCCGTCCCTCCACAGCTCGAGGGATGTTGCGGTTGTTGTTGTAATTGTTGTTGTTGTCCAGTGCCGTTTCCCTGCATAACTCATCTATGCAAAAATTTAATTACATCGCCAGTACCGATCGTCAGTGGCCGCAAATGCAAACATTTTCAAACCGCCGCAGTGGAAGAACCTCATCTCCCTCTCCCCCTCCTCTCGCCCGACGTCATCGCCATCGTCATCACCGTTCAAGCCATCCATCGAGCACTGAGCGACCGATGTCCGATGCTCATAAGGATGTGGACAAATATTTGATTTGCCGAGGTGATACGAATTAAATTCCAACATGCTATAAATTGCCGGCGCACACCCATCGATTGGCCTCCGCCGCACCCGCACCCGCTCCCGCCCCGCTTCCCGGACACCGCATGGTCGAGACTCCTCCTCGGCCCGGGCCGGTGAAGGACGTCCACGGCCACGCCTCGTTTAGAATTTTAAGGCCACCCAGAGGATGTTTGTCCACCAGTCACGAGTCGAGAAGAGGCGAGACGGGACGACACGAACCGAGTCGGGGAGAGGACGAGGTGGAGACGGAGCGGTAGAAGGATTGAAAGACGTCTCTTGGTCAGGGGGAGAGAGAGCAAGGAGTAGGAGGCACCCCTTCGAGCTTGAGCTTGAGTTCGAGTCCGAGTCTGGACAAGGCAAATAAATAAACACAGCATTCGAGGTACCCACAGAGGCGGTGGACAGGAAGTGCTGCCCATGGCCCAGAGTGTGGCGGCCGAGGTGGGCGGGTCGACTTGGCTTGGCTTGGTTTGGTTGCGGGCGGACTTGGTCGGATCGAGTTGGGTCGGCAGCACCTGCTCCCCGGATGCACGTCGACGGACCAATTTTCGGGCATCAACAGCGTTCGAAAGGCCAGAACAACATCCACGTCGGTCGGACGCCACGCCGAGAGCGATGAGGCGAAGGCGGTCCGGTCCGGGCCCGAACCCGGTCTCGGGCGTCGATTGCAGCCGAGGCGAGGAGTGGCTCCACTTGAGGCCTGTCTCTCATTTTGCATTTCTTCGCAAGTCATTCAGGGCGACGAGTTGTTGGTGCACGCCGGCCGTCGCCCGTGTTCATTTGGCAGACAGACTCAGGCTCGGCACCGAAGGGACGAGCTGAAAGGATCACGACGACCAGGACGATGACGACGACTACGACAAGGAGGTGTGTGTGACGAGAATTTCGGGTGCTGGCAAAAGAAATCGGCAACAGAATTGTTCAGCCGGCCTACGTCCAAGTCAAAACACGACGACCCGAGGGCGAGGGCGAAGGCGAGGAGCCGGAAGGGAGGAGGCCCAGAAGAGCCACGCCTTCGCTCGGTTCCGCCGCCACGTCGCCACGTGGCACCGCCGTACGTCGTCATACGTTGACTTGATTGGATTTACTATGGACCGGACGAAAACCAATTTTGCCCGGTTTGTTTCACCGCTCCGTTCTTGCGCTCCTTCCAAATGCATGGATTTTTTCGCCGCCTTCCAGCGCCCGCTCTCGGTCCCTCTCTCTCGCTCCCCTTCGTCGTCTTCACCTCCGTCTCCGTCGTCGGGCGTTTTTTGCCTCGCCTGTGGTTTTCCGCCCGCGTCCGGTTGCAATTTTTCCCCATCCCCGTTTCTGTTCCTCCATCCGGGTTCGCCTCAGTTTCGTGTTTGTGCTGTGGCCGGCTGTGGTGCGGGCGGGAGTAAGGGGAAGCAGGAACAGAATACAACAACAAGCACAATACACTGCAACAACAATGACGACATCGACAACGACATCGACATCGAGGACGATGACGATGACGACGACGATGTCAGCCCCACAAATTTAACCGCAAAATCGAATTTTCACTCTCGAACAATTGACGCCAGAAACACCTCCCAATGAGTCCTTCCGGAGCCTGGAATTCATCGAGACTTCAACGAACGCGCCCACAGCTGTCTCAGGACACCCACACACAGTCGCACAGCGCCTTCCGTGCCAGGACTCCCTTCCATGGGCAATTGTTGTGGCCGGACCCTTAATTAGAATTGAAGGAAACCTGGGATTTGCCTTCCACTGCAGCTCCTCGCCATAGCCGGGCACGGAGGAAGGTCGGTCGGGCTGCCAAGGAGCACCGTAGGGTGCATTTCGGCCACCGCTGCTTGGGCCGACAAATATGCGCAACATGCTCGGAACGCGGGTGATTCAAGTCGGGCGAGGCCCGTGGCAAATTCAAAGCTCGAACCCACATGTGATTCTTTTCGACCGCAGCTTTAAACTAGATCGCCGACTTCCTCTTCGCTCTTGAGGACGACGTTTTCTCGCAGCTCCTGCGCCGCGCTTTAAGGGCCCAGCGCGGCGTGGCAAATGAAACGGTTCCCGGGAATCGCCTCGAGTTATTAGAGCTCATAATGTTTCCCAAAATATGGTGCGTAGTGTACATGGGCGTGTGTGCGTGTGCGTGTGCGGGTGTATTTGTCGGTGTTGATGTTGGTGGGAGCGAGCTAATTAAATTAAAGCAAAGTGATTAATCATTAATTATTTGAACACTTGAGCAGCGATGAAAATCGCTGAAGGTGTTTGCCGAGAAAACCCATTAATAAAATTTGAAATATTAGATGCTGGCAGCGGGTTCGTTTGCCGAGGGGCGGGCGGACTTTGTGTATTGTTGGCCGCAGTACAAACAACAACAAGGACATCACAGAACATGAACAACAAGTTGAGTAAATAAGGCGGCAACGGGAATAGCGCCGGCAACGACTTCAATGGGAAGCCCAGCTCGTGGCACCAGACCGGGGAGACGGAGGCGACCCCATCTTCGACTGACTAAAGGCGCAATTTATCGCGTTTAAAGGGAACGGAGCAGCCTCACCCCAAACGCCACCCCTCCCCGGCCGCCACCGCAACCCCATTCGCCCCACTTCTCGCCCGCGGCTTCGTCCGGCGAACGGTCCGGGGTCTCCGCGCCATCGGCATCCGCACCGTCATCGTCGTCGTCAACAGCTGGCGAAAAATACACCGGCCATGAGGGCGAAACAACATCAAATACAGCGAGAACAACAAAAACAACAACCACCACCGACCACCAAAAGAACAACAGCAACAGGAGCGGGAGCCGGAGCCGGAGCCGGTGCAGGAGTAGGGAGAAAACTTGCAAAGGAGCAAAACAAACACCAGAGAAAGAGAGGAGCGAACAAGAAAAACAAATAAATCAGAACATGTGTTAATTATCCTCGCATCAGCATCGATTAATCCTGAAATCGAAGAAAGCGAGCGAACGGCGAGGGAGGGAAAAAGACGGGAGGATTTTTGAGCACTTGGCTTGAGGCGCCTCGAAAGACACGAAGGGAAGTCAGACCAACCTTCGTTTAATACTTGCAGCACTGGCGAACGAGAAAGATAAGACAGAGAGAGGGAGAGAGAGAGAATCTCCCGGATGTCCTAGTCGTTTTGGCCCCGATCGTCCCCAACGCGTCTTCCTTGAACTTCAGGCCGCATCCGGCGTGCTCGCAATTACCTTGATTGAGTGCGGTCGCCGCACAGCAACCACAACAACGAGGACAACAACAATAACCGCCGAGTGCTTTATAAATGTCCATATATATTCATAGATGTGTGGTTGAGTGCATGTCCGTGTGTGTGTGTGTGTTTGTGTGTGCCCATGTGGAAGTGCATCTTAGCGTGACCTGGATGTGAACCCGAAGACACGCTTGATCACCGTTTGAACGTTGACCAAGCCAACCCCACACCCACAGACACCAGCCTCGACACCCACACGCACACTACACTTCTGCCAAGACGAACCCACACAGCCTCAGAGTCGCTCGAACTGTCCGATGACCCGCACACACACAAGCGGGAGGAGACACCGACGTCTGCAGCAAAAACACACGAAGTTCGTGCAGCAGTAAACATTTTATTTCTTTGCGATCCGCCGGACTGCGGCAAGGATTATGCAAGACGACCCACTAGGAAGTCCACGCGATGCTGCTCCTCCTCCTAGCCCAGTGTTTCGAGTGCCTCGAGGCTCGTCCTGCATGGGTTCGGAGGCGAACAAAGTCCTCTCGAGCCCCAAGGTAGTTGGATGGACGGAAGGTCATCGGTGCGGGGTCGCCTCGGTCATGTGAGTCCAAGGAGTCCAAGTTCTGGGCTCGAGGAGCACAGGATAATCTCCCGGCAACAGTGACGACAACTACTGCTACTTTACGACCACTGCAATACCACCTACAACAACGCCAACTACACAACATGTTGCAACAGGTAGAACTTCAAAGAAAAGTACAGCAAAGCGAGGAAGGAGTTGGACCGGGGAAATCTATTGAGGTGGGAAGAATAGTGCGAAGTGAGTGCGATTGGCGAGGTGGTAAAAGAGGACACAAAAATAACTATTTTCTTCCAATAATAATATTATCTTTATTCCCAGTTTCCGTCGCTATTTTTTTTCATTTCTCGAGAAAGGAAATTCTTCTACATGCAGTTTCCTCAAATGATCATCACAGAGGATCTTCAAATGATCATCACAAGGATAATTTTAGCTTCCGTTGAATTGGATTTGAGCTGAGGGAGGCGTCAGACAAGCTGAAGTTGCAAGAGCTAGAAATTTTAATTGTTGGCTCAGGGCGAACGGACGCCTTGGAGCAGAAGCAACACCCATGGCGGTGATTGACGTCGTGCTGCAACATGTTGCTGCCGCTGCATCAAAGTAGTAACAAGAATAGGAGCAACAAAAACAGCAACAATAACAACAACAACCACGTCGAATAGAAGTCGCACTTTCCGCTGCTTACGAGGAAATGACAGCGATTGACTTCGGGCCTTGATCCACTCAAAGCGACTCCCTCGCCGTCGAGAGCAGCTGTTGTTGCAACTCACATTGTTCAATTGTTGTTGCTCCCTCTCCACTGCCCCTGTCCTGCTCGACAGCGACTTAGCGAGCGGTGCACGTGTGTGCATGAGTGACGGACGGGGTCTTGGGCGAACAAAAAGCAGAGAACTCGCAACTCCAGATGATATCGTGAGGGATTAATTACAGGGTGCCTCGCCGTGACCAACTCCCCGATCCCCGGACTCGACTCAACTCGACGCGAGTTGGACGAGAATCGACCAGAATTGATGGGTGAAAAAACGGCGAACGAGTCGAGCGAGCCGGAAGTGGACGGCATGGAGTGAATCGGGAGGGCCGGCGGCAGGGAGAGGAGTGAGAGGGAACGAGAGGGAGAGTGGAGAGGGAGGGGGCGGCCAGAGACAATAGTCAAACTTTAAATTGGCCAATATTGCCACCGAGTTGCCGGGAGTTCCCCGAATTCCCAGTCCTCGCGTTCGTTGTCAACGTCCCACACTTTCTCGTTCTCTCCCCTGCTCTCCGTCCACTCTCCCGCTCGCTCTGTCTCTCACTCCCGCTGTTGCCCGTCGTCTCCTTCGTCCCACATTCGTCGTCGTCGTCATCGTCGTCGCTTTTCGTCGGCCGTCCCTGGCGAGCACCAACTTCCGCTTCCGATTTTTATTGGGACTCTGGGCTGCGCCCGGCCCAGTGCTGTTCCACTAATATCCTGTTTGCTAACAAATTGCCATCAGCCATCGTCCGGCGCTCTCGCCCTTCCCCCCTGCCTCCGCGCGGGTCCCTCGAGGCCCCGCTGTCGAGGGCTTGCGTCGCAACGGCGGGGCGGTCGATTTTACTTGGGCCTTGGGGCGACGGGCACGGCGAAGGCTTCGGGCTCGGGTGTTCCGGGGCCAGTTCGATCGCCGGTGGGCGGTGCGGGCCCCGATCGATTGCGGAGGGAGCCGGGACGAGCGTGAGAACGGGGAGCGGGCGGGGTTCGGAAGTGTCGCCCGTGTCCTTTCGGCGCCCTGCATCCTGCGTTGATCGATTTGAGTCCTCGATTCCGACATCAATTTTTCATTTTTCGCACATGGAAAAATTCAATTCGTTGTCAGCGTCGTTTATTGAGCTCATGTGTGTCTCTGTCTCGCTCTCACAACTTCTCTCGCTCGCACCCTCGCACACGCCCTGATTCAGTCTCGCCTTCTCCTTATGATTCCCCTGTTTCGCTGTCCGTGTGCAGTGACATGTATTGCAATTACAAGAGCGAAGGAGAGGAGGCAAACACAATTGGGAGAGAGGAAGAGAAAAGGAGGAAGAGAGAAGGAGGATATAGAAAAGTAGGAAGAGTGAAGGAGGAACGTCGAAATAAACTGTTATTAACGAGAAATCACATTTTCATCCACTGTTCCTCCGAACTCCTTCACTTCTACACTTCTAAGACCTCTCGTTCCTTTTCGGCTTCCTCGACTTCCTCCCTTCCCTCTGCAACTGCTGCTGGTTCTTCTTCTTCTCGTGGACCCTCATCATCAATTCTCCGAGGTTCTGGTGAATGAGAGGTGGACGGAAGTGAGCGAGAGAGAGAGAGAGGGAACGGAAAACCTTGACTTTTGCCCTGGCACCCGCCGTTCCATAATTCCGGGCACTTCGCAGGCGCCCTCTGTGTGTCGATGTGGCAGCGCAATATGTCCAATACACACTCACACAGCCATGCACATCGAATCACACACACACACACACATACATGTGGAGATGCATGCAAATATTGAGCAACTCCGAGGCGGAGAAAAAATGCTTCAAGGAACGAGAGCGCGAGAGAGGGAAGGAAAAAATGCACAGTGGAAGAGGGTGATGGGGAGAGAGAGAGAGGGGGGGGGGGGTGGCAGGAGTCACGGAAGCGGAAGGAAGACTGCAACCGGAAGCGGAAGCATTTGCAGTCAAACGTCAGACGAAGATCCGCTTGGCGTTCGATACTCGGAAACAGCGCCAAGTGGCAACAATCAAAATATAAGAGTAAAAACAGCAACGGCACAATGAGGAAAACAATATGAAGGAAGAAAAATCTAGCTCGAAGCGGGGCGAAGAGAACAACAGCAACAACAACAGGGCAATAGCAGCACATTGACTGCTGACAAATGGTAGCGCTTGTCAATTTATCAAAAAGTTTGACAAGCACTGTGCATCCGTGCACGCGGATCCAGTCATCGGTCGATCCTCGATCGAACTCGGATTCCATCGCAGACACGTTCTTCTTCTTCTTCGTGTTACCTCCCCTCCCCCCACCTCTCTCGCTCCCCCGCTCTTCCGGGGCGAACAATTGCCCTCGCTCGCTCTCTGTCTGCTTCCCAGCATGAGTAGTTGCAAATTAGCTGCAGCTGGAGCCGGGGCCAAAGCTCCGAACTGGGTGGAAGGAGCCAGGAAGTCGACCAGGAGGATGAGAAGCAGAAAATACATCGTCTTCAACGAGATCGAAAACCTTTCATACATTTTCAGCTAATTTTAATGAATTGTCCTTGTTCAAATTTCTCTGAATTTTGGTGAATTTTTTCAGCTATCCAAGGTGATAAATTCTCATAATTGAGCCAACATTTTGCGCATACTTGGGACACTTATTTCCATATACCTTTGTATTCCTTAATAATAACAAACGCATTTCGCTCAATTATTTCCGCCTGACTTTGCCGCATTCCTCTCCATGTTTCTTCATTTGCTCTCTCTCTCTTTCTCGACAGTTGCTAAATGTTTGTCCGCAGAGAAAGAGTAGAAATAGAATTAAAAACTAAAACACATACCCAACATTTGTCTATATAAAGTACAAACACAAACACATCGTTAGTTGCCGTGTTTACAGAGAGTTGGGAACGAAACAAAATGCAACGGTTTAATTAATTTCACCGGACAAAAAAACTCCATCCGGAAGGGGAGACAAAGAGCTAGAGGACGTGGGAGAAAGAGAGAGAGGAAGATAGAGAACTATGGGAAATGGAAAACAATTATTTATACGTTCAATTTTGGCCAACAAAGCGAGTTATTGTTGGTGTTTATTTAAAAATTTGTGTTTCATAAACAAAAATATTATTTTGGCCTTTTTCCACAGTTTCCGCTCCGTGCTCATTTTTTCTACGATTTTCGTTTTAAAATTTAATCAAATCGCCACTCGAAGAAAAACCCCAATCCAACAGCTACAACAGCAACAGGCAACAATGCGGCAACGATATTTGGAAAATCACAAAACACACAACAACGGCCGCAAGAGAGCAACAACCGATGGCCGGCGAAACAACAGCTGAAAAAACCCAACCCCATCAAGGCAACCACAACAACAACAACATAAACAACCACAACAACAACACGATGTTCGCTGGCAAAAGAGTTTTATTAAAAGTAAACAAGGGCCAGGGAAAAATTCAAAGGAGGGGAAATGGTCAGGATCAGATTCACCGATGGACCGCAAGAAGAGGCCGGGCAAGGAAATGGGGGAGAGGGAGGAGAAGAAGAAGAAGGATCCTCCAGCCGTATCGTCTCATTGGGAACCGTTGAAACCCCCGGAAAACGAACGGCTTTTGAAGAGTTGTGTAATTGTCGACGGCCGGGGTGAAACAAAAAAACCCCTTCACCCCGTTCCACCCCCGCCATTCACGATTCGCCCTCGACATCGTTGTGGCCACGGTCTGTACTTTAAATAAATAAGACTCGAAATTCGAATTGGAAACAACGGAAAAGTTTCGCCCTCCTAGTGGCTCGTTCTCGGAGATTGAAAGGTAAACAAGTGTTTCATTAAAAACCGTTCCCTTGAATCTCCGCAAGGCACCAAACTTTGATTCCGCCGAAAACCCAAAAAAGCGAAAAACATGAAATGAAATAAAAAGAGAACTATGGAAAAGGGCGAGGAACCTAGAGAATATATTGATTGAAACAAATATTTCCATTCCTCTCGGAAACATCTGAGTGAAGACACCTGGCCGTCCACGCGGGGTCGCCCTCGGCCACCGAGCAGCGCCAGAGAGCCAGAGAGAGGGGGTGGGATCGAGAGTGTGAGGAGCTTCGGAAGTTCCGTCGCCCTGCTGCTCCGGCCGGTTATGAGCACCGAATTGCGACCATTATTTCGACGGCAGGGAAACTTTATTAAAGCTCCTTTGTCGGGGGCCCCGCGGAAGAAAAAACCATGGCTCGCGAGGGAGGAACGAAGGTTCCATGGGAGGAAGGGACGATTCCTCTGAGGGACGCCGGCTGCCGGCGCCGGTTCCGAGCGGATTCGGCGAAAGGTTGGGTCGGACAGAGCAAACGGTTCCCATCGGCGCCGAGAAATCAAATTAAGAAATTGCTTCACGCATCCTTTCCCCGACCCGGAGCACCGAGCCCCGAGACCCGAGCCTCGAGCCCCGTCCCCCGGCCTCTGCAACCCCCTGTCGAAAGTTTTCCGCCCCATGTGGGAGGGCGGAGGCGGGATTTTTAAACGATCCCTGAGCAACAGGAGCAACAACAGGACCACGGTTCTTGCTAGCAGTGGGAGTCGTAGTCGTCGAGTGTTGGCAGCGAAAACGCCAGCAGCTCGAGGTGCACCAACAACAATAACAATGACAATAACAAGCCAAGGAGCCAAAGGAATGACGACGATGGGGAGATGGACGCACCAGGACGAACCCCAAGAAGGCCATGAAGGTCCTGTGGGGAGACCCAGGGAAGTCCCATAAAATAAAGCATGAAGAATAGAAGTTTATAACCCCAAAAGGCAACAACAGTAATAGAAAACAGCAACAACCACAACAGCCAACAAGGCAACAACAGTCAGAACAACAGCAATGGCAACAACAGCAAAAACTTAGGCAAACCCGGAGCGATTTTTTAAACAAAAAGTAGTGCGGGAATTTCTTTCTTTATTACGATTTCCTTTGTTTTAGATTTTGCTTCGTTTCTCTGTCTTGGGCATTGTTTTTCGGCAGGCTTATTATTGTTTGCGAAAGTGGCCTAAACAAACACACGCTTGAGGTATGCTCGAAATTACCTGTCCGGTGATGTGACTGTGGGCCGCCCGAGCACATGCGAATTTTTCTGCCTGCCCTCGGAAATGATCGGCCAGGGGGCCATCGACGGGACGCCACCCAGGCGACGGACAAAAGGCCTGCGTCGGGGAGGTCCTGGTTCCGGGCCCTGATTTGCGGCCTCCTCATTAGAACCCTGATGAATTATTAAATTGATTTGCTCGGGAGAAGGAACTGTATAAATTAATGAATTCCTTCGCCCCCAGCTGGCCTCGGTCTGACGGGATGCGGGAATCTATCGACTGACTTCGGTCAAACTTCGCTCGCTCGCCCCTGCCAACCGCCCCCCCCTCGCCGTCCCCAGAGCCCGGTCCGCAGATTCCCGACATCGCGCCGTTGTCCCGGGGTCCTGAGCGCCGGCTCAGCGGGGCGTGGCGATCCATGGGCCATAACTCTTGCTTTCCACTCCTAAATAAATACGCTGCTCGGAGCCCATGCAGCAGCAACGACTCGGCGGCGCCGAGTAAAAAACAAGGAAGGAGTAAAATAAATGCACCAAATGATGCTTGAGCCGCAATTTCCAACCTTCTCGTTTTCGTGCCCGTTGTTGTTGCCTGGGGGTTGGTGATTTTTCAGTCGCTGTTGCTTTGCTGCTTTGTTGCTGTTACTGTTATTGTTGTTTGCCCTGCCCGCTGCAATAACATCCATCAATATAAATCAAACGAAGACCGCAAACAGAAAAAATGCCGAAGTGCACGGGACACAGGATCAGACGGAACACCAGCAACAACAGCAACCAACAACTGCTGCTGCTGCTGCTGCTGCAGAGAAACGCGGAGAGAGCAGAAGCAAAAAGAGCGCCGAAATATTTGCAATATTTCCGTCGGACATTTTATTCTGCGCGAGATTTTGCAACATTTGCGTTTCGCTTCCGGCCGCGCGCGGATCGGCCGATAGTTTATGTTGATTTTGTGCAAAATATGCCACGGATTGGCCGCTCACTCGGGCCCTCTCGGTCGCTCTCGCTCTCACTCTCACTCTTTCCCCCTCGCCGACTACCTGGCCTTGCATCGATATCCTTTCGCTGTCGTTTCTTTTCGCCAGCGGGCTTTTGCAGCTCGCTGTGTGTGCATGGGCCTCGCCCATGTGTGTGTGAGAGTGTATGCGCGTGTGCGTGTGTTGGTGCGCGTGTGGTTTTCCGCTGTAATTCCTGGTAATTTATTTACCAACAACTGCAGGAACAACAACAACAACCACGTGAAGGACAACATTCCGAGTGCGGAAAAATCGCGCGTTGTTGCTCATTGAGAGTCGACATAAATTTCGTTCTTCGCGAAAGGATTTCGAAGTCCCCTCCTCTCACTCTCTCGTCCTTTCCCTCTCTCTCTCTCTCTCTATCTCTCTCTCTCTCTCACACTCTCTCCCTATCACTCCTTCACACACATTCTTGCTCGCATTCCCTTCAACAGCCGCTGTCGATTCTCGATCCGTCGTCTGCTCCTTTGCCCAGACCCAGACTTAACAGACCTTCCCTCCACAGACCCCGCCCTCCTGTCGCCCTTCTCCTCTTACTGATTACAGCGAACAAGGCAAAAAGCTTGCAATTAAATGCCTTCCACAAGTGAAGTCAAAGAATCCGTTTTTTAAGTCCTTTCCGAGCGCTTGTCCTTATATCTTCAGTTGTGGTTGTTGTTGTTGTTATTGTAGGTACTGTTGTTGCTGCTGCAAGGAATTTATCTCCGCTGCCGGAGGACGGAGAATATCCATGGCCGAAAGCAAAGGACCGACGGCTCGAAGGACCACCGGGCGAACGGACCACGTGGAACGGCGAAGCCGAGCCGTTCGAAAGGGAGAGAAAAAAGTCAAAATAATTAAAATAAATTCGCCGTCCGTTGGTTGTCAGTAAATCAGAGCTTATCGCTGGCGGACAACCCAGATACAACAACAACAATAACAAATACACTTACAATACATTTCCTCCGGCGGAATCCTTTTCATTGGAAGAGAGATTTCATTGTTTTTATTATTGTTATTACTCTTATTGTTGTTGTTGTTGTAGTTGTTGCTGTCCTGGCTGATGTTGCTGTTGTTCTGGTGGTTTATAAGCAGAATTAATTTAATTAAACGCAAGTAAACAAGTAACAAAAATGAGTTAAAAACGAAGGCAACAACAACGGCGATAGCAGCAATAAGCATAACAATAACAAAAACATTATAATCTCGATATCCTTGAGATGCAGCCTGCGGATTTTGAATCCGCGCTCCGCCCTTCCATCGCCCTTAGGCCTCGTTAATTGCCTTCTGCTTCTTCTCGCGGACCGCAGGACGACAACAAATCCTTTTCGCTCGGCCACATTACGAAGCAATTATGAAAATTTGTCTCGGGCCTTTGTTTGATCGCCATCGCATCGCATCGCCGGAGTTCGGCTGGCCTTCGGTCTGGCGAGCGAGCGATAAGAAACTGTCTGTTCCTCTGAGGGCCAGGAGGCAATGAAAACAGTCAACAACTTAAGCGCTCCAATTATTTTCACGGTCCGGGCCCGTTCGAGCGACATCGGACAGCGCTCTCGGACATCGATCTTCCAGCACTCAACAGTACTTAATGCGGTCAAAGGGGTCGAGATCGAGACCCGGGCCTGGAATTCAAGCAAGAATTCCCAGAGCCGACAGCTCGCGATCTCCAGAGTCCTGGGCACCGACCATCGTCGCCTGACTGTCTTGAAGTGCACGCCCTCGCACCACTACAGCATGGAATGCCAGAGGATTCTCCTGATTTCTGTTAAATTGCGGAATCTACAACAAGGACAGGTAGTTGTTGTTGTTGGAAAGGATCAACACTTGGCTTTCTTACTGACTTCTCCCATATTTTATTTGTAATATTTCTTGCTTTTTTCGTTGCATTGTTTTCTGCTAAAGATGCCAGTGAATCCAAGGACGTGGACGAGGACGAGTTCGAGAGTGAGTTTTATTGGCTCGGCCCACGATGGTGGTGCTGTTGTTGTTAATGTTGTTGATTTTAAAATCGATCTTGTTGTTGTGGTCTTCATCACTACGGTTGTTGTACTTGTATTGTTATGGTCCATCAATAAGTTGTTGTTGCGGCTGTTGAATTATGTGATGGTTGTTGTTATTGCAAAAGTACGTGTTGTTTTAACGTTGTTGTTGTTGTTGTATGAGGATATTTACGAGCTACTAAAGTGACATTAAGTGAATGTAGACATCGGCCGAAGCTCGTTTCACCACAGCAACGCCAACAACAAGAAGAACAAAGGCATGGAAAACAACAACACGAACCGAAATAAGACCAATGAAGAGCATGAATAAAATTAAATTCATCCTCGAACTTCCTGCTCTGCGCATCATTGAATTATTTCCATCTCATTTTCCCGATAATCTGGGCATTATTTTTGTTTTAATCTCGCTCGATTTGGAATATTTCACGCCAGGAACAGCTGTGCGGGAATGAGGGAGGCCAGAATTCCGCAGAATCTGCGATAATTATTCCGAGACACTGTAATTGAATTGGAGTTTCTGGTGAAATGTCCTGTGAGAAATTTCGCACGGATTAAGCAAACAACGGCGGACGCCAACAACAGCGGCGATGGAGACAAATGAGTGCAACAACAAACACATCGAATATTACAGCGACAGTGGTAACAATAACAATTGTGGCAAATTGAAAAATCTGAAAATTTGTCCTCGCCGCTCAAGAGCCTGGAGTTAATTAATTTGAGCCTCGTCCTGAAAATTGCCCGAACTGCCTGCAGCCTGCAGCGGTCGATCCTTCAATTTGCTGGTGCATTCATTTACTTACTTTGTACTCGTTGTTGTTGTTCTCGTTGTCGTTGCAACATAATGCAATTTTCGCGAACTCAACGGCGTTGTTGTAGTTATTGTTGTGAATTATTGCTGATACGCCGTGTGCGACGCTCGATCCCAAAAGTATGCAATGCCTTTTGCCAACACGAGTTCCGGCCCCTGCACATGTGTGTCTGCGTGTGTGGCTGCGTGCTCAGATCTGCACGAGTGTGCGTGAAAGTCATTGCGATAATTGCGTGAAAATTCTTATGGGAATCGACCGCAATGCAACAAGAACAACAGCGAAATAAAGAGCAACAACAGCTGTGGCAACAGCAAAGCCAACAACAACAACAAAAGCAACCACAACAACAACAAAAACGCATACGAACACATTCTGAGTGAGGCGCAACAACACGAATGACGACGGCAACAACGCCTCCAATGTTCATTGTCAACACTTTATTTATTTATGAATGCATTATTGTTGTTGCTGTCGCTGTTGCTGTCTTCAATAATTTTATTATTGCGCCGTTTAATATATATTTCGTTAATGTATGTATCGTTTTGTTTAAATATACTACATACAAGTCCTGCATTATGGAACTTCATTTCAAAGAAAGAGCAAAAGAAACAGTTGTCGTGTTGGCATTAAATTTCTGGGTTATTGTTATGTTGGTTTTGTTGTTGTTGTTGTTGTTGTTGTTGTTGTTGTTGTTATTGTTGTTGTTGTTGTTATTGTTCTTCTTCTTCGCACCGGCCACTGGCCTGGGGCCCTGCTGAAGCCCTGAGGGCGTCGAACACATGTCAGAAGAACCAAAGCGAGCCGTCGACAACTCCGTCACATGTTTTCAGAGGCGTCGCCATGGGAAAACACGAGGATTCATGTATCGTGTGCTCGATTTAAAGCGGTCCTCGAGTGGAAAATTTCCCAATAATCACCTTTAACTACCCGAGTCTCGACATGGCGACGACGTCCGCTGCTTCAGTCCCAACATGGCAACGAAAGGTCGATCATGGCCTCTGAATCGTGGTCCGTCGTCAGCAGCCCTCGAAGGCCGAATTCGAAACTTGTGCCATTTCTTCCGACCCGGTTTCGAAATCCCCGACAAGTCGAAGCCATCCATTCGGATTCTCGCAGCATCCGCACCTTCCGTAATCCGGGCTAGGAGGAGTAGGGGGAGAAGGAGAGCATTTATTAGCCATGCCAAGGACGCGCAGTCGGGGCCAATTATTTTCGATTGCATTGTGTCCAGGAGGAACTCCATCGATCTCCAGCTCCTCTGAACTCTTTCAATTTCGGCGCATCGGACGAAGGTGGGGCCCACGCATTGACGCGAGGACGGCGACGGCATCAGAGACGATTTATTGGCAGCCGCGTGAACGAAGACGCAACTGCATGGCTTGGTGGAGGGGACAGAACGGGAGGGGGCAGGACGGGAGAGAGACATAGTCGGAAGACTAGAGAGAGCCATTGACAGTCAGACAGTCAGGCCGCGGAAGGCAGACAGGGACGGAAACACAGACAGGGCGTCAGATGCAAAATCAAAGCGCCGCCGAAGACTCGCTTTGACAGCCCTGCGAAGCGAAGCGTGCGAATGCGGCGAACTGTTCAATGAAACCAAATCGAGCAGCGGCGGCAGCGACAGAGACGTTGGCAGCGACGTGGCGGTGCAGATGCAGATGCAGAAGCAGACGCGGCGGCCGGAGCGAGGCAGCTGCAGGCGATTACGGCGGATGCGTTGCGCTGTAACGTGACGTGGCGTGCTTCACACATGTGGCCCGAACCACGCACACGAGCGGCGGAAAAGTGTGTTAGAGGGAGACAGGCGTCAACGAAGGCAACGAGGGGTGGGGCGAGGGCGAGGCAAAGACACGGCGGAGACGAATCGAACTGGGGCGGACGAGGCAACGAGTGGGAGGCAGCGAGGGATGCGGAGAGTGTGCGGGAGCGAGAGAGGGACAGCGGCCGCAGAAGACCGGATTCGGCGTCGCTCCTCTGAAGGGATTCGCAAAGGATTCGCCGTCGAATCGGGCCCCAGTAGCGCTGCGTGACGACGGGTGGTCGTGGCAGCGAGAACCGAGGCAGCAACAGCAACGAGAACTGCAGCCGCACCAAGAGCAACAGCACACTGCGTTGCCGGAAGGAAGAGCCGTTGAAAAAATCAAGCGCAAAAATACAAATTTTAGGCTGACAGCGCCATCTGCCGTGCAGCGATGCGAGCGCACTTTGTCACCGCGTCCCAGGGCCCGAAGGGGGGCGGGGAAGGGCGAGGTGGAGGCGCCCGCATCCGCATCCATCAGCGAGGCGCGCTGTCAGCTGTGAATAACGGCCCTTTGTTAGGCGACAGCGACGGCGTCGGCTCCGGCGGTGACGTTGGCGGCGCCGGCAGAACCAGTCGCTGACGACGACCACGACGACATGGCGACGGATGCCGGCGACAAAGCGTCGTCTTGTCCGGCGCTCGCGGAAACCGCAAATTGAAAACATTTTTCGAAGCGCGACAACGAGAATGCCATCGTCATCGCCATCGACATCCTCGTCGACGTCCCCTCCACGTCCTCTTCTCGTCCTGATCGCCGTCCTCGTCCCAACCTCGTCCACGTCGTCGAGCTGTCGACCGCGTCCTGCCCGCCGCCCCCCACGTCGTCGTCGCCACCACCGTTCCAACCTTTGTTTTTGCCGCTCGCCTCGTCGTGGCCGCGCTGTCGTCGGTGACGGCCGGTGGCCGCCGTCAGGGGGAGCGGCCCGGCTCGGTTCAGTTCGGCTCGGTTGAGGGATTGAGGGCAGGCCAAGCAGCACAATTGACAATTTGTTTGCTCAAGTCATCCGTGAAAACGCCACATGACAAAATGGTTTCCTTTGCATTCGGCGCATTCGCTGACGCCGCGCTCTGCATCCGTGTGCGAGTCACTGGCGCTGGCACGCGCGCGTGTGTTGGCGTGAGTGTGTGCAGGGATCTCTCTATGCATGTATGCGTGTAGGTATGCGTCGGTTTGTGTGATCGAGCTGGCCACGTGCTGCAGCCCTGTCTTCGTGTGACGTGTCGCGTCTCGTCTCGTCGTCTGGCGATTTCTTTCGCGTCGCGTTGAGGAGGGCGAGTGAGAGCGGGAGTGAGAGGTGGAAAGAGAGCGAAAGATGGAGCCACACATCACGCCCGACTCCCTGCCCTGCAAAACCGAGTTGAAAATTTTCAGCGGAAAACTGCATTGTGTTTTAATCTCGTCAAAGCGATTTCCATTTCTCACCCTAATGTCGAATTCAATTTTAATTACCTTTGTGTATTTTCCGGAAAAAGAAAATATTTTTGAAATAACCCACAATAACCAATGTCGATTATGCCACTGTATTATTTTTGCATTAGCATTGTTTTAGCAATTAGCTTTTTTATTTGTTATTTTTTTGTAACTCGCAATTCGTATGAAAGGCTTGAATGAATGTTTTGAATGGTTGGTTTCTTTGTTTCGTTTTGTCATCCCATTGTGTTGTTTTGTGGTTTTATTTTTTTCAGATTCTAAATGTCCAAACCGACACACACACATTTTAAATACACAACAACCTTTAAATAAATAATGCTAACACTGTATTAACTGGAGTCGTTTGAATGAACTCGGAACCACTTGTTATCACTCCTTGATTTGGTTGCTGCTGAGAATTCGGCGGTGAACTTCGTGTTCCTGGCGATTCCGACTTTTCGATGAAGTTCTCTGCCTTTTGTGACTCTCTTCGGGACGTTGAGGAACCCGCGTCGACGGGGTCTCGAGGGGCCGGCACTCGAGGCTCCACTTCGCTCACTTCACTTTGTCGGTGGCGATGGCGAGGTCGATGTCGTTGGCGTTGGCGTTTGTGACAAATTAACGCTCGCGCCGTATTGGCCCACTTCCGTTTCCGGCTGTCATCATTAGTCATCTCCTTCGAAGCCCTCCGACAAACGACCGACTGGCTGACTGACGCCTGTCTGTCTGGCTGTCTGTCGCCCTCGCCCCTGAATGAATGAATGAATGAATCGCTGACAGACCGATATGATAGACAAATACGTCTGCTTCCAATAGTGTTCGGTAAGTGGTTTCAGCTCGTGTCCGCGTTGCAGGGACAACAACAAAAATCGGGATTTTCCACGCCATGGGATGAGAAGCAATCGACGGACCTGGCTGAGGGTGTGTGTGTGTCTGTGTGTGTCGGCGGCATATGTGGAGAGATCCAAACATTGTCATGGCGTGATAACGAATTCAATTTAACGCATTATTTGTCTACTCAATGGACGGACAGATGGACAGAGGGACGGGCGGACAGGCGGACAGGCAGAGCGACAGGGAAGTCGAATTGCCAGGTGGAAATAAATAAAATGCCGTCGCCGCTCTCGGTCAACTCAGCGATGGCCATTTTATTCGCCCTGTTCGAGGGTTCTTTGCTGTTATTGTTTGTTGCCATTGATGTTACTGTTGTTGCTGCTGCTGCTGCTGCCGCACAACCGGCAATTAAGTTATCCTAGCGGCCGGCGCTGTCACGACGTCATCGATCCCGACGGCACGCGCGTCGACGCCATTAAATTACGTTTATGATTCCATTACGTTGCCTCGCGTTACGTCGCAACATTCCCCGGAATCGGTGGAATCGGACGCCCTGGCGCCGAGCCTCGTTACGGCGCGCCGCGTTACGTCACGTCACGTTAGCTGCCTGTGCATTGCCACGTTGTTCCCATGTCCATTAGAACAACAACAGAGACAGAGGCCTGCATTGTTGTTCCAATTGCATTTGCTGCCCGACCATTGCAAGATTGCGGCGTGCTCTCTCTCGCTCTCGTCGTCCGTCCCTCCCTCTCGCTCGAGCTGTCCTCGGGTCAATTGGTCTATCGCCGGGTCAGACATCTGTCGTTGTAGTAGCGGTTGTTCTTGTTGTTTTCGGTGTTCTTGTTGTTTCCAAATGAGTTTCTATTATTTTGCAAATTGTGTGTTAATTTATATTTAAATAATTAATTCAGTCAACAACAGCCTGTCGCCCCCGGCCACCTCCTGCCACCGTGACCCCATCCGCCCACGAAGTTCCATCCTGATTTCTATTTCGATGTCGCTGCCATCGCTGTTGCTGTCACGTTGTCGCCGCAGCAGCAGGGAATTTCAATTTTCAATTACCAGGGATGTGCGCGAAGATCGGTCCGAAACTGGACACATGTGTGTCGACCAACGAGATGCAGGGAGGATATGGGAAAACGCTGGAGCGTAGGAGGGAATCGATCGCTTCGGGCCTGCAGCTAACTTTATTTACTGTAAAAGCCTGAGTCTGATTAGACAGAGGGAACAATTGGACACAGTCTAATTTCAAAAAGGCAAGGAGGAGATATTCATATCTTAATATCGCCCACTCCAACTTCTCTCCTGGCGCCACAGAGTTCCTCCATCGAGAATCGCAGGATCCGCCTCGATGGCCTGGAGTAATCTTGTCAGTTGTCGCCAGCGACCCACTAGATTAATTAACTTCGACCTACGAACTTTGCACGCCCCGAGCTTCCAATCAAAGTCCTCGTCATTATCACTAATCATCAGCAAATTTCCAATCGCCTGCCTTCGTTGCCCTTCACGTGAGGGTTTTCAACTCCATCAAAGACAGGTCGGGGCCACGGATGAAAATCGAAACCATTTAAAATCGTTCACCAAACGCCGAGAAACTCCATGAAGGAACCGTGATTAACAGACGGCCGTGCTCAATAGTAATGAGGGAATGAATGAATGAATGCATGAATTGAGAGACCAGAACGACCAGCTCCAATGGTTAGCCGAGAAGCAACAACAATCGTTTTGATACAATTTCGACACATTGATCGATTCAATTTGTTGCTAGGATTGTAGTTTTTGTTGCTGTTATGATTATTGCCATGGCTGCAGTTAGTGTCGTGATTGTTGTTGCTGTTGTTGTTGTTGTTTATTATAAATTAATTACACATTGATGTTGGTGTAAAATATTCAAAGTCATTGACATGGCGTGCATAGGGTTTAAATGGATGGACAAACCGAGTTGAAGTGCGGTTACAAACGAGGTCACAAACACTCACACACACACACACACGAATCTACAATAAGACCAGCGTGGGCGAAAGAGAGGGCGCGACTCGGGAGCTTCGGCTGGATTCTGGACGATTCGGCAGCCATGACAGGCGCTGATAACCGAGGTACCTGCGGCGGCTGTCAGCCTAAATAATGCACAGTGACGATGACAGATGGCGCTGGTGACAACGACAAACATAGCTACAACAATAATAGCTGCTGCAACAAAAACAACGGCACCAACAGCAACAACGACAACTTGCAGCAGCGACGACAACTTGTCGCTGATTGCAACACTTTCTGCCGGGTCCATCCGCGGGGAAGAGACGGAGAAGGAGAAGGAGAAGGAAGATAAGGTGGGGGCGGGAAGGGCGCGGGCGAGGCTCAGGGAGGCGACGTCGGGCTTTCAACAACTTCATTTGCAACAAGCGCGTGATTTACGAACGCACAGACAGACGGACGGACGGATCGATCTAGCCATGGGCACTGGCCAGGACGGACAGGTGGACGGAGGAACGGACGGACAGACGCACAGTGGCCGGACGGACGGGGCCCTGCATGAACAGCCCAGCACACCGAAGGACAGCCGTGAGTCGAACAATCGGCCGTCGGGCGGACGCCGGTTGCGTTGCGCGAAATTGAAAACATTTGGCAGCACTTTGGCACAAATTAGCCTACCTCAAATTCCGCGCGCTTCCCCTCACCCCCTCTCTCCCTCTCTCTCCCCACCCACGTCCGCCGATTGCAGTTCGCCGAAAAAAGGCGAGAACCACGAAAAGCCCTGCAATCGACACGCTTCCGCCGAACCGAGCCGGAAGAGGGCGTGGCAGGGCGGAAGCGGGGGCGGCGGCACCTCGTTATCAGCGACGCATCGCGGACAGGCGGCGGCCAAAAATGGACGCGTAGCGGTCGAGTACGCAGCGCCAGGACTCGGGCGTCGGTGGAAGCGGAAGCGGAGGCTTTGTTGTTGTTACTGCTGTTGTTGCCGCTGCTTGGTTGTTGTTGTTGTAATTGGCGGCGATGTTGTTGCGCTGTTGTCGACAGCAACAAATTGTTTCCTAATGTGCTTCGAGAGGTTTCAATGATTTCCTAAAGTGTTTCGTGATCCGCTGTAATAATTTACGTTCATGTGGCTGTCCGTCCGTCCGTCCGTCTGTGGCCGGGTCTGTCTGCGAACGTGTGCGTACCGTGTCCGCGGACGTGTGTGTGAGTCCGGATAATAGCCCCACAAACACACACACAGACCGACGCCGAGTGAAAAACCGTCCGCCGAAACGCCGAAGACAGCGAGTTTACTTTCGAATTTATCACTACAACAACAACTGGTCTACAACAACAACTGTTCACACGTCCACCCACACGCCTGAAGGTGAGCAGACGCATGTGTTGGTGTGTTCGTGCGTACGTGTTGTTGTTATCTACGCGCACATCGAGCGAAACGAATGCGTGCGAATAACTACGGTTTAATGGAACGGAAGTTGGCTGAAGAGGCCGTTTGTTGCGTCATCGATTTATGGCTGAGCGCCAGCGATTGACCCGCTCCCGGGGTCCCGTTCGTTCCCGTCCTCCACAGCCGCCTCCATGTCCTGTCTAGTTCCTGGACTCCTCTTCCGTTGGCTTTAATTATGAAATACTTGTTGGTGAATTTAATCGTGTTTTTTCTGTCTTCGTTCCTCCGCTCCAAAGTTACCACTGATTTATTTTTCGTTTAATTCTTTGACTTATACTTCAATGGTTTTTCGATTTCTCTTTTTCTATTTTACTTTTTCATTCCTCCCTAATTTCATAATTTTTCATAATTTCTGCAATTTTAGCGCTCGTATTCTGTTTGAATTTGCACAATTGCGCTGCACTCCTTTTGTCGTCACTTCGCCCACTCCACCCCCGGTGACGTCACCATAGCAGGGCTCCACTTATCACTCACCCGCCCGTCCCCGCTGGCCACCAAAGGCGTCGCTGACTGCGCTGCCTTTGAGGCATCCAAAGTCAGAATTCGTTATGACTTCCGCCGCTGTATTCGCAATTTCCGCCCCTCTGCCCGGCTCGCCCTCCTTTTTCGCGTCACGGCGTCGTCCTTTGTCCATCGTCGGTCGTCCTTCGTACTTCGTCCTTCCGTCGTTGGTCGGTCGCAGGAGAAAGGAAACAGTTCAGGAAACTCGAAAACAAACTGACAAACCTTCCTCGCACTTTGCTCGAGTACCGAAACCCCGAGAGAAACAACAATCGCCACTGTTGACGTGACGTGACGTGGCGGGCTGAGGTGGGGCGGGGTGGGGTTTTTGGTGTGCCGGTGAGGATGGCGTAGGGAGGAGGACCGGGAGCTCCCTGGACACAAACGCAACCGACGCCGAGGGATGGGATGAACACATTTTTAAATATAAATGGGCAGGGGGAGGACGCGGGCTGAGGTGGCCGCTGGGCACAGAAGCTGGCGCAAGGCACAAAGGGATCGGACGGGGTGCGGGTGGGGGGTGAATCGCAAGTGCCCGAGAAAGTGTCGCGAAGAAAGTCCATTTCGCTGCAGAACACCGGGGCTTCGTGATAAGAGAGAGCTGGGAAAATGCGAAAGCGAAATCGGCCCTGGAGCGCTGTGAACGAGTTGTTGTTCTTCTTGTTGTTGTTGTTGTTGTTGTTATCCCTGCGCAAGTCGTTCGCGTGCAGCTGCTGCGGAGCACTCGGAAAACTCCAGAGCGAGTCGCGGCCGGACCTTGGCCTGCAATTAGTTGTGAAATCCGTCCTTTCGTTTCTCCCCACCCTCGCCGCTTCCGCCCACGCCCACCGTCCACGGTCACCCGCGCCCCCGGCCACGCCCCCAGGTCTGCTAATTGCGCCAGTGTCCGCGTCGGGCCGTGCAACGCATGCGGCGTCTGATTGACATTCGGTCGCCTCTCGGTGTTCATCGTGCGACCCGTGGCATCGCCAATTGATTCACATCGCATCACGTCGCCCTCGCCCTCGGCCTCTGCCCTCGTCGCATGCGGGTTATTACCATTGCAACAACCACCCTCGCAACAATAACAACAACAACTGGAGCAATTTGCTCAATTATCCGCCGCCAACCTCTGTCGCGCCTGATTAAATCGCCGCGAGCACGGCGCGATCCTCGCCATCCTTTTGTATCCGGCATTCGTTCGTGGTCGAATTTCAATTTCGCTCGAGGGCCGCTCGGCGCACGAGGGGTGGGGGGTCCATTCCCCTGCCGCGGATCCGCCGAAGCCTCTCCAACCAGTGCTCGGGCAGGACGGTGGAGACCCACGCGAGGGCGTCGTGCGGTCCTGGTCAAAGGACAAACGCTCGCTTGCCCGGTGCCGAGGATTTCGCACGAAGCCGAGGGCTTACGAGGGAGGCAGAGAGGTGGGTGGACGTGGACGTGGAGGAGGTGAAGGAGGTGAAGGGATTCGTCGTGTCTGCGAAAGGAGCCGCGAGTTCATCAAACCTCGAACGAGTCTTCAACAATTGAATCGGAAATCGCCGCATCTTCCGGCTTCCTTCCGATAGATCTCGGCAGGACAAAGGTTAATATCGGCTCTCCTCCCGCGTCTTCCTTCTCGCTCTGCATCGTGTCCTCCATCCTGCCCTCCCGGTCGCCGTCCCGACCCCTCCGCGGATTTAAACTTTCCGCTGATTTCATTGACACAAACGCAGCCACGGCTGCCGGGACAGAAAGGAAAGCATCTGTGGTCAACGGGAGAAAGAGGGGAGAGGCGGAGAGCGAGGGCACAGCGACGAAGGGAGAGAAACAGAAACAGAAAGAGTGTGGGTGGGGTAACAGGCAGTAAACTTCGCTCGAGGCTCACGACTTCAAACAAAAAATTGGAATTTCCAGCCAACGATGCCGCAGCGTATTTTAAGGGTTTTTATTGAGAAGCTCGGTGGCGACCGGGACCCCAAGACGACGATGACAGAGGCCATGGCGACGGCGACGCAGACGTCGCTGCCGCCGCCGCCGCCGCCGCCGCCGCAATCCCTCGGGATCGGCCTTCGTCGCGGAAGCCGCTTCCCGAGCTCTCGCCGGAAGCCGCTCCCCACGAAAGTCGCGTCTTCTGAGTTGCCTGTGATTGTGGATTTCTTTGTTGTTGTTGTTTTTGTTGTATTTTTGTACGAATTGTTTTTGTTATTACTGTTGTTGTGGTTGTTGTTACTACTGAACTGCTGCATAATGCATAAATGGCTCTCTCACTCCCCCGCCTCCCCATATTTCACCTCTCACTCACTCACACTGCTGTCCCGGCGAAGAGCGAGAAGAGCCAGGCAAACGCGAGAGCGAGAGCGCGAGAAGAAAGAAGAGGGGGACAGGGAGAGAGAGGGAGGGAGAGGGAGACCGAGTGAGGTTTCTTAAATTGAATTTTTAAGCAAGCGGAAGAACGAGCGACCGCAAACTGATTTCCGGTGCTTATCAGGGATGCGGTTCATTCGCGTGTTGTTGTTGTCCTTATTGTTGTTGCTATTACCATACCTACCCCCCCCCCCCCCTGTTGCAGACCGCATGTTGTTGTTGTCCCTTCTCCGCGAGGACACTGTTGTTGTGGATTTAATAGTTGTTGCTTCGGTTGGCAGTTTAAAACAATATCTTTCCATTGATTATCACATCGTGTCCTTACAAGGCGCCCTCGAAGGCGGTCCGTCCTCGGTCTCAACGCCCTCATCGTCGTCTTGGATTCTCCCGACCGCCTCGACCCCCTCCCGCCACGGACGCCAGCCCCCGAAGCCTCCCGTCCACCGCATCCTGCGGTTCGCCACAAGACCATCGGATTAGGAACTACGGCAGCCCGCCCCACCACCTCCTCTCTGTCCCTCCCTCCCTCGCTCGCTCGCTCTCCCGCCCCCCGCTCTTGGGCACGTCGACAGCAGACGGTTCCGTGTCCTGCGACGCTTCCGAGAAAATCATGCGTTTTTAAATCGCTTCAATTAGAAAGCGTTTCATTCGAATTCATGAGCAGGAACCCGACGTCGTCGATTGGGGTCCGCCCGGAGCTCTCAGAGCACATGAGCGTCTCCTCCGTATTTTCAATTACAATGTCATTCGCCACCCCGCCCCTCGTCCCCGGAAGCGATGCCCCGATCGCTGCCGAGCATTGCCTGACTTCTGAGGACAAGAGCGAATGATTAAAAATTAATTCGGGCAAATGAATTGTTGCTTTGATCAAAGCTCGTCTTCTTCTGATGGGTCCCTTTCGTCTTGCCTGTGGCAGTTCTCGGAATCCCTGAGAAGGGCGAATTTATTTAATTTACGAAGACCGTAAATCCGGGAGCCCCGGCTTCGATACCATCGTTTTCTCTTCATGAATCATTGAACGAATCCATCGTCAGATCTGCACGCTCAACATCGCTATGTAAACCTTTTTATTCCACCTACTCCAAGTCATCCATCCAGATCGATCGTCCTCTATTGTCATTAGCCCGATCCCTCGCTGCCTACGAATCCCCAACTTCTCTTGCGCGGCTTCCTCGGTGCCCTGGTCACCTCAACCGCCAGTTCCACCGACCCTCGTCTTCATCTCCCGGCTTCATCTCCCCTCTACAACGTCCTTCTTCATCTTCCTTCCACATCTTCCAGCTTCATCTGCTGTCTTCGCCAGCCTCCTCCTCACTCCACCTTGAATCCTGCTGCCTCCACTCCCTGCCGGAGGGTCCCCGAGGTGACGCCGCGGCCCTACGCCTCAGCCGTGCCGCCCCCTGTGCCGCAGGACGACTGCGAACCCAGCCCGGTTTCCGTCAACTCCGATGTCTTGGTCCCGGCGCCGACACCTACGAGGCGACGTCTCGTCTGCTGTTGCGGTTGCTCGTTGTTCTTGTTGTTCTTGTCGTTGGTGGCATTGCTATTCATGTGCGTGTTCGACACCGACAAATGTTCCTTTTCATGCATTTATGAATTTTCATAATGAATGCCTGAAATCTGCATTTAATGAAAACCAACATTTTGCTAAAGTTTCTGCGGCTGCGTAAATATGCCAACGCGTGCTCGTGTAGTACGCCGTGCACACACACGCACACACACACACACACACACACACGTGAGTGTGCTCGGGTGCTTCGCTCAGAAATTATTACTTGCAAGTGTTGCTGTAGCAACAAATTTATTAGTGTGCAGTTCAGTTCCTTGGTTCGCTCGCTCGTTCGCAAAGTGAATGAGAATGAGAAATGGTTGAAGCGAATATTTGCAATTTCATTTCAAAGGAAGTGCTTCGTGTTCACGTGCTCCGATCCTTCCCACCTCCTCCTCCACCATCTCCATCTCCATCGCCTTCTCTCGCACTCGAGCTCCTCCTCCGCCTCGAGGCCTCCCCTCAATCGCCTCCAATCATCGACCTCTCGCCTCGCTCGTCTCTCCGCCTCTCCCGTCTCCCGTTTCCCGTCATTCCTCCGTTCGCCGTCATCTTCTCTCCCACCCATGTGACTCGTTGTTCTCCATCATTCTTCGCCAGGACGAGGGCAGCGCAGCAGCCAGGAGGCGACGTCACACGAAGTCTCCTTCCGCTGAAAGGCGGCGGAGTAGAGTCGTGTAAATGGCTTGCAATAGGGCGAATCCTGTAAGGAGTTTCCGCAAAACGTGATTTTCGGCAGAGCCAACTCGCGGCGCACTTGTTGCCTCCTCGGAGGCGGCTCCGCACCACACACAAACGACCGTGGCCCACGGGCCCGACGTGAAGAATCGAGGAATCAGCGCTCTTGTGTTTGCATGGCTTTCGATCGCAGACAAACTTGCATTGGGAGGCGGACCTTTATGTGAATTTTCTTGATTCGAAGTATGTAATCAAATAGAGTAAAAACAAAAATCGATTTCTTTTCAACATGGTTTGTACTGAATCTCGCCCTTTGATTATTAATTCTTCTTCATTCACACCATAAAGCCCGGAGAGGAAATTGCGTACATTTTGGAATTTAATTTCCATGTGCGTAGTTTCTGGGAGATCGTTTTTTAACCAAAGTAATCGCCAAAGCCATTCGAATAAATCCGCCGAATTTGTCTCCCCTCGGGTGTGACTCGTATCTATAACTACGACAACCAATTAGACTCCCCACACTCAGCCCCACTCAGCCCCAGCCATCTGCGCATGGCACTGCCCTACATTTCCCGATCTGTCAATAAACATGCTTCCCGAACTTCTAATGGTTCGTCTCTAATGCGAGGCCATAACTCATGGCGGACCGAGGACCACATGGTTGGTTATTGTCGGCCATGACGACGTCATTCACTCGCTCGCTCCGGCTCCCGACCTCCGCCCTCGCCGATCCTTCCCCGCCATCCGGCCATGCGGACGCGATGGCGAACTTTTGAACTTTTAATTTATTGTGTGTAAAAAATGCACAAAAAACACACGCAAAAAATAAGCACTTTCGAAATAAAGGACCAAAATGGAATCAAATTCGAAATGAGACAAAAAACCGAAAATCCCCAAAGAAATATACTACAGCTATGTGTGTGTGTGGATGCACACATGCGTATGTATATTTAATTTGCTTACAAGGCAGCTGAAAAGTTCGATAAAAACAATGAATGGGTGAATGGAAAATGTTGCTGTCGTCATTGCTACAGCTGCTGTTGTTGTGTTCTGTATGTTGTTAGTGGTGATGCCGATGCTGGTGCTGGTGTTGGGGCTGCCGTTGTTATTGTTATTGGCCCCGTTGACAGGCCACCAATTTAATGCGCTTCGATTTCCGCCACTGCTCGAGGCCATAAATAAGCGAACGAAAGTTGCATCGACTGCAAAATGTTAAAAATTATTGCGGAGGATTAATTGGAACGACGCCATTTCGGGTTGCGTTCATAAAAATGCGTCCATTAAATGTATGGTGCGTCATTCCAGCAGTCGGGAGCTCTTTGCGGCCGCACAAATTGCACGCACCCCTCCCCACCATCGCCGCCCGCCCAGTCGGGGCTCGTCAAAAGGCCGGGCAGCGCGGTCGAAACCTGCGCCTATTCATTAACCCGACGAGCGGTGGTCGGCGATCGGCGGTCGGAGGTCGGCGGTCGGAGGCCGATGGGGCTTTTGTCATTTTTCGCCCGTCAGATCCTGAATCATTGTCCTGCACCGCCTCTCACCGCACACACGGGCGCCTCCGAAGCCTCTGCGGTGCGGATTTCGAGACATGTCTTGACCATAAGTTATTTCTCGTCAACCCCTGGCCGCGGCATGAGCTCGGCGCAACTTTGCACAGGGTGCTCTGCGGTCCCAACTCTCGATCTCGATGTTCCCCGACCTGCCGTTCCTAAAGTATTCGCGTCGATTCCTTCAGTCTCTCCACTTATCTCTCTTACTAACCCTCTGGAACCCGCACACGGACAAAATGCTTTCTTCACACACAAAGACACCTTTCCAACTAAAATCCCTGCAGTACTTGAACAGCCCAGAAGGACTTTTCTCGGCCCCCTCTCTCTCTCTCTCTCTTGAACTTCACTAAATGGCAATCCGAAAATAGTGTGTAAAAACTCGATAAAACCTTCCACCTTGCAGGTGACATCTCTGTAAAATTGCGAGCATGTCATCCATTACCATTAGCAAAGCTTCGCTGCAGGCAGGGCAGGACAGGATGTTTCATCAGGATCCGAATGTGGCTTTCGGACACGATGCCCAAATGGCTTTCGAAGCTATTTGATTTATTAAAAGCCCGCTCCCGGGCGAATGCGCTGTGACTTTTATTTCGAGAGCGATGGGTGAATCGTCCTGACAAAGAGCTTCTTGAATCCGACACACCCAAGCCGCCGACAGCCCAAGCACTCAGTCTCACTGCGACAGAAATGGAGAGCGCTGTCACACGGCGGTCTGCCTGTATGTGTCTAAAGATATCCTTGAGCACATTATCAAATTAGTGGGAACCTTGCGAGCATTCGCTGAGATCAGACACCCGGACTCTCACGCAAACATAGGCAACTACATGTTGAGATTTACGAAAAACCCTCTCAGCACGAGCTGTCGCTGCGAATTTCCCGCCACTATCTCACAGAAGTCGGCTCGATTGACGACTTCGGACGTTGAGTTGCCGGTCGTAGCGTGTTCGACGCCCCGAAATAAATGTAAATTGATCGCAAACGTGCAAAGAGTTCTTCGTCCTTCGCATCTCCTTAGAGAAAGATTGGCCAGCGATGGCACCTTGGGCCCGAAACGGCAGCTGCTGTTATAAATAACCATGTCCGGTCCCAGCGGGCATTTGTGCGTGTGTGAAATATTATTTAACACCAGAGTGACGTCACTTTCGGGCGTCGAGCGAAAGGAGACCCGGCAACTTTCGCACTCACTCGCACCGCTCACCCATGAAACTTCGCCTCGTGTCGAGTGAGCCCCGTCTTCGCCCCGAGCCCACTACCAGCGACCTCCATCAATTTGTGCTCCCTGCCTCCTCCATTTCCCCCTGCCCCCTCAGTCTTCACCGTCGACCGTGCATCACCACCGACTTCTTCTCGCTTATTTGGATCCCGTTCCTTCTCAGTTCTCCATCCGGTCGCCCATTCCGTCCGCCATCCTGTTATCCCAGCTCTACTCCAACCTCTCCTGCATCCTGTTCGCCATCCGGCTCGCAATCCAGCTCTTCGCCGGTCCCTCCCTCCTCGGCTCCAGCGTCTCATGCCCTGCTCTCGGCTCTCGGCTCTTGGCGCTGTCGGAAAATGTCCACTTAAGTTGATCGCAGCTGCAACGCATCCCTTCTTCAACTACTTACGCCGTCCTCTGCCTCTGTCTGACTCGCTTCCTCTCCGCCGACACTGTCTCGTTCTCTCCGCCCTTCCACTCCTATCTCTCGCTCCCCCGACCCCGAAAGTCACTTCGCCACGTGTTCCCTTGTCCACCCACCTGTCGGTCCGTCCATCCGTCCGTCTGTCCGTGGGCCCTCGTCCTCAGCTCATTTCCGTCCATGCAAAACTGTTGAATGCAATCGAGTTCGACCGGAAATGAGGTGTAAGAAGCGAGAGTATCCGTTTCCGCTCCGCCCCAAGTGGCTGCAGTCCGGGGCAGCGGCTGGCAGGCGGCGGCAGGACTCGTCCACGAGAAGGTGTTCCTGGCCTCTTGGAGTGACACCGACGTCGAGTGCAGCAAGTGCTGCCTGTCCGGCCATCCGTCCGTCCGTCGTCCGTCCGAAGGCTAATTTTCATCAACGACAGGAATAAAGTGTTTGACAGACTTTTGCATAAATTCACGAGCAGACCGGGTTCTGAAACTTGATTGAAAAAGGAGAAGGAGGGAAGAGTTCGATAAACTTATGACAAAAAAATGTCGTTGTTATTGTTCTAGTTTGGGGTTCCCGTGTTTTATGGCGTCAAAGAAATACACCAAGATTCGACCCTACCGTCGGTTTGTGGAATATTTTTTGGTGTTTTATATTTCCATTTTAGCTCCTGCGTGATTTTTCGTACGATGTCCTGTCGTCCTTTGTCCGAATGGCGCCCCATAAAATCGAGTGACTGACGACTGCGTGTCTTCGTAAAGACATTCGGGGAAAATTTTTATTCTCTTTGAAAATAATGACGTCGAATTGTGTTCTCGCAGCGATCCAGGCAGATTTCCCTCGAGCCAGCTCTGCGCCGCTCTGGAATTAATATTTCACTCGGACAACATGTGTGAGCAGCCATATTTAATGAGGACATAAAAATTGCAACTTGCTTTCATTCATCCCTCCCTCTCTCTCTCTCGCTCTTCCTCGTCTTTCAGTCGCTCTTCCCACTTTCACTCGGAGAGGGAGAAGCGGAGAGGGAGAATGGGAGAGCGTGAGTTTTGTTTTTGTTGTTCTTTTGGCTCTTGTTGTTTTTGTCATTTCTTCATGGCCACTCCAGAATCCATCAGCATCAAACTTCACCATCGTCGGAGGAATTGAATCGCGAGGCTTTCACAGAAGTTCTCATGTTGTTGTGGCTGTGTTGTTGTTGTTGTTGTTGTATCCTGCTCTGTTTTACGACCTGGACTGCTGTCTAGTCCTGCACGCGCTGCATTAAACATTAAACATGACTTTTATGCGTTCAACAACGGCAACAACCACAACGAAGCAGGAGCAACGGCATATGTCGTCCTATCTGCCTATGGAACTGCACTCACACACACACACATCTGCGCTCGCTCGCACGCAAGCATACACACACACACAGCAGATGCCCCTGAGCAAGAAGAAAGTGAAGCACGCACAGTTAAAATCTGAAAGTTGGTCAAAAAAGTCGTGCGTTTCACTCTTTTACGACTTCGAAAAAGTCCCATCTCCGGCCCTCTGACTCCTTGACCATCTGATCCTCTGACCCTCTCCTCGCTCCTCCGACCAGCCGGGCCTCCTCCGCTCTGGCTTGAAGGACACCCAACTCACCGGGCAGGGCTGCGGACCCAGGTCTCGGTCCAAAGGCAGGCAAATAAAACAAATGCGCATCTGGAGGCTGTTAAAGAGTCATTTAAATGAAAGACGATGACCAGGACATTTCCACAGAGTGCGGGTGTCGTCCCTCGTTGGTCATGCACACACGCACACACCCATACATAGACGGACACAGGAACCCTCACCCATATGGCCCACGATAAGCCTAGATTGCGAGAAGTCGGTCCGTGATTCACCGGACGGCGGAAGGTAGGGAAGGAGAGACGGAGTAAAAAGTGCTACAAGGAGGCAGAGATCGAGTGGTGCTTAAAAATAGAGCCTTCGAAGTCCTCCCTGTTGATTACAGGGCGTCCTGAATGGTCTCTAGGATTCTCGTGTGGGTGGCGTGCAAAGTGTGTAAAGTCGAGTTAATGATGGTGACCAAGGCAATTAAAAGCGGAGAGCCGAGGGAGTGCATTAAGCCAGGAGAGAATCGGCAAGGGAGAATAATTCGGAATAAAAATAAAAAACCGTTGCTCTCTTTGACTCGGACACTGGCCAAACAACGATGGATGGAGAATTTTATATGACTTTATGTAATGAGAACTTCTGAGAGCGAGTCGAAGTGGGAGGTCGTTTTATTGGATCATCAACTCATCGACCATCGACCCTCCTAGGGTTCAGACAACTTTATGTCCTCACACACAGCACACGCACACACCCGCAGGCCGCTCCTCATTCCCACATCCTTGCACTTTGATATGCGAGTATTTAATATTTAAATTCATCCGCAACTCGTTTCCATAATTTATTTCGCTCTCCATTTGTATGGACTTTCTCTCCCTCATGCGCTCTCTCCCTCACGACTCGCCTCACTCCGGCGTTGTCATTTCGCGTCCCCAGTGATTCCAGTCAGGATAATGAATACACTTGCATGCTGCCTTTGTTGTTTGTGTGTGTCTGCTGTGCTGTCTGCTGCAGCTGCTGATTACAGGATCGCATCCTGCAGCGTCCTTTCGCCAACTACTCTTCTCCTTCGCCGTTGGTAAATTGCGGGTTTGTCGAATTTTTATTAATGCGCTGCGTGTTTGGCTCAAAGTGAGCGTCAGACCTCAGACAACAAGGATGAAATTAAAACCAGCAACGGAACCATTAACGGCCCGGATGCGAGACCTGATCCGCATACCAACAACAACGACAACAACAGTGTTGCACTAACAACCACCGCAATGCCAACAGCACTGGTGGAGAAGTGAGAAAGAACAGAGAGAACGAAATAATGAATTTAATAAATCGATCCATCGAACGACACGACTCTCTCGCCTCTCTCTCTCTCTCTCTCTCTCTCTCGATACTTGTGTGTGTGTGAAAGAGCTTTTAATGTGCTATGTGTGAGTAAAGTCGGCGAATTTATGTTTATCGACGATGAATTGTTAATGAGATGAGGGGGAATGGGGAAAAGAATTGCCAACAATTATCATAAATAATTACAATCGCATCTCCGGGAATCCGGCACGAGCCACGTCTCCCCACGCGTCGCCCCGACCCGGCACCTGCTCCCATTACGTCCTGTCAAATCCTTGATGAACCCCTCGCTCTCGCCCTCCCCTGAGCCCGCGCAGTCTCGAGTAGACACGTGGAGGCCCGCCGACGAAATCGTCGGGATCGGAGGCCCGCAATTCAAGGAAGCCCTGTGAAGGCGCGACCTCGTTAAGCGAGGCGCGGGGTGGGGAGGGGGCGGAAACAAGTGGGGGAGGGCAGGAGTCATGAGTGGAGTGGAGCCGGATCAACAAAGGGGAAGTTATCAACAAAGCGGGAAATTATGATTATGATTATTTAACAGAATTTAAATAATGCCCATAACAAGAGCAAGGACAACAACAAGGACATCAACAAACTCAACAAAGGCCAGAATTAGGACAACAACAAAGGCAAAAGCAAAGGCAACAAAGAGGGCACCAACAAAATCAACGAAAATTTTGCGATGGCCATCGCAATAACAACAACAAACTGATTATTATAATCATTATTAATAACAACAACGGAACGTATATTAGTAAAACAACAACGAGAGGGGAATTATTAATAACCGCAACAACAAACACAATAACGTTGACTCATAATAACAACAATAACAATAACAACTTGAAACTCTTTGAAATGTAAATGAAAATTTGGTAATTTCATAATTAATTTCGTAGACACCGACAGCCACACACACACACATACACAACGCCACACACACACGCGCGCAACGCACCCCCATCGGCGCTGTGGAGTGGGCGTGGCTTCGCGTTGTCTCTGCGGGAGCTTCAAGGCGACGCCGGCAGATGGCGTCGCGCGATAGGAAACAGTTGCCGATCGTCGCGTCTGATAACGGCATCTGCCTGTGGGGGCGGGGTCGCTCACGGCCAGTGTTGCCACCACACTGCCATGAATTCAATATTTAACGAGAGCGTGTGTGGGTGTGGGTGTGTGTGTGTGTGTGTGTCATGCTGGGAGCGGAAAGGCAACAAATACCAATAACCAGCCGACGACAGCAAAAGCAACAGCAACAACAACAATGGCGACACTTTCATTATGACTTGTTTAAAATGCAAAATCAAATCCACGTGTTCCTACCCAGGTGAGGAGTTTGTGTGAGTGTTTGTATGTTGTGATTAGGTTGTTGTTGTTGCCGCTCTACTGGTCATACCGAGGAATTATTGGAAACATTCTTTGATTTCTCGCATGAAAATCCAAACCAGCCCTTCAGCCACACTTGGCCTCTCCCTCGCACTCTCTCTCTCTCTCTCTCTCTCTTCGTTATTTTCAATTTGCTCCAGGCACGAGAACTCGCAAAATTCGCACAATACGAAGGCGGAAAAAACTGCACAACTACAACAACAGCAACAGCGAGCGGATCGACTTCATCAGCACAACAACAGCAGTTCAGTCAACTGCGAGCAGAAGACCGAGTAGAGTAATCGTAACAACAACAATAATAGTAGCAACAGCAGCAGCGGCAACGTAATCAAAAGCAAAATCAAAAAAATGCAATTTAGAGTTCATGCAAATTGAATAATCGCGCTGAGCTCGCAATTAAAATCAATTCCATACGTTTTGCGCCTAAAAGTCGACTTCGTAAATACTGCAGCACAACAACTTCATTTGCAGACGAAAATGCGGCGCCCGAAATCCGGCCACGGCCCGCTGCCACGCCCCCCACACAACTTCACCACACCGACAGCTTCATTCTGTCCGCCCCGGACCCCCTCGACCCCGTCCCGCCGACGGCCCGCGGCCACGACCCCAAGTTATTTCGTAATTAATTTTTGTTTCACGTTGTTCGCCGCTTCTTTTGTTATTGTTTCACTGTACATTGTTGCTGTTGTAATTATTGTTCTTATTTTTGTTGCTGTTTCGCGTTGTTGTTTCCGGAATTTCATACGATTTGTTGTGATTTACCTCTGGTTGTTTGTGTTTTTCCGGCCACTCCACGAATTTTTCGCTCTCCAGACTTCTGATTCGATTTCGAGCGGACGCCGCGTGAGCGTATGAGTGAATGAGTTGGGCATGTGTGGGTGCTCACACACCGGCGGCTGTATTCCATATGCCAACGTTTGTGCACGTGTGTAAGTCGACGAGGACGGTCCATGGGAGGATCGAAATCGTTTTAATTATGTCTGCATATTTGCAAAAGGAGCCTTCAAGCCGAAGATTTGTCTCCTTAATTAATCTAGACCCATTTTTGAAGTGAAATTTTTTTAGCTTTCCAGGATGAGATCACGAAACACCAACTGTCGGCTGATGAAAATATTAAATTCCTGAAATTATTTATTTTGAGACAATAGTATATCAACTGGTTCCGGTGATCGAACTTTTATTTTTCCACTTTCCATTAAAGGTTTCTTTCACATCTGGTTTAATACCCAATTGTTATTAACTAACTTGTAAGAATATTTTTTAAATTTGTTTCCTTATTTTACCCACAACTTCGAAGGAAGCTATTTTTCTACATTTTCTCTTTTGGCTTGTTCTTTTCCATACTTAAAGTGAGGACATAAATATTTGAAAATTTTAAATATTAAAATGTATACTGGGAGACAATGACGAATATCTTGGCCACGCTCTTGCCGCGCGGCATGCCGTTGGTGAAGACGGTCATGCTCAGCTCCAGCTCGATGTCCTGCGGGCCCTCCAGCGACCGCTTCAAGGTCAGGTGAACCTCGTGCTTGCCCTTGACCGTGCTGAGGAGATTCACAGAAAGATCATTGTCAGATTATGGATTTCTGATTGAGTATGATTTGAACAATACGAACTCGAAGTGGTTGTCGGAGGCCTTCTCGATGTTGGCCGCCGCCTGGATCTTCACGATCTTCAGATCGAAGTCGATGTCGTCGTACCACAGCGGCCCGTGCAGGCTGAAGATGGTCCGGCCCTCGGGCGGGATCTGCAGCTTCGACACCAGGGTGATGAAGTTGTACGTGTAGGCCGACGGCTTGTTGTAGCAGTCGTCGCCGTCGCACAGGTTGCTCGTTTGGCGGCAGCGGCTGGAAACGAAACGGAGGGCGGAAGAGACCCGGTCAGATCCCATTGACTGACTCTTCAACATTCACTACGGCCCACCCGGCAGTTCCCCAGATTATCGCCTCGTTCCCGCCCCTGCAATACCGCAATACCGAAATACTCACTTCTTCTGGTCGGGATCGTTCACGTAGCCGTAGGGACAGTGGATGGTGGTGCACTTGTAGCTGCCGCGGATGTTGGTGCAGATGTCGTTGCGGCCGGTACAGAAGTCGCCCGTGGCGCACTCGTCGATGTCGCGGCAGGTGTTCTTGTCCATGGCCAGGGTGTAGCCGCGCGGGCAGGAGCACTCATACGACCCGGGGATGTTGTTGCAGAAGCCCATGCAGAGCTTGTACGACTTGTGGACCTCGCACTCGTCCAGGTCGTTGCAGGTGCGGTTGTCGGCGCTCAGCTCGTATCCGGCGTTGCAGGTGCACCGGTAGCCGCCCCAGAAGTTGACGCACTTCTGCTGGCACAGGCCGGGGATCTCCTGGCACTCGTCGACGTCGAGGCAGATGCGGTCGTTGTGCTTGCTCTTCTGGAAGCCCGACTTGCACTCGCAGTAGTAGGAGCCGATCGTGTTCATGCACTGGGCGTTCGAGGGACAGACCGACGGCCGCTCCTGCTCGCACTCGTTGATGTCCACGCACTGGCTGTGCTCGCCGATCCGCCGCAGCTGGTGACCCGGCGGACACGAGCAGACGTAGCCGCCGTTCCGGTTGTGGCAGATGTAGCTGTCGGCGCAGTTGTGCAGCCCCGTCTCGCACTCGTCGATGTCTGGACGGAGGGACTCAAAGTCGGTTAGCGCGAGGGGCGTCTCGTGACGGGGGGGGGTTCTGAACTCACCGATGCAGGAGGTGCCGTCGGGGGTCGACTTGTAGCCGGCGCCGCACTGCAGCAGGTTCTGGCAGCGGTAGGAGCCGTTCGTGTTGATGCAGCGCTGGTGCGAGCCGCACGGGTTGCTCGTCACGCACTCGTTCAGATCTGGCGACGGGCAGGACCAGGCAAAGAAGACAAAGAAAGGTGACTCAGTTGAGACCGGGCAGAGGCCACGGCAGACTCACCGACACAGGCGCCCAGGTGGTTGCGGTGGAAGCCGATGCCGCAGGGCAGCGTCGGGACCTCGGGGCCCACGTAGATCGGCGAGTAGTCGCGGATGTGGCTGCGGCTGTAGGTCTGGTGCGAGGCGTACGTCGGCGGGTAGACGTACGTCCGATTGCGGTACGAGGGGTATCCTTGCTGCGAGCCGACGGTCGTCGACGGCGTCGTTGTTGACGTGGTCGTCGGCGCCGGCGTGGTGGTCGTCGTCGTGGTCGTGGTCGTCGTCGTGGTCCGCCGGATGGGGCGGCACCGGAAGGAGCCCATCGTGTTGTGGCAGGTGTACTCGGGCGTGCAGGTGTGCGTGTTCAGGGCGCACTCGTCGTCGTCTGGAAGCAGGGAGCGGGAGCAGGAGCAGGGAGCGGGGGAGGGACAGAGAAAACAAGGGAAACGATCAGCAGGTTCGTTCGAAGGAGGTCCTTCGCGCCTCACCGTCGCAGTTGTTGGTCTGGGCGTTGAAGGTGTAGCCGGTGCCGCAGCTCTGGAGCCGCGTGCAGATGTAGGAGCCCAGGGTGTTGTCGCAGCGCTGCGTCGGCAGGCAGTTGTGGTTGTTGATCGAGCACTCGTTGATGTCTGGGCGCGAAACCGAGACAAAAGAGAAAGTTTCAATCGAAAGCCTCCGGTCGAAAGGCCGCTCGAGACTCACCGACGCAGGCGTTCGTCGTCGTGTCCAGGTTGAAGCCGATCTTGCAGTCGCAGTGGTAGCCGCCGATGTCGTTCGTGCAGACCTGGGTGCTGTCGCAGGCGCTCTCGTCGGTCGCGCACTCGTCGATGTCCACGCACCGGCCGCCCTTGTACTGGAACCCGGAGCCGCACTTGTGGTGCGACTGGCCGATGCCGACGCTCTGCTGGTGCCGACTGCCGGCCGCCGACGACAACGACGACGGCCCACTCACGTGCGGCACCTCCGGCTTCAGCTGGCACTTGAAGGTGCCCAGCAGGTTCAGGCACTGCTGGTCCGCGGGGCAGTCGTCGAGGCCCTCCTCGCACTCGTTGATGTCTGCGGGGGCGAGAGATTCGAAGATTAGACCAGATCCGATGTGGCCGGATTGAGGGCCGGTCCACGCGTCCCACTCACCCTCGCACATGTCCGTCGTGCCGCTGAAGCGGAAGCCCTTGGGGCAGTCGCTGCCCTTGATGCTGAGGCAGCGGTAGCTGCCGATCGTGTTGTGGCAGTACTGGCTGGCCTTGCACTTGGCCCGGTGCAGGGCGCACTCGTCGACGTCGACGCACTTGTTGTGCCTGCGCTCGTAGCCGACGGGACACGAGGCGCCGCCACCACCGCGGCCCTCGTCGTCCTCCTCTTCGTCCTCGTCGACGTCCACGTCATCCTCCAGCTCCTCCTCCTCCTCGGCCGGCAGCCCCGCTCCCGCCTCGTCGACCGCATCCGCGTGGCCCGCATCGCTGCCCGCCAGCTTCGAACAGGTCACGCCGTTGGCGTCCAGCGCGTACCCCGGGTGGCACCGGCACTCGTAGGCCTCCTTCGTGTTCACGCAGATCTGGGCGCAGAGGTTCGGCACCTTGCCGCAGATGTCGTCTGCAAGAGAACGCTCCCAATTACACACGTCACACATTCATGTCGATAGAGCCTACCGTCGTCGTCCTCCAAGACGATGGTGCCGTCGGCTCCGGTGGCCACGGCCGCCGCCTCCTCCCGGTCGGCAATGCCACTGGCGCCGGAGCTGGAACTGGCGGGCGCGTCACCGCCCTCCTCGTCGTCCTCGCCGTCGCCCTCGTCGTCCGGCCCCGCCTCCTGGGGCTGTCCACGGTGGTGGGACGAGACTCGTGAGCTGTGCGTGTTGTCGTGGGTCTCGCCGCCGCAGCAGATCTTGAAGGACTCGTCGTTGGCGAAGCTGGCGAAGAGGACGTCGTCGCAGTTGTTCTCGCTGGCCCTGACCGCCAGCCCGATCTGGCAGAAGCGGCAGCAGTCCGAATACGAGGTCGTGTTGTACTTCTCGTCGCACCGAGAGCCGGTCATCGCCGCCAGCCGACCGGCGACGCACTGCTGCTGCTGCAGCTCGCGCGAGCAGCAGACGCCGAAGGTTGAGAAACAGAGGCCGCGCCACAGCGGCGGGATCGCGTCGACCTCGAAGTCGTAGTTCTGGCAGAAGGTGCTCGTGTCCGCGTGCTGGATGCCGCTGGAGCAGCACTTGCGGATGTGGTTCAGGATCTCCACTGGAATAAGGAGAGGACGAATAAGGAATATGGGAGTCTGTTCACACCTAGTCGAATTCGGGTCGTCACAAGAACTTTTTTCATAGGACCCAAACTTGGCGATAGCAAAATTATTCAACTCTCCTAAACATCATTTTTCAATTAACTACGACATTTTCAAATCAAAATTCCGACATTTAAAAGCTATTCCGACTACAAACTACAGTTATCCAAAAAATATATCCTGCGAACAATTGAACGAAAAAGTCTGCCAACCATATGTTTTAGTTGTATTTAATTTATTAAATGTTGCTAATGTTTTCCCTTAGAGTTCCAACATTTCATCCGAAAGACAATGGACGTCGGGCATTGAACTATTGAGATAATGAATAAGCTCCCACAACTTTCATCTCGAGCTTTATCGCGGTCCTCAATGTCAAAGTGGGGATATCTATGCAAATATCGCAGTCAAATTTTTTAGATGCCGGAACCACATGGAGATAATGATAATGATGATGTTGAGAGAGCCCAAATTAGAAATTGTTTGTCACTGTTGTTCCCTGATATTAGTCTTCTGGAACTTTTGCAAAAATAAATGAAGCTTTACTAATTCAAAACTAAGAAACAAGAATTTATTGGAATTTCAATTGAAAGTCTCTCAAACTACAATGAAGAATATTTTAAAATCCTGATGGCGATTTTTTGTTATTTAGAAATTGGTAACAAAACCTATATTTGCCGATTGTTACCAAGACTGTATGAGACGACAATAACAATTGCAATAAAACTTCATGAAAATAAAAACAAAAATCGCTATCTCGCTGAAATGAAAGTATATGGAAATCTATATGATTGAATTAAATTGTAACACCGACCACTGTGCACTACAGAGCTTTTAATCTGCATTAAAGGTCTTCACGAAGGGATACAATATGCGGTAACCCTGTCAATAATTGCACATCCTCACTAAATGATATCCGCAATGGCGGCGCGCGGAAGGAGGCGACACCTTGGAAAACTCACCGCTCCCAACGCACTCCAGGCAGTGGAGCATCAGAATCAGCGACAGGGCGAATCGCACCAGGCGATTATTTCGCCTCGGAAGGGATATCGGCGTAGATGTTGCCATAATTGCAGTTGCTTCTGTTGTTGTTGGTAACTTTGTAGTTGCAGTTGTAGTCGACGTTATCTCCAGTAAATTCGCTAAATGCGTTGCACACTCTTAATCCATAATTCTCAAAGAGACTGCCCTGGATTCGACCTCTCTAGGTTGATCAACTCGTAAAAACACTTATTTGGAATGAATTTCAAAAACTTCACCGCTTCTCCCACGAACTAATTATTTACGTTTCAACTAGAGTTTTTTGTTTAATTTATGGTATTTTTTGTTTTTAAGAGAACTGCATGCGTAGTTTCGCGCCTTCAAGCAATATGTAATAATTACAAGTAATTTAATTGAAACTCGTGAGAGAGGGAGGAACCGAGTCCGACTCTATCGCAGGCGTTGAGCGACTAAAAGAGCGATATAAAAATTAAAGAATGAAATCGAAAGAAACCCAAGGCACGAGACCAGCCCAGGCCCGGCCGGAGCAGGCCTGGCCCAGGCAGACAGCAACGCGATCGCCCGGGCGGGGAGGGGCGGTAGGGGATCGCGTACGCTATCTCCGCAGTACAGTGGTATTTAATGATAAACTAAATACTGTGAAAACGAAAATGAAGTGAGTGCACCAACACCACAACACCAGAACACCGCACCGCACCGCACCACAACCCCGCCCTTCCGCCCACCGGACGATCTTCAACCATTCAACTAGGCTGGATGAGATAGCAGAGGAAGCAAACCAAACAGACAGACGAGAGACGAGCGACAGACAGCCGTACAGAGGCTTGACAGAGAGACGGACAGAGGGACAGACAGAGAGGAATGCAAACAGACAGACAGACAGACGGCTGGGGCGTCCAACCCACGAGCTCGATCTCGGGCTCATGCGTCAGACAGAGGAGAACGAGCGATCGTCACCATCGTGGAGATCAAATTATGTTTGTCACTGCCGTTGCTGTTGTTGTTGTGGTTGTTCCCACTGCTATTGTTGTCCCATCTTCATTGCATTGTGCATTACGTCCGCCGTTACGTCGAGTTACGTTACATTACAGTGCGTGGTATCTTGTTTTGCTTGTTGTGTGTTGTTTTATTGCATTGTATTGTGTGGCGCTTTGTTTACCTCCAACACACAGCCCACACAACCACAGGCAGTACATTGTGGTCTCTGTCACTCTCTTTTCCTCTCTATCACGTTCAAACTTAACCCTTGACTTGTCGGAGCATGGAGATATTCCCAGGTGAGCACAACAATAACAACAGTGTCCACAAAATATAATAGAAAGCAAATAAAAGGCTTCGCATCAGAAATCGTACGATATCAGGAGTGGCCTCGGAAATGCGTGAGGAATTGACCCAACCCAGTCAGATACCAGGGCTAATTAGCCCTGAAGCGGGATGATGAAATGATGTCTTGTGATGAATTACAGAACCTGCTCAATGAATGACCGAATCGTCTCTGAATTATTGACTGGGCCTACACTTATATGGTGTAGTGACCAACAAGAGAGTGTGTGTGACTCAGTGGAAAGAGATATATCAAATCAATTTTTAATTTTTTCTTTACCGAAATGTTGCTTTAAGTCACAACACGACCTTGAAAACAATCCGCCCTAGAAGATTCCCTGAATGAAATACTTCTTCTTTGTATTGCAATGAAAATACATGAAAATGAAAATAATAATTCAATGAAGGAAGCTGCCACTCCCAATTGCTTGGTGTAGGGTAGCAATCTGGGTTCTTTCCAAATTTACATTCTCCATGTTAGACCAATGGGGGCCTGAGAGCAAGAACGAAAGATTGAATTAGAAAACCCAACCAACACACTTGCAAAGAAAATTCCATAAGTCTGTTTTCTTATTTGCACTACATTTTGAATCAGATTAAAATCTCTGTTATCTCGAATCGGCCACGACAAGCGTAGATAAACATCGAGATAAGATCGAGATCCAAGATTATACTCGTTGTATAACAGAGTCTGGAACATACGGACCACTCGGGCACTTTGGCATCCTCCGTTGGAGGTTAAGTTCACACAGAATAATTAAATTTCTCTGATTAATTTCAACATTCAAACCTTTTTCCCACTGGTGCTCATAGGGCTCATTGTACCACATGCTGCCGTCAGGTAGATTCAACCCCCTAGTGTATTCAAATTTGGGCAAACAAGATAAAACGTAACCTTGGTATGAAACTATCAACTAAAGTCAAACAACTTTGGGGTTTCTATGTTTGCTCGCAAGTCTTTCTCTTGGTTTCCTCCAACGGCCAGCACACCGTAGCCACCGAGATGAAACTTTGCTTTTCATAATAAATAAGCCAAGATGTGCCGTGGACCAGAACTTGACACGGACCTTCAGCAATAGGAAGAACCTGTGGGGGAGCCTCGTGTACGACGTGACCTTGAAGTGCAGCGCTTCCGCTTGAGGAAGCGAACGAGATATCGTCTTTCAACCTCCAATTGAGAATTGCATTAGGAGCCCATTATGTCGTAGCTGCAATTATAATGGAGAAAATGGTATTCGGAAACCAAGGCCTCGATTGTAGGAGGCATCACTGCTATATTATCACCACTGACATCATCATGACCATGGTGCATGCTCCATATCGGATTTCGAATGCTCATTGGGTATGAACGCATTTCTTTCGTGTATGAAGATTATGTGTTGTTAGAGAAAAATATACAGTAGTTATCCCTAGAATAAACAAATAACTAACTCATTAAATTCGGATTGAGTTCCCAATCCTATGAGGGAAATCATCCGATATATACCACTAAATTTAAGTACAACTAGCAGAATGTCCAATTAGCGTTTTGATCATGCCGCAGCACTAACAACAACAGCCACAGATACTTATCATCAGCAACCAAATGAACACCAACGGTGAAGGATTATTTGCCCGAAACAGTCTGTCCATAAAACTGGAAATTCACATACATAGGAAACTTTCTTTCCACTGCCAATCTGCGGACCACACTGAAAACTCAACGTTGCCATTCGCAATCCACTTAGAGCTTGCGTTGTTGTTCTTGTAATGGTGCCAACGACCGCTGTTGGTGCGGCCGGTGGAAGGCCTGCCTCCATCGGACGTGCATCATAATTAATACCCAAAGTGCAGCCTCCGAACTCGAACTAAGGTCGTGGTTGCCCGCCATCGGTGACGTGCTCGGAAGTCGTTATGAGCATTAATCGAACGCTGGCGACTCCGAGAACTGGCTTTAATTAAAATCAAAAAATTATTGTAATTGGGTGTTGAACTCATTCAGGCGGAAAATTAATTTTTGATAACTTATTTTAGTTTGTTGCGCGATTGCATTTGAAGTCCCTTGGCGTATCATTGATAACGCTTCGAAATTAATTTGAAATTCCGCCAGAAACGAGTCCTTCTCCTCCTTGGCCTCCTCGAGTTCGTGCCTCTCTCTCCACCCGTCCGCACCCGAGGGGCTAATTGAGCCAGGCGCCTACCACTGCTGCTCGGGTCAATTCTGTCTCCTCACTCATTGTTGTTGCAATGGCAGCAACAACCACACACAAGTCGCCGAGGATGCTGATTAGAATGTTGACGATGACTTTGAAGTAGCGCCATCAACACCATCATCAACGCCATCACCACCGCCATCGCCATCAGCATCATGGTCGCCAACGTCATCGCCTCCACCATCGTCAGGCGGAGTCGTCGCTGCCGACGGGCCGATCGGAAGCGGGGCGGCAGCGCGAAATCATCGTCGCCATTATTGCCCTTGCTCTGTTACTGGTATCGTCAATTTTGTTCCTGCTCTAGAGGCTTCTTATATCGTTGTTTTTGTTGTTGTTGTTTTTATTATTGTTATTGCCCATAACTGTCAGTGCAATAAATTTTCCATTTTGCTCGAGCACCACTTTCATTACTCGCGCTCGAGCTGGCGTCGCCGGCCCCGCCGTCGCCGTCTTCGCTGCTGCTCCGGCTGAAGTGCAGCGCTCGGAGCTGCACCAAGGATCCGGAAGGACCGAGCCTCTGGTGCCTCTAATTGTTGTTGTTGCTGCTGCCGTTGCCCTTGTTATTATTCTCCTCGTTGTCCTCGGTGTCATCGCCGTCGCAGTCGCCGCTGTCGTTGCCGGCATCATTGTTGTTGTCGTCCCTATCTCTATCGCCATTGATGTTGTTCTTGTTATTATTGTTGTTGGCATTGCCTGATAGTCGACTAATGTTTGTCCAAGGGACGGAGAAGGAGGGCTACGAGGACACAGCAACAACAACCACGTCATCCTTGTCGATGCATATTTTTATTCCTTTGGCAGAGTGAAGAAAATACAAAGCAACAGCAGCAACAACAACAAAGCACCACCAACAATGTCATGAATGGAGAGAAGAAAAAATGTGAATGTAAATGAGAAGATCAAAAATGAAAAATCAAAGAAGAAGTGGGGAAAAATGGAGGCAACAATAAATCAAGATATCAAACGCCTGCAACCACTACAGCCTCAACAATCGCGTTTGACAGCTTGCCGTTGACACAGCCAGCTGACCTTTTTGTGCTCATGTTTCAAGTGGAATCGCTAACTTAATTGCGCTGCACCATCCGCCCCTCCTTCTACTTCTCCTCGTTATCCTTCAAGGTTTTCTCTCTGCCCTCTTTCCACGTCTCCTCCACATCTCTGTTAATAGTTTTCCCGGAAGTTTTCCACCGTCTTCAGTGTGACCTTCAGTGCTTTGTCCAAGGTTGCAACCAGTGACAATAATACAGTGATGAGAGTTTCATCATCAAAATTTCAGCAATCAAGACAGCTACGTTGTCTATAAAATTTTCAATTCTAAAATATTACTTCAGTCATTTTTAACTTAATTTTAATGTATCCTTAAGGTAACCTATTAATATCTCTGCATGCAACGTCAGTTGTGCTTGAATTTATATGCGGTCATGAAAACATGGATTCATATATTAATTCAATCAATGCTAGAATATTAATTACTTCATTGTGGTCGGACAGACAGCGGTCGATTTCGAGTAATCACTTCGATTTTCAGAAGCCGTGCCAATTATTGGCAGTTTTTCCAATGCCTCTTCAATTGCAATCTATTATCATTTCACATGGCTGGCGACTGCATCTCCAGATGCCACCTTCCCACTCCGATCGCAAAATTAAATCCTACAACTAGTTTCCGATTAGAGAGGGAGAAAATCGGTGTTTAGCTCACCTCCCGACTGCCGTGTGTTTTACTTCCGGTGGACATTTCGATGGTGGTTTAAATTGGCGAGAATTCTCTCTAATTACCACTACAGCTCTGTAATTTTAATTAACAACAAATTAAATAAAGCCTAATATTTATGCAGCAACAACAACAAAGCTTCATGTACCTACACATTCAATACACAATATATAGTTTCAGCTCCACCGAACTGGACACGAAATGGCGCAGAATATAAATCGGCGATAGCATGGGAAAACACGGGCCTTCGTAGGATGAGGCGATTGCGGTGGAGAAGGATTGGGCAAATGTATGCGAGCAACACGCACACGAGACGTCCTGTATGTATGCGTGCGGCGATGCGACGCTCGCGCCCGTGTGTACTAGAGGATGGCCTTAAGACCGGAAATCACTGTTGGCAGCCATTTTGCTGCAGGTGAATTAATCAATTACCGGACAGCTGAGCACCTCCGAAGATGTCGACGTCGTGGCCGTCGTCCTCGTCGTCGTCGTCCTCGCGCCTAGTGCGTTCGCCGATCGGCCCCGGAGAGGGCAGAGGGAGGTCGGTCAGAAGCACTTCCACACAATCGTGGAAAGGAAGTGCGTCGCCGTGGCCAATGCGAGAAGATGCTATCGATGTGCATCGATAATTTATGGCGCGGACACCGACATCCGGCCATGGACAACCAATCCGTGCTGCGTCCAGAGCGTCCACCGAATTCACTGACCAGAAATAAACGGACGCCCGCTGTGGAGATGGAGATGGTGATGAAGATGGAGTGGATATGCATATGTATGTAACGTGGCCCATAAGTGCTTCCGTTGCGGCCTGTCCGTGGCTCCACGGACAGGATCGCATAACTTCCTTCGAGGAAATGTCGCCGGGATTCGGAATATGTTATTAGCCGAGCCGTCGTCGTTGGTCAGCTGGGTGGCGTCTGGAGACACCTTCGGCGCAGCAGTCGTCAAGGATCTCCGAGTAGTGGAGTCTGTGGAGAAAGAAACAGGGTGTGTGCAATCATTCCATGCAAAATTCTTGGATATAAGTCTAAACTCGTCCTTGTTTCAAAATTTAAATCCTATCAAGTTATGATATTCAGAAACGTCGGTTCGATGACACATCGATCGCTCACGAACCGCGAATGTTTTCAAGTGCCTGCAATCGCCAGCGCGATTATCGTTAGTGTTATTAAATTCGGGGGCACTCACACGTCGCACTAACACACACTAACACGCAGCGTTCTGCGTTAGGCAGTCGTCGTTTAATACGATTGTCAAAGACGCTTTAGTTCGGGCCATCAATTATTTTGGGCAATTAAGGCAATTCGAATAATTGTCAACCGAGCCATCGAGGACGAACTCAACCCAGCCATCAATTAGCGATCCGCACGGAGAGAGCGCCGGTGAGTCGAGTCAGGCGGCCGATGGGTCACTTAATTATTTGACAACAACAAACATACAGCTAATTGGTGTAAATTATGGACGCGCGAAACTCCACGGAGGCCAAAGGAGAACGCCAAAGAAGCAGACTCAAATCAAACCGAACCCAGCCAAACCAGAAACGAAACGAGAGGTCGAAACGAAAATAACATCCAAAATCATGCGAATCGCTCGAAATTCAGGAATCAATTTTAAGCATTGGTCTGTGGCCAACTGCTGAACGGAAATTCCTTACATAATACATTCCCAAAGTACCCTACAGTCAGAAGCATTCGACTCGAGGTACTCCGCTTGAAGATAATGAACATTTTGCATCAAACTATTAGGACGGAGTATTAGACAGAATAAGTAGGACATTAATTATTACTAAGATGGATTTCCCCACACGTTTGAAAGGGCCATGTTTCATTATCGTAGAGTCTTCGTAGCATGTTCTGCAGTCGGCTTACACCCATGTTGGTGGCACCTGCATTAGCTGGGTTTTCATGACCTGGCGATGGCAATTTCAATATTTCAGGATTTTTCCGAATTAATGTCAATGGCTAGTATAATAACGATAGCAACAGTGGCGACAAGAACAACCATAACAACAACAATACAATGACAACGGTAGGAACACAAAAACAAATTTGCCAATCAATTGCAGAGCGAAGCGTGAAAACTCCGATCAGCGACCGCAAAACTAATGCGCGCCAAAATATCGAAACTTTGTACTAATTGATTCGAATTGAATTCGAAATTCGAGGGTAACAATTTATATGTTTAGGTGCGTCCGGCGGAGAGGAATCGGACGGACCGCGACTCTCCCCTGCTCGGTCCCCTCGGGCCGCCCAGATGGCCGCGTTCGAAAGTTCGTAATAAAACTAATTATATTTTCGGGGATTGCCGGGCTTTGCCGGGTAAGTACGAATTATGCAATTGCTATTGTTGTTGTTATTAGTGGTGGAGGGAGGTTATTGCCTTTTGTTTTTGTAGTTGTTGGGGAAATAATTGCCCCAACCCGAGGGTATTTTCCGAACAGCTAATTTTGTATAGGCATTTTTTGTTGTCCTTTGCAGTTTTTGCGCCCTACACTGTGCAGCTGATGGTGTTTCAATTGCGTTCATCTGCTATGGCGTTTTATATGCGTTCTTACTCAATTCATTGTTCTCTTGATCGTGATCAGTCTCGTCCTTGTGTAGGGCGCGGGGGAAAATTGTTTAATTTTTGTTTATTGTTGAGAAACTCTGGATATTTCTTTTTTGGATTTTATCCATGCATAAATGAATTACATCCAGTTAATTGCTTTTTAAAGCTTGAGCTTTTAATGCGAAAATTTGAAAACAATTGCAATAGCAATCGTTCGGCGTGACACTTGCAGCAATTTTGTTTGTTGTGAATTAGCAAATTAGTGTTGTTAGAATTCGGCAAGGGTCCTAAAACCAAATTCATTTGGAATACTAAATAAGCTTGAAGTCCTTATCCTTGCTCAGAAGCCAATCAGACCGAAGGAGTAGCCAAGATTATCGCGATCTGTTGGTAATTTATTTCTCCTACCCACCTTCCGTAGAAGTCGTGTCCAGGATCTGACCTTTTCAGAAAACGCCATACGCATTAAATATTCATGGATCCATCTCAAATTCATTAGACCTGCAGTTGGTGGCCGCAGCGAAATGATTTAATCGATGAGCTGATAAAGATTTATTGGGATTGCGCAGACGCACTCACACAAACACACGCTCATACACAGCCATACAGTCTCCTTAACACTTTCTCATACAAGACCTCATTAATGATTGCGCGCACACACACTTGCAATCGCAATCACATGTGTATGTAGCGTTGGTTGTCCTTGGGAACGCTTAATCTGGATGCGGATGCCGTGCGCCAACAACAACAAAAGTGCACAACACCAATAGCAACAAAATCAAAACCAAGCACAACAACGCGTAGGAGAGCAACAAGGATAGCAGATCGCAATCAAATTAATGATATGAAATTTTTATTTAAGGACTCAAACCAGTGGACGACGTCGCCGTGAGACTCCATTGAGCCCATGGACAATGCTCGGCCCGGTGGAGTTATTAAGACGTTGTATGGCTACAAATGGGGCAACAACGAGCGCGGTCAGCATCAGTGGGAACATCGGCAGCCAGAACCAGTGGAGTAAACAAGAACAACCACTAGGAACAACAGTGAAATAGCAACAACAACCACATCGGTAAGAGCAATAAGATCAATGGGTCAATTTCAAAGGCAAACAATGGCCACCGGCAGAAATACTCACACACACACATGTCCATACCATACACTCACACATAGGGCGGCTCATTCCATCGCAGTAGTCGGCATCTTATATTTTATTTATACACAGTTAACTGCTACTCCAACCACTGTTTATTCCGAGGTTCGTCCGACTGTCCTTCAGTGCGTCCGTCTCTCTGTCCGTCCACCCATCCCCCATCCGTTTGTCCTTCTCTGCGCCATGTCCATGCGACCACAGCCTTTTTCTCTATTTTATCGTCGCCGTGCCTAAGAATTGTCCGCCCTCCTCCTCCTCCTTCTTCTCACGACCCCTTAAATCACTCACTCCAACACAATCACGCCTACTAACGCACCCACATACCCAGGCACAGACGCACACATTCACACACTCATACACATACACATCCACATGACCGTTACAAATCGATGTGACCATGATTTGCAGCTTTTCTCGATTTCCCCATCGGACAGCTGGGCTACTGGTAGCTATCTATATATCTATCTATCGTCTGCAGCTGCTCTTGATGTTATGTTGTTGTTGTAGTTGTTGTTATTGTTTTTCTTGTTGTCTGTAGTGTTGTAGTTTTTCGTATTGTTGGTGGTGTCCTTGTTGTTGCTGATGTTGTTGTTGTGGCTGTTGTTGTCGTAATTGCAAAACTAAAACCATGTGACAAATTAACACGACACGATTTATTGCAGCCTCATGTTTTTGGTACATTTGATTAAGATCTATGGTCGACGGCACTTATTCTCTGCTTTTGCTTTTGCCTTGCCGATTTTTCCAGGATTTCGTTCGGTTTCCGGTATTGTAGCAGAGGCAATCGAGGACAAGCACTGAGCGCTGAGGAGAAGCTGTGTGGAATAGTAAGAGAAATTAGTAGGGATTTCGGTGTATCCCCGAACAATTATTCAACTGCCTTCAATGCAACAAGTCCGCGGGTTTCGGCTTCGAAGGATGATCTATAGGTTTTCGGAAGAACGGTTCGTGTTCGTGGGATCGGCTTTAAGATCCCGGATTTATTAACAAATGGATAATAATCGGCACAATAACGTAAAAAAAAAATAAAAAAGCGACCTAACGAACGAGCGAGCAAACACAACAAGTTCGTGTAGCAATTTCAATAAATTCTCCCCAAATCCTTCGCGTTCTCATCATGTCCCTTTACCACATTGCCCTCCCTGCCCTTTACCACGACATCCTGCCTGGCAGCCACTTCGTTATGCCTGCAACGCATCCGACATAATCAGATTTCGGATCATGTTGGCAAGCCATAAATATTGCCAACACATTCAACACGATTCGCTTCCGTTATCGAAATGAAAATTTCCTTTGCGTTAAAGGACTTCAACGCATTTCTTCCAACACATCCACACACTCTCTCACCCATGCAGAGAGCGATATCTCGTGCATACATTCATTCGTACATACACATGCAGCGGAGGTAAACTCGACAAAAAGTAGTTGGAAGGACCTGTTAATTTTTAATGAACGGATCCCAACACACAATAGTCTCAGCCATACGTTCGCATGTGAATCCTCGTGCAGACACGGATTTCGCTCACCATCCTTTTCGTGAATTTTATAGCTTCACGGGAATTTTTTAAAGAAGCCGTCAATTTTAAACTCATCCGCCCACGTACGTATATTAATCAAGCTAGGATTTTGTTCGCGAATCACTGGAAGGATATTGTCGGTTGTATTTCAATTCAAAAAGAAATAGTATCTTAATTCACTCAAATAATTGTGAGTCCGTTTATGTTCATAAAAATTAATTATATAAAAAATACACAATGATATAATATTCGAAGTTTCATGTTAATTTATCTACTTATAAAAATTTGATTAATTTAAATTAAGGTTAAAATTAATATAAAAAGTAGTTACACATTTCACCAAAAACTGTTATACATTTTACATTTCAAATTATTTTCGAAATTGCACTTTCATTAAAACAAAGTATTAATAATTTTTTTAACTCTCTATTCACCCTATTTGTAAATTTAGAGAGATGTGAAATTACATGATTTTAATTAACTGTTTAAACACGTTCTTTGGAATATGTACATATTTCTGATTTCTTATTACAGATAATGAGTATGTATCATTTATTTCATAAGTAACGTTATTCTTATTTATAAAATAAATAATAAATAATATAAACATTATGTAACTTTTTAACATAATATAACATTTATATTTATTTCCAACGCCCTTAAAATGATATTGTGTTTACGTGACCATGTAAAAAAAAACCTTACGAGCAGTTAGAATAAATATTGCTTTGTGATAATTATAGCCGAAGTAATGAAAACTTTTATGACTCAGATTCTGAGTCACGCTGTATACTTTTTCTGTCAAGCGTTGTCAACAAACTTGACAACACCAATAACTGATATTTTGCCAGATGTTGCCAAACGTTTTTTTTAGCGAAATATGAATATTACAGTTTATTTTCCTTAAACTAAGGGAATACGAAAAAAATTAACAAAATTTTAATGGTATCACTTGCCTTCATTGTAAAAATTTTAAAATATTTATGTTAATATGAGATTAATGTTTTAGTTTTTAGAATTATAACAATTCATATTATTCCAGCGAAGTCTCCAATCAGCTGGAAAAGTCTCCTCGTTATCAATAAAGGCTAAAAGTGTATGTTTTCTGATCCGACTTTAGTGTTCAACATTGAAATCGTGAAAAAAACTTTACGAGAAAAACTGTTGGTCGTCATCTGAACTGGTTTGTATTTAGTAGTTCTGACTAAGCTGGACACGTGCAACTTTAATAAAAATGACGACTCCAATGGTAATGCGGATAATGGCCTTATCCATAAACACGGCCAAACGAGCTGGTGGTATTATTCGCGATGTCATGAATAAGGGTAATTTAAATATAGTGGAAAAGGTTTGTATCTCAGGACTCGACTACTTATAAATATTAATTGATTTTTCTCTTCTATCAGGGTAAAGATGATCTACAGACCGAGGCTGACCGCTCTGCCCAACGCTGTATAATAGCTTCATTATCTAGTCAGTTTCCCAATGTCAAAATTATTGGAGAAGAAGGAAGCTCGGACTTGAATGTTATTTCCGATTGGATAGTGACAGAAAGCGACACTGAGTTCCTTAAACAACAGTGCCCGGACAATCTGCAGGGAGCTAAAGATGAAGACTTTGTAGTTTGGGTTGATCCCTTGGATGGAACCTCAGAGTACACGCAAGGTGAGCAATATTATACCCCTAAAAGAATTCACATAAAATAGTTCTTTGTAGGTTTCTTAGACCACGTAACCGTGTTGATTGGAATTGCCATAAAAAATTCTGCGGTTGGCGGTGTAATCCATCAGCCGTACTACAAACATCCGAGCGGTGAATTGGGTCGCACTATTTGGGGTTTGAAAGGTTTAGGAACAGGTGGATTTGAATCTATTAACGCACCTGACGGGAAATTTATCATTACAACTACTCGATCACATTCCAATGCTATTGTACAGTCAGCGCTGGACGCTCTATCACCGACGGAGATAATAAAAGTTGGAGGTGCAGGTTACAAAGTGCTCCAGCTGTTAGAAGGCAAGGCTCACGCATATGTATTCGCTAGTCCAGGCTGTAAAAAGTGGGATACTTGCGCACCCGAAGCAGTGTTAGAGGCCCAAGGTGGAACTCTAACCGACATGTTTGGGGAACACTATTCATATGATGCAGATGTAGATCATCCAAATAAGCGTGGTGTTTTAGCTACAATTGGAAAGGTGTCACATGCGGAAATTGTTTCTAAAATACCAAAGAATGTTCTTGATAATATGAATAAAAAGTAATGTTCATCATTTCCAATAAAGCAATTAATGGGTATGTAGTGAAATGTAAGTTTTGCATGTATATAAACAGATTCGTTTGTTGTATTTGAATAAAAGTTACACATATACCAAGTAAAAATAAATATTTTATTTAAATTGCAGTTACAGATATTGACAAAATATGACTTGGTTAACTAAAATTATTAAAAACTCGTAATTAACAAAAAATATATCAATTTAGTAAATTTTTGGATAATACGCAGACCATTGAAATTAATCAACCAAAAAATTAATATTTTGGTATTTAAAAATGTGTATGAAATTTACATTGTTAAGGAAAGAAATTGTAAAACAAAGTATTAAGTAGAATTATTTCTCAAAGGAACTACTGCTGCAAGAGGTATTTAAAAACTTATTTCGTTTTGCTTTCGCCATTTTGCAAGAATTCACCGAAGCGGCAAAACGTAAAGACTTGACCGATTCTACAAAACAATCTTGGAATGGAGCAACGTTAATGAACATCAATGTTTTGGAATTACCACCCAGTGAGGGCATCAACAAATGCGTCAACTTGGAATTACGGTATGGTATGTGATCTTGTTTCTGCAATAGTGCCAAGATTACATTAGTCAATTCAGATAGGGAGCGATTTATGTTTTTAGTTTCATTCATTCGAGTACTAGTTTTAGGAGATTCTGAGCCAGCCAAATCTACCAAGTTAATTGAACCTATTGATACCTCATTTTTATCGGCATGTGTTCCGGTCAATTCGATTTTAGTAACAGCATGAGACCGCGAGGACCGTTCATTTCCCGCAGTTGCAGCTGTGGCTCTATTCATCTTAGCAATTTGCATAAGTTGTCGTAAACGACCTGCAGTTGTAACTGTTTCCTGAGTTATATTTGATACATATATGTCGTTCTTATTATTTTTTGCCATTCGAATTTCCATTTCCTTGGCCTCGTTACTCAACAAATCGAATAAAACTTCATTATATATTTCGAGAAAAGTAACTTTGATCTCATATTCCCAACCCAAGCGTTTATAGTTCTCTATCGAATCAAACAACAGATCCACGGTACGTGGAATTACACCTACATTTGATGATACGCCATCCATGGTATATGTTTTACCACTTCCTGTTTGACCGTATGCAAATATACAAATGTTATAACCATCGAGTGCTGATTGAATAAGTGGCGAAACCATCTCGAATATATCGTCTTGTGAAGACCGCGGGTGAAAGACGTGATCAAAACTGAACACATGTGATGAAGTTTTATTTTTTGCTCCAGAAGAAAAGATTTCTGGGTTCTGTATTTCCAAAGTAGCTTCGTCCATATAATTCCAATTACATAGTATCTTGTTTTGCTCACATTCAAGAGGCGGTCGAACACGACAAAATACGCGTATATTCCCACGCAAATCCATAACTGTATTATGAAGCTCCTTACGTTCCATATTCGAACGGAAGACTTGTTCTCTACATATAACAAGATCCTCTTTAAGTTGTTCATTCTCATCTGTCAGGTTTTTCGAACGAGATCGCAGATCAACGATTTCTGTACTTAACGTTTTATGTTCAGTGAAAATTTTCTACCAAAAATAAAAATTACAAATCAAATTTCAAAGTTAAAACACAACAAAATTTCTACTTACATTATACTCCTCCCTTAGATTGTCCAAATCTAACTTAGTTTTCTCCAAACAGTTCGTAATAGAATCTATTTTTAAATTCTGCGATTTTACTAGTCGTTGAAGACGGTCAATTTCAATTTGTGCATTTTTCAGTTCATCCCTTGTCGAGAATAACTGTGCCTGCGAATCCTCTAGCTGTTCTGGTAAATTCTCTAGATTTCCCATTTGTTCACGATTTTCTTCATATTTTTCCTTCAAAACCTTATGTTTTTCCAATAAATCATGATATCTTGCTTTAAAATCATACGGTGGAATTCTCTTATTTATTGGCTTCCCAGCGCCAGTAGTTGATGTAGAAGTTTGACTGGCTAAAGGTTTTTTGGAATTAATAATTGTCGACGAATTCGTTTTTCCAACAGAATTAGAGGGAACCGCACGTTTTGTGGTTGATGCTGTTGACGCAATGCGCGCCGACCTGGCTAAAGATGCTCCACTAATTGTTGAATTTTTTGTCGTTGTATTAGATGACGATAGCAATCTTGATGATTTAGCTGGTATCGGAGCTAAAGTGGTTTCTGTTCGTTTAAGTGAACGCATTTCTCGTATATCACAAGCTGACCGACTACGTCGCATCTTTGTTCGGGATGGTTCATGAAGCCTGGTATAATCCGGTGATACCGCTCTATCTGCTTTTAATTAAGTTAAATAATTAATCCATTCATCACAAGTAACCAAACTCACCTCTTCTACTGACTCCATTCTGAAGAGTAGAAAGATCTCTAGTTAATGGATGTAAACTATTGAGATTGTTGCTGCTTCCTCCAACTTTACGAATTGCACCCAATCCTGAAGTATATCCCTTAATGCGATCAGTTGGCAATATGGAATTTGACGATATTAGAGGCTTTTTAAGCGAAGGTTTTGGCAGCTTTGATTCCATTTTTTGTTTAAATTTCAACTATATTTGAAAATTCAGTTATAGTAAACACAAACCAAATTAACGCCGTTTTATTTTTTCAATAATATTTACATATAAAACGATATATCCTATATAAGAATAAAACCACAACACGGTTTGTCAATCCAAACAACTATAATTGAAACAAACCCGCCGTTACAAAATTTGTACAGTTCTCAAATTTATTTGACAATTCGGATTCCGAAAAATTCGAACAAGCTATATTTGGGAAGCGTTTCAAATGTATAACTTCGACTGCTTGTGCACATTTGAATAATATTTTCTATTTTATTTTATATCTTTTTAAGAAATCATTAAATATGAAACTCATCAACTTCAAATCAGAACTTAATCGGACTATAAAAAATTATCTCTGGTTTTTAATTTGAGGCTAAATCGAAAATTATTAAAATCATGACAGTTATTTTTCATGTTTATTATGCATACCTGTGTTTTTCTCCACTAGGTTGTCATCAATTTGACATTTGCTTAGTTTTCTTTCGTTTTCCTTCATCTTTTCTAGTTGGTTCAGTTTTGCGATTGATGTGTGGATTCTTTTTTGTTTTTGGAAATTAGAAAATCATAGTAAAAAAGGTAATTAATTTCAGTTAATTGTTAATTGAGTGTTTTACTAGTAACAGAACAATTGTGGCGCGTAAATGAGATCTTCAAAAATGAATAATTATTATGATGCTTTCCACCGAAAGTTTTCTGTGCTTCATTGGGACTATTTCCATTGTGCTCTGTCTTCGTTTTTGTATTCGCTGATTAATCACCGGGGGAAATTCTTCAAATTGTCGTCACGTACGCAATCTTAGCGGTAGCTAGCTATGCTGGTGCTTCGACAGCAGATTGACCCGTGCTTTTTAGAAACTTTCTTTTCTCCCCCTTTGTTGTTTACTACGCCGCCAATAGTAGAAGTCATATGTTTACTTATTTTCTATTACTCATCGTGTATCGCTGTACTTTGCTCAGCTCTTTTTTATGTTGTGATTTTCAAGGCAATGACGACATTTACAAACGCTGACCGCCTATGCTTTGGTGTAGTCGTCATTGAAGGTCTCATTCATTTTCATTGTTCGCATTGATGCTATTCATGTATAGGAACCGTGTACTTTAGCTAAGACCAGTATTAATGGGATTTATTTTGCAGTTGTTATTATGGACTTCTCCAGCGTCCTGAATAAGAGCGAACCCCATTCACGTACCATACTTCATCTTGACATGGATTATTTTTACGCTCAAGTCGAGGAAATTCGTGATCCCTCGCTGCGAAACAAACCGGTCGGAATCCAACAGAAAAACATAGTCGTCACGTGCAATTACATTGCCCGAGAATTTGGTGTAACGAAGCTTATGCTGGTATCGGATGCAATGAAGAAGTGCCCTTCGCTCGTGTTAGTGAATGGGGAGGATCTCACGCCCTATCGCCAAATGTCGCAGCGTATATTTGAACTTCTTCATAATTATACACCTGCAGTCGAAAAACTGGGGCTGGACGAAAACTTCATGGACATTAGTTGTTTGGTCCAATCACGCGAAGAGAAGTTCAACATTGATCCATCTAGCGAAGTGGATACGCTTCAAGTGGAGGGGCATACATACCCGGCCGATGGTGCAACATTGAATGCATGTGATTGCAGTTGTGCCCAACGCCTGGCTATAGGCACTAATATCGCAAAAGAAATACGTGAGGAACTGCGCATCAAGTTAGGCATCACTTGTTGTGCTGGCATTTCCTATAATAAGTTATTGGCGAAACTTGTGGGTGCCCAGAACAAACCAAATCAACAGACTGTGTTGGTATCTACGCATGCGGAGCAGTTTATGCGAGAGCTGAAGCATTTGCATCGTGTCACAGGAATTGGTCAAAAAACTGAGTCGTTATTGTTGGAAAGTGGTATTGCAAATATTCAGGAACTGCAAAATTGTGATATGGATTTTCTACGCAAGAAGTTTGGTTTCGAAACAGCAACTAAATTGAAAGACCTTTCATTTGGTAGGGACACGAGTGTAGTGCGTGCTACAGGAAAACCAAAAACTATCGGCTTAGAAGACTCTTGTCGACCAATATCTGTCCGAACAGAGGTTGAGGATCGATTTCGTTTATTACTAATGAGATTAATGGAGCAGGTAAATGTTCTAATTCATAAAAATCGAAATAGTTATAATATATTGCTCTTTCTAGGTTGCCGAAGACGGGCGTATACCAATTGCTTTAAAAGTAATTTTACGTAAATATGATAATCAAAAAAAGACAAGTCACCGCGAAACCAAGCAAGCCAACATTCTGCCATCACTTTTTAAATCTACAGCTTGCACTGATACTAGTGGACCAAAAGTAATGCTTGCGGATGGGGCTCAAGAAAAGTTACTCAAAATAATAATGCGATTATTTGAAAGGGTAGTCGACATGAGCAAGTCATTCAACATAACACTTATTGGGTTGGCATTTTCAAAATTTCAACAAAGAAAAGTGGGTTCAGCGTCTATTGCGAATTTCCTCATTAAGAAAACTGATTTAGAAGTTCAATCGATTACTTCACTCACTAATACTGCTGTCATTGCAACGTCTGACAGTCCAACACCATCGGTGTCATCAACACACAGTGACGAAGGCTTTCGTTCATCGCCAACTACATTCCAACCCAGTGATCAGTTTTATCGTCGACGCACAACGACAGCTTCACCGATTCCAATGCTCATTGATAATGGTTCTGAATCAGCCGCAACAAATTCAGATTTTTCAGATTTCTCGGAAACGGAAGTCGAACCATCACCCAAGAAGAGTCGAATAGGTCGCTTGCTAATGGCTAAGAGGCGTTGCATTGGAAATTCTGCAATTTGTAATTCAGAAACTGCAGATGTAGCTTCCCCTAGCAAATTAAGAGTCTGTGATTTGCGGTTAAATTCCCGAGATAGTGAAAAAGATTTTCCTATGACTCCAAACAATACAACCTCCACATCTTCGACAACACCAACTAACACTCCATGTACACCATCCACATTAAGTACCCTACCAACGCAACGGTTCCGAACTATACAACCTCCAACCACATTATTGAGTCGTATTGATCGCTTGGAAAGTTCCAGAAAATTATCTAATCAACGCCAATTTTCAACACCATCGTCGGTGTCATCTTCACCACTGCCATCTCCAATGGATGAAATTTGTGTGCCTGCAACTACTCCACTTACGTCACAACCCATGAGTACAGAAGCAGCTCTTGAAACTCCAGATTCACCGACATCCACATGTGATTCTACAGAGCTGTCCTTTAGTGCTACTTCGACCACAACAATCACCGGCAACCTTTCAAATATACCATGTCCAGCTGGAGTTGATCCAGAAGTGTTTAATGAATTGCCTGTTGACGTACAAAACGAACTAATTTCATCTTGGCGTAATTCATTAGCTGCTGCGGCTGCTGCAGTTGCTAATGGAAATGTGTCTACCTTGGGAACGACAGGAGCAAGCGCAACTTCTGTACAGTCATCGAATACAATTGGAAAAGCAGGTGGAACGTCTGCGAATGGAACACAAAAGAACACCCTTTACCGTTATTTTCTCAGAAACAAATGATCAAATAGCAAAAATTTTTCCACAATTATTTCTGTTGTTAAAAACATGAGATTTCGTTAGTTGAATTCAGTTTATTTAAGTATTACCGCATATATTTGTTTTGAAAAAAAAGTTATCTTTTTGGATAAATAACATAATTTTTTTTAATACATGGTGCTTTTCTAACCATAATAAATCAGAAAAAGCATATCAACTATGAAATGGACATTTTAGTGTTTCTTTACCAATGTAATGAAACATTGTCTTATTTAGTCTTCTGTTATTACAACTATTTTCGTTTCTAATGGACCAAGGCTTGCCATCTACGAAAAAATCATGTATGTGTTTTGTTGAATTTATTTCTTAAATTTATATATCAGCTCTAAATTTATTTGAATATTATTTAACAATTAAATTTTCTCTATATAATATGCTTTTCCAATATAATTTTATTATACAACTTGATGCAAGTGAATAATATTTAAGTGACTATAATAAATTATATAATTTGAATTATAAATACATGTGAATAGATTTGACATATTAATAAAGTTTTGTTAAAAAAAAAGTAAGCCAGATGTCTGTTCACAACTTAATGCAACCCTTAAAATTTTGATATAAAATGTAATTCTATAAAAATCATTAATTCTAAATTATAAAAATTAAATAAATTTTCGAAATTCTAATACTAATATATGTAAGGACTAGGAACAGCACAGTTTCCACTGATGAGCAAAAATAAAGCATTTTAAGAAAACAATATATTACACGCGCCTCAAGATATGCACCATAATTTTTAGTGACTCAACCAACCGGCTTTAATAAAATATTTACGAACAGAACTCTCGACTGGTGATGGATTTGGAGATACTGGTGCTCCACTTAGTATAACTGCTTTTAGAGACATATACATAGTTGGAGGCAAATTAAAAACTTTACAGAAGTGTTGTTCATTTGAGGTCAGTAAGTTAGATCCTAAGGGCTGCGGTAAGTGTTTAAGTTCTTCCAGTTGCGAGCGTAATATATTGCTCATTGGTGTTGTTGTTTGAGGATTCGCATTCGATTCGGTTAGCTGCTCTGGAATTAATGTAGTCTCGGTATTATTTTCCTCAATTTGTTGCTTTTCGTCTCCCAGGCTTTCGGCGGGGACGTCGTTGTGTTGATTTTTTCCTGCACTCGTTGGCTGCATAAGCTGCTGCTGAAGTGGTTGGCTGCTCATCTTCGTTGTCATCGTTCCCGTCCCCAACGTCATCGTCGTCGTTGTCGTCGTCGTCATAGGAGCCGACGATCCCCGACAGCTATCCAAGGAGTTTTTGTTGTGCGATAATGCGACGGAGCAAATCGGGTCTTCTGTGAGGTGCGTGCTTTTTTGTGCGATGGAACTTGAGCTTGCCTCGTTTACGCTTAACGTTTCGCTATAAAAATATACCAAAAAGTATGATTAATTGAATTTCTTTAGAGAAAAGGAAGGGTCGGTCTTACGCTTTTTTGCTGTTGGGCGCTGGTGAGTGTAAGGTATAGCTTTGGTGCCGATGACTTCCAGTATTGGGATGAGTGTTGTCCTGTTGTTAAACATTGTCTTATACATCCATTCAAACGTTCGCCGTTTGGAGTTGAGATAATACACGGAAGCTGAATATCGTAATAAAAATGCAAAAAAAAAAAAAAAAAAAAAACTTCCATTATACATCAATTGGAGCATTGTGTGGAGGAATGCTTTGTGATAAAAATAAATTTACCTAAATAAAATTTAAAACACGATATTCAACCTTCGTGTATTATCAGAAATCATTGAGTAATTGTACCGAAATTACCCGAAATATAAAGCTTAATATTGACTATTCAAATGTAACGACTTAACATATGATTAAAAATGGAGCAACCGCTCTTATACTCACAGTCTTTCCTTGCTCATATGTTCCAGTGGAATAGTTTTGTGCGATAGCTGCATGCTGTTCAAAGTGACGACATTCATCAATTTTTGTAAGACCATTTTCACGATAACGATAAAGTTCTGCAAGTCGGACGCGTAACTCTTTCTCTCTCTCCAAAGAGGCCAACAGACGTTCATATTCGTTGGCAGTGTAAAATTGCGAGAAAACACGAAATCGATCGCGAAACTCTTTCTGTTCGCGAGTCAATTCCGGATGTTGTGCATAATTTTTGTTTCTGAAAAAATTCGCGACCAATTGGTAATCTCGAACGATACGTTTTCGGCGCACGCGTTCGCGTAAACGCCTAGTGTACATGTCCACATGTGCTAACTTCAGCATATAATCTGTCTCAGTATCATCTGCATTTAGAGAAATCGACGAAATCAGTTGCTCTGCAGTGGGATCATATTCCCTTTCAAAACTATCGCGATTTGGCATGTAGCCCAACTGTGCCGCCTCCTCTGGGGTTATATCGAGAGGTGGTAACTTTTGCAAGGCAGATTCTCCAAGGGGACCCGTGTCTTCAGTGGTATGGTCCACTAAAGTGGGACGCTGGGACTGTGCAGGCTTCCATGTATGTCGACCAATTGTACCATTCACAAATTTGTTCACATACTCTTCTTTTGCATCTTCGGCTGATTTTGTTTCGATATGTTTACTTATATCTTCCCAATTGCCAAATCCATACTGTTCGATTGCATCCAGTAAACGAATTTCTTCACGAGCAGTCCAGGCACCCTTACCCCGAAAAACTGATAGAATCGCAGTACCAGTATCCATAAATTGATATGGATGGTTATTCTGATGCGAACCTATCTCAGCACCAGCAGCAAAACACTGAAATTTAATTATAAAACATGTTTAACAACAATTCCAAACGTCAAATTGTCAGCTGAGTATGCGACTTTCCAATGTATTCCCTGGAAGAATTCCGATTTCACAATTATGCATATGAATCAGGCTTCGGATTTCCACGAAACGCGAAGTCAAAGCGTTAATGAAGAAAAAAATATCTGAAAAAAACTTACCTGCAGACATAGATCAAAATTTTCACATTCTGCACAATGTACTCGAATGCCGTTAATATCATCTTGACAATTTGTGCAGTTGTATCTCGTAAAGAGGTCTGCAATTGAACACATTTTGAAAAACTTACTAATTTATACAAGCGGTAAATGAAGCTATATTCTAGAAAAAATCTTACGCACCCGCCATATTGGCTTTCAGATGAACCCTTTAGAAAATCACACAGGGATGTTATTACAAATGGTGTAGAACGCGTTCGCATGGGTTGTCCTTAAATCGAGCCTATGAATTTTCTCGAGAACCGATATGAATCATTACATACTAGCCTCGTTCTATTTTTTTAAAGTTTCCATTTGTATAGTGCGAATCGTGTTAATTCTAAGCCGTATAAGATTTTCGAGACTAGCAATGTATAAAACTTTTCACACCAATTATTAGACTAAACTATTATAATTTTTTTCTACACTGTTTTATTAATAACACAAATTTGTATTTACGGGAACTAAAGGTGGGTGGGATATCATGTCAGAGTAGTACCCACAGTAAAAATGGATTGAAAATGTCTTTTAGATTCAAACTGAAATAATTACCTGCACAATAAACTGAAAATAGAAAGTAAAAATATAAATACATTTTTTCAATGTGTCCCATATTAAATTTTACTATAACAAACTATATATAAGAAATTCGCACATATGTGTTTTTGTTTTCAGGTTTCAAAAAATATCACGAAAGACCGATGTCTTTTGTCTTTTTTGTTTTTTCTTCTTTAAATTAATTTATATTGAAATTTACATAATTTGCATTACTTCTTGATATTTGGACTCATCCTGCTTTTCTTGAGAACTAAATTAATTTCTGGAACTTTTCGCTGCTAATATCACGAACTAGGTACTGATACTGAGATTTCTTTATCAGCTGATTGTTGTCTTCGTTCTTTGTGTGTGTCGTAAATAAATAAAAATTGAAGTTTGACTGTTAATTCTAAAAGTTGTCGAACAAATATTTAGATAAGGCTCTCCAGGATATAATGGCTTATTCAAGTAACTGGCGAGGTAGCGTCAATAATCAGGAACAGTTGGTAGCGAATACTTACAATGTGCTGGAGCGGTCTGGGGCCAGTCTGCAACGCTCCAACCAAATCGCTATAGAAACTGAACAGATCGGTTCCGAGGTACGTTTTTTCAAACAGGAATACATTATTTTATAATATGTTCCGAAAGGTTCTCTCTGAGCTGGGCGGACAAAGGGAATCATTACTACGTAGTCAGCGTCGCTTGCAGAGTGCCGATGATGATTTAACCAAATCACGGGTCATAATTAGGAAACTGCGCCGTGAGGTCCTCTATAACAAATTGATACTAGTATTAATTATTGTCTTTGAACTTGCAATATTGATTGGTTTATTAGTAATCAAATATGCTGGCTTGTAGTAGAGAAGGGTAGTCCTAAAGTAATCCTGCATTTTAAGAAATTATGTTGTTTTGTATATATTTATTTCTTTTTCTGAATACCGATATGCTTAAAAGTACATTAATTACATGAAATGTATTAAACGACAGTTAAATACATTTTTTCATTTCATGAAATGTAATATTAAGTCAATATACTATATATATAAAAATATATAGATTTATAAATGTATATTGACTTAACATTACATGTATATGTCTGAAAATGTAACATTCAACAATATTCAACAACGTAAATTTATGTATAAATTTAACATTAAAATAAAATTATATACTAATATATATATGAGACTAACAAAATTTCTAGATATACATTTTTGAAAGTCAGCGCTGCTTAGAATATTTATTATATCTACTATATAATATATATAAAGATACTATATAATAAAAATACTTCTACACAACTATAAATTCTGGGAGGACTAGGTAGGTAACTTATAGGAGCATTGAAATTGACGTTTAACATAATATTTGCATTAGGAAAGTTGATATGGTCTTATTTTTATAACATACAAATATGTCCCTATGTATTTTTATTCTTTTTTTTTTAATTCACTGAAAATATATTTTGAATTTATGTTATGTCTCATTCAATAATAATTGTGAATAAAAAATATTTCTACAGTAATTAACTACATGTAAACAAATATATATAAACACATTACATTCATTTTCAATTTTCCTTTGGTAATAATATGGACCAGCCATAAACGCGTCGATCAAATCCGCATGAAAACAAATCGCAATTGAGTACAGGATCTTCAGCCCAGGCTACAGAAGAAACCATTCGACAGTGACCCTACAATATATAGACAAATAAGTATCATCATGATATGAATTATTCTATAATGACCTGTCTACTTGTACGTGGCAATCGCGCGACCCGTTGTCCATTTAGATCAAATAAGCGTATCTGACGATTGTCATGTGGTATTGCAATAATACCTCCTGTTGAAATGGCTAAACGATTAACGGAAGAGTCTGTGCGTATGGTAGCAAGTGCAGACCGCATATTACGCAACTCCCAAACCTTAACAGTGCGATCGTCTGATCCAGAAACGACTTTATCATCTCGAGTGAAAACCGTTGATGTCACGCTTCTGTAAATGTAATAAATATTTAAATTCATAACATATTTGATTCCAGATAGAAAACATACTCTGTATGTCCTTGAAATACAGAGACTGCGGGTATCGCTTCTCTAAAATCCCATAGCCGAAACGTTGAGTCACGCGAAGCTGTAACCACCAAGCGTTGAGTGGGATGCGCTGAAACATGCGTAAGCTCATGATCGTGCCCTGTTAATGGTTGCAAGGGTTCACGTGTCTCAACGTCCCATAGAATTGCAGTACGATCCCAGCTTCCGGTAATTATTTGATCCATGTTTGGAAGCCAATCTGCAGCAACAATAACAGAGGAATGTCCTCCGGGACCAGTAAATTCACAGAGAGGAGTACGCAGAGTATCCACACGATCTCTATCTTCAATTTGTTCTTCGCTGTCATCGAGTTCTTCCTCTGACGAGTGACCCTTCCTATATATTATTATTGACATGATAAACAAAATCTATAAGGAAGACCATCAAGTACTTACTTAAACACCTCCCAGTTAACTGCTGCTTGCCATATGTGTGCTGTTCCATCGCCGCTACCAGTTAAAACTAAGTCCCGATTTAGATGAAATTTTATCGAGTTTACAGATCCAACATGTCCTTGGTACTGCAATAAACAACGACCGCTTTCAATGCTCCAAATGCAAGCGGTGTGATCTGCTGAAGCAGTTCCAATAATGGGTTGTCCCACTTTAGCTGCAACCTGCCAAACACCATCCTTGTGACCGCAAAATTCTCGAACTACTGAACTAACAACCGACTGCGCCTTGAAACTGGATACAATACGACTTGTTTGTACCTTTATCTTATGACTTGCTTTCACCTTGCCACCACTAGATGTCAATTTAACTTTGAAACCTTTGTTACTTGTCCCTAGAGAATCTCCATCGTCATGACCAGGAGTCGGAACCACATTGGTTGTTGCTGTTGCTGCGTTTACGCCAGCATTTGCTGATCCCAAAGAACGTTCGAATGACGTGATTGAGTCTTTATTGGTGCAGTTTTCGAGTTTTTCTTGTACTAACAAACATTTTTATCGATTTATTAATTGAAATATAGTAAAATTATATATGTAGCTTACAACTTAAATTCTCCAAATAGAGCAACTCAAACTCCTTTTCAATCTGAGAGAACAGCGTGTGCAGTCTGGCACGAAATGGAGCATCCTCCGGTATGATTCCAATATCTTCAGCCAGACTAGATAAACGCGAAGAACGATTTTTGGACGTTTTCATTTTGTTGCACGAAATTAATTCGATAATTAAATATTAATGGCAAAACAAATAAAACAATGGGAACTGACTGATTGAAAGGTATGTATTGTTTTTATAACTAATGTTTAGCACAGAAGTTATTGAAGAATTCGCACGAATTTATTAAAAAATTCACCATTACAAATTATTTTCGACAGATTTCATTTCTTTTCGTTTTACTTGAATTGCAGAACTTATATCTGGTGAATTCAATTTAATAGTTTTCATTAAATTTCTACGTTTTTCTCCTTTCGTAAAATACATGTACTTTTTTCTTTACGTCAATTCACCAAATTTGAGTTTGCACATTCACAATTAAATTATTCACAATGGTATAACTGAAATAAAATTTACGAAATTAAAAAATTGAAAAGCAAATACGTAACAGCTGATCCCTTGTTTATAGGACAACTTGTGTGCGATGGTGATTCTAAAATATTTGTAGACATGGCATCAAAGGAATATGATGCACTGAGATTACGCGAACTTATTCTGAATACAAAAATACCTGTAGTTATTCGAAATTTTAAAACAAATTGGAAATGCTTTGATGCTTCTTTGGAGGATTGGTGCAAAAAATTGGATGATTGCTCGTCAGAGATATTTGAATTCGAAAGAATGCCGACGAAACACTGGAATGCTCCGCAATGGGAACGCAATCGAACCAAGGTGCGAATGAATTGCAAAGATTTTCCAAATTTTAGTACCACTACTAAAGACTATTGGGTTGGATTGAACTACAAAAGAGCAAATGAGATACCTCTAGCATGCAGAGAAGATGTGGATTTCTCCTGCTTTGGTTTTCCCCATGCATCACAAGACACCAGTTACTGGCTGAGTTCTAATGGAGCAAATACTCCATGCCACTATGATACATATGGTTGTAATATAGTCATACAGATATATGGAAGGTATTTTTAAGAATATTTACTGCAAAAAAATGAAATTGCATATTTAATATCAATAGAAAATCATGGCTTTTATTTCCCCCAAAAACTAAGTTATCGGTCACTCGCATACCATATGAGGAATCTAGTGTCTATTGCTCAGAGAACTTTTATTCACCAACAGAACATGGAGTTAAGGAACTGAAGCTATTTCAGGACTCAGTATATCATTGTATTTTAAACCCAAATGATGTGTTGATTGTGCCCCGGCATTGGTGGCACTATGTCGAGAGCTTGGAAAACTCTTTAAGTTTAAATGCTTGGATTCCTCTTGAATGCGATATCGAAGCACAAGTGGAAGAGTGTATTGTTAAGTTTTTAATGGAACGATTGGCGACTTCAGAAAACAGGGAATCGCAAAAGTATTTATTTAATCCAAATCAGGTTTGTCCTTATATACTAAAATAATCATGTTACTTAAAAACAGTACTCAAATAGGTTCATTATATCTATATTCTCATATAGGTGAATGACATCGCTGAAGATAAGGATTTATTTGCAATTTTAAATCATTTGATCAACACCAGAGAGATGCAGCGAACTACCAAGTCTTCACAAGCAATATATGCTTATCAATATATGAAAGATAAGGCTGTCAATAAATTGCTCAACGAATTTTCTAAAACTTCTATTGTGAAACAGTTAACATGGGAAGAATTTAATGAAATTCTTTCAAAAAACTCTCAACGTTTCGATCCAAAGATAGTCAACTCTGATAAATCCCCTATAACATATTTGAAAGAAACTCTAATAAACAGCATATGCCATCCATCGGTTACCGAAATTGTAAAGAAGAGATTTTACTCACAACTTGGTATAGACAATTTAGAAAAAGACAATTGAAATTGCGTGCTTTTAATAAATTTATTTTAAATATTTCTATTGTATATGCATAAATTTATATTTTAATAATTGATAATAAATTGTGTTAGTTAGTATAACATATAATTATAAATCGATATCTTATTTGTATTTCAAATTACACCAGTTAATAAAATGCATCTAAACGCAATGTATTACAATTGTTGTAACGATAATAAACCATGAATTTCGATAATACGTTAATTCGAAGAAATATATGCGTTTTACCAGCCTGGGGGTTTTTGTTGATTGGGGTAACCACCTTGTTGATGAGCATAACTACCTGGATAAGTACCATAATGGCCAGGTTGCGGACCTTGGGGAAATCCACTATATTGGTAACCTGTTAGAAGGACAATTTTAAATAAAGTATAAGATGTATGATATGATTTGTCCCACGTACTTCCAGGATATGGCAATGTAGCATATGGGTTGAAACCCTGTGGCATTGGTGGTGGAACATAAGCTGGATATGGGGCAGCAGCATTAGCTCCATATGGCATTGGCATACCTTGCATATGCTGTGGATATGGTATATTACCAGAAGCTGATGCTGGAACTGAAGCTGGAGACGGTGTTGAGTCTATTGAAATACGAATGGATTGCAAATGAATATCAATATTTCGAAAACTATAAATAGCATGGATTACCACTCCCTGAAGTCGATGCATAATGCGATGGCATAGGTGGTGTTGGTCCTGGAGCTTGTCGACTTGATTCCGTAGTTAAATCTTTGAGCAACTCCTCTTTCTCAGTTTTACGAGCAAAGCAGAAATCAGATATCTTATTCTGAAAAACTACCAGCAGCTGTGTGAGGTCGTTATAGAACTTTGTACCTTCTTGTAAGTTGCCAGTAAGTTCAATGAAACTATCGTAAGCTTTCGCTAATTCTTGATATAGTTGATCACGCGAACTACCATTGTTTCCGGTTTCAGCAATAAACTCAGAATGACAACTTTGAATGTCAGCGACTAATGTTTGTTGCCGTTCGATGCTTTCTTTCACTTGATCTTGCAAAGGACTGAGAATCTGGCCAACTCGGGCCATTGTGAGAGCAGGTTCATCAATTACTCCATCTTGTTGAAGGGCCTGCATGAATTCATCTTTCATGTCAAATGTTGTAGATTTCAGCTCAGATTCGATGGCATCGCGTTCAGCTTTAATAGTTTCAACAGCCTCCATAAGAGACTTCAACTTCTGGACACTTGAACAGTTTGGATCGACACTTCCACTGGCGGATGGTACAGCTTGTTGGATTTCTTCTGGAGACATCGAAAGAAGACGAATTCCCTGAAATGTTTATTTAAATTCTTTAATTTTTAGGATATTATTATTACATTGAGGAATACCTTTTCATTAGTTTCAAATTTCTCATGCACCACTTTATCTGCTGTAATCGCGTTATTTATAACTTCTCTGTATTTTTTAGCATTAGTACGGAACATTTCTGTCAATTTATCGGATGAGATTCGAGTCCAACGGTCCTTGAATTGTGAGCGCAATTGATTGTCTGAATCTCGTTCTTCATCCAGCATGCGTTCAGTTTCGTCCAGTATTTCTCGATTACGATTCAACAATTCAGGTAGTTCCTTCATGTAAGTGTTAATACTTTCAATACCACCCTTTTCTCGTACATCGTTAGCCTTCTCGCGAAGTGATGGCGGTAGCCCAGAAGCATCATCAGTACTTTCCACTGCAGCCGGCAAATTTAGGCTAGCCAACACAGCATTTAAAGTTTGTGTGGCGTCCCGCAGTTTCATGATTCCCGCGTTGACCATTTCATTTTTACGCATATCTGATGCAGTTAAAGCACGATGCAACTCAACTGGCACGAGCTCAGAGAAAATGTCCTTGAAATTATTAGCCATCGGCGAAGCTAGTGGTAATGGCTTTGCAAGTTGAGCTTTACCAGGTGCAGATAAGGATGCTAAATCTGGTATCATTTCATTATATATGAATTCATTGTCCTTTGTGGACTCTGCTAGGTTCCGTTTGGCACGGTTGAAATAATCATCTAAATACGTTGTATTTCCAGAACGAGTTTGTGCTGCCTTGAAAAGATCTACTGCTGAGCGCAGTCGTGCTATTTCTTCTCCCACTTTTTTCGCAGCACGACACACCAAGCTTTGATATAGCTGTGTTAAAGCATGAAAACCAGCTTGTTTACCCGCTATCATTGGAATCCATTCTTTCTCCCATAAATTTCGTACAGACTCTTTTTGCATTGCGCGCAATACGTCAGCGTAGAATTCTTCGCACTGACAACATAGTTTCGCGACAAATTGATCCTTCATGCTATCTGCATTTGAAATTAAAAGAATTTTTTAATGAGGTTAACAAATCAAAACTAATATTAATTTCAATTACCTTTTATTGCCTTCCAAATAAAAACTTCTTGTGCCTGTGACACCATTAGAGCTTGTAATACTGACAATGTGTCTTGTGTTAGATCAGGCGTGGGTTCAGACGGAATTGCAGCTGGAGTTGCACCCTTAAGATACTGATAGATGCCGGCACTTTGCTGTAACAGCTTTATAGCCATTTTCATTTCATCGTCGGAATCAAGTGCTAATGAAGACGCCACATTGCTTTGTAAGGCGGCTATGTTAAAGAGAACGCAAACTTTCTCGTACAACAGAGAAGTGTGAGCTGAAATATATCAATGCATATTACTTTTCTTCGGGGTTCGTCGGATTTCGAAACTGATACATACTTAAACTAATTTTTCCACTGAAGATAGAACCCTTGTCGAATGCATCCTTCCACTTGAATGGAATCTGTAATTCGTTCACTGGAATTTTTGTTTCCAATGCACAAATTTGGTCATAATACCTATAATAGATATAATAAATAAATAAAGCTTAATACAGACATCAAGTGAATTAAATATTATTTAATCAGCGCAATTGTTGCTCTACACTATCTTGTCTTTTGTTGTTGAAGTGAGTCATTTTGCCTGAACGGACGTTTCAAATAATGTGAAGGGTTTATTTAATACTTTATAACACTACGACTTACGCATAGACAACTTCTAGAGAAGTCTCGTTCTTCTCGAAAAACTTCCAAATTGCTGTATTGCGTTGTTTCGCAAATTCATTTACTGCCTCCGAATAGTTAGATTTGTCCGATGACGTCGCGCCGCTGTAAGTGCTTTGGATGAGATTGTTGAGCGGCTTAATAATTTCCACCTCGGAGGGCTTCTTCAGTGGTACTCCAATTAATTTTGCCATTTTGTTGCACTTTTAATGGAGTAATAATTATCAAAGTATATTTAATACAAATTTCACTTTTTATGCCCCAATCGACAACTAAATTCCAAAAAAAACTCGTACTATTTCAAAAGAAAAAATCGGCAATGATGACGAATTGTGTTCAACTTTTGACGTTAGGCACAGCTGACAGTTTCTGCATTTGGGTTTGAGACTTGGCCTTGTCAGGGATGAGAATTGAGTTTAAAGTTTAAAAAGATTTTAGTTAATATTCCAAGAATGTCCAAAAAAATTAAATTGGGTATCGAACAAAAATACATATTCTAATTGGAAGATAATTCATTTATTGAACACAATCTAATTCATTATTTTTCTAATTGATTTATTTTTTCATTATTGGTTACAACTTGATAAATTTCATGTTAGTAGTTTTTTCAGTACATAAAGTAAAATGGTTTCATTTTAAGTTTGTTCTTTTCAATTTCCAAAGCATGGTTAAAAAGCAATATTATTATAGCTTCATTGATTAATAATTCAAATCCACTCAACAAGATATCATTTTCATTCAAAATGTCATAGTCTAGTTTAGTGATAAGAAGAAATGCACATCATACGTCATGATGAGAACTTGGTTAGATATAGTCGATGCATTAGACTACATTACATATGGAAATATAACATAGTATATGTAGATAGTTATGCAATCAAGACTTTAGTAATATTTCTAATAGGGCGAACATTCAAATCGACTCCTTGGCGACTGCACTATTGTTGTCAGTAGGCTCGACGATGCTCTGTTTCTCATTGGGAACCTCTTCAGGTTGGGATGTATTTAAATTGTTTTGAATCGGAGCTGGTGACGATACAGAATTCGATTCACTACCGGCGCTTGTGGTGTCTTCCTTAAGTGGTGGTGATGGGCTTTTTCGCGCATGCGATGGAGGTTGATAGGCCGGTCTTTGAACAAACATGTTGTCTATAATATGATCGATGTTCTCGGCGCTACCTAAGGGTGCTTCTTGACCAGTTGCAGATGTGGAGGAAACACTTGAACTCTTCGATGATTCATCCTTGCTTTCCTGTTGGATGCGTTGTTTACTTTTTTCAGAAGGAGGGAGTATAGGAATTGCATTTGTAGGACGTCGTTGCGGAAACATGACTGGACGTGTTGTTGCTTGGGCAGGGGGCACAAAATATGTGGTGCCACCCACAGTGTTATAGTTCTGATAATTGGTATAGTTTTGATACCCCGGCTGACCAGCAGTGGGTGGAGCAGCATTAGACGGTGCTGGAGCACCACCTGGAACTGGGTTCGGTCCACCGTAAGCAAGTGGCACCACTGGTGGTACCCCAGGAGTTGCACCAACAGCCTGCTGAGGTGGAGGCGATGCATACGCAATAGGTGGTCCTGTCGGCGCTGGTGTACCTTGGATGTAGTTCGTAGGGGGTTGAGGATATTGTGCCGGTGGTGGTGCCTGACCCGCAACGGCGGTTGCAGCGTATGCATCCGGTGCTGCTACGTAATATGTTGTTGGAGCACCGCCAGCACCCGCAGCTGCATATTGTTGAGGCTGAGGTGGTTGTTGAGCTGTTGGTGGAACCGTAGCATAAGTTGGTGGTTTCTGTGGAACAGGTTGTTGAGATGGTGGTGCTCCTTGAAGCCCGGCTGACACCTGTAAGGCTTGCATCTGAGCTTGTAGATTTTCCTGGTGATATAATTGCATCAGGTTCGCTTGGAGCATATGCTGATCTTGAATTAATATTGGTTGTGTTGTTACTTGCTGCTGTTGTTGCTGCATATGCAGTTGCTGCATTTGGTGTTGCTGATCTATGTTTTGAGTATCATGTTGCGATCGACGTATGCTTGAATAACGTTTTGGACGACCTTGATCGGGATGGTTTGCTGCACTCGATACAGGCATTGTTTGTTGTTGTTGTTGCTGCTGATGAGCTAACATCATATTAGCTTGTTGCTGCTGTCCAACTAATTGATTGTGATTGGCCAACGAGTGCATCTGGACGCTGCCAACATGACTTGGGTCATTGCGATTTTGAAGCTGTTGCAGGCGGGCTGATAAATTGGATGCCGGCAATGACTTGGATTGATTTCGTGAATTCTGATTCGACGACTGTCCAGTCATATGCTGATTAGAAATTTGCTTCTGTCCTTGTTCTATCTGTGCGTATGGTACTTCATGATTAGTATCGTTTTGCTGTGACTGAGCATGTTTTGCCTGCGATTTATCAGATGTTCTTAGTTGATCATTTGATTGTGGGTTCTGTGAGCGTGGTAAGTTTCGCTCTGTTTGTTGATGTTCTAACCTATTATTTTGAGTATTTGGCGTTGGGCCGTGAGCTCCCTGAGAATGATTCGGACGTTGTTTATTTTTGAACTCCATGGCTGCCTGTCGGGCAACTGGCTGATTTCTACCGAAATTTTTATTCTTGTTATTTCCTTTGCGCTGTGGATCGCGATCACGACGTTCACCTGAACGCGAGGAACGTTGTTGTGGCACTGCGGTGCTATTTACTGTTTTTTCTCCTTCCGATACTTGTTTTTTTTCAAGACGATTCTCTTTTTCTTCTTTTACGCTATTTGTCTTTCGGGGTTTGGTGCGCTCATTAAGTGCTGGGAATTCAGATGGCCTTGGTGGTCTTCTAGGCGTATTGCTCGCTTTTAAATATGCAGTTTCATCCTCCCAATTGCGAGAGTATTTACTCGGACCTTTACCATACCTACGGCGTCTGCGAGCACGTGGCGGAGCATCTTCATTGCGAATATCGTAACCATAAGCTGAAACCAATTCTGACCGTGATTTTGGAGCCTGCTCATTTGGATCAAACCGATCGTGAGACCAACGATCAACTCCTGACGCCGGTTGCCACTTCTTCATAGTTTTAGATGCATGTGAAATCGATGTTGGGGACTGGGGATTCGTACCATTTCCATCAATAACCTGTGCCTCATCAACAGCTTGGATGGGAGTACCTTCAGCACCTTCTGCCGTACGGTCATCGTGTTCGTAAAATGTACCTCGTTTAGGTATGTATTGTGGATTACTACGATCTTCGTCCACTTTTTTTTGAACATCATCTGCTTTATCTGTTCCAGCATCTGGACCTCGTTGCCGGTTTTCGTCAGTATCGTCTTCATCATCTTCTTCCTCATCTTCATCATCTTCATCGGATAGGCTTTCATCACCTTCGTCGTCCTCTTCATCATCATCGTAATCGTCATGTTCCCCGCCCTCTAGATCACTTGCGGTATCGTACTCAGAATCGTGTGGATGAGAATTACTAGATCGCTCTTGGGCCGGCGAGGTACCCAGTTCTGCTGCACCTGCATCATTACTGGACAATTTTGGAATGTCGGCCGCTGTCGCTGTGGACATATTTTCAACTTCAGCCATTTCAATAAAACTCTGCAATTTACTCTTAAGTATAAGCTATTATTAAACACTTGACTTTACAAAATATTACCTTTTATGCTCTTATTATTTTCCAATAATCGAATTCCTCCCTTTTCTTTATAATAATTTTTAGAAAAAAGGTGTTTTCCCCGCAACGCAATCGCCAAATCACAAAATAGAAAGTAAGAAATTGTGTGAAAGAAGAATTGAAGAGAGTAGTTTTCTTTTTAAGAACAATTATCTGTACCTCCTCTTTATAGAGCTCTCTCTCACTCTCTGGTGATACAATTTATGTCAAACTGTTACCATTACATCAAAGCATTGCCAGCATAAATCTACACAGAAATGTGAGTTTATTGCTCACGAAGGATCTTGAAAAAGGCAATAGATCTAAGATTTATACTGTTTTGTACGAACTCTTCTATGCCTTTTATAAAAATTAGTGAACAATTACATTATTCTTAATTGATGTGTATATTTTTAAAGAGTATTTTTTAGTCAAATTGAAAAAGTTATTTTAATCTATAATTTTAAAAACAAAAACAATTATGCTCAACACAAATGTTTACAAAGCGTACATAGGCACTAACACTGTTCCATATTGTTCCATTTTTTCTGAGTGCGAAGGAATGTCTGTTGAGTATTTTCGATTTAAGGAGAGGCTTTTCGTTCTTATTTTGAAAACATTTAGTTCCAAACTTATAAAAATTAGGATATTGGAAAAAAAATTTGAAAATAACTCTAATGTAACTATTTTTTCTACCACAGTAATATACAGTTTTTTTTAAAAACATTTATATGGTCGAATAAAACTGAAAAAATGAACGTATTGCACTGAAAATGATATCAATTTGTGGGAATTAGTCTTGGATCATAGTTTGTATTTAAATATGTAGACCGAAGAAAAACCTTTAAAACCTTTTGTATTTTTATATTTTTGATAAATAGTTAAATAAATTGCACACACGTTAACTCTTAATACATCAATTACATGGCAATTAGTATTTAACTTCATATTAGATATATGTATGTATTACATAAATTATAAATTACAGTTATTTACATCCTCCAATAATTGTCTGATCATGCGGAATGTGTCTTTAAAAACTTCGTTGTATTTTTGAGCACTTGTTTTATTGCTATCACGGAACGCCGACGTAATAATAAAGAGCCTATAAAATTTTACAAAACGTTAGGATTCGTATTTTACTTATTAAACATCAAATTTACTTACGCCTGTGAAGTTATGGAATAAAACACTCCATAACCGTCTACAAGCATGGGAGCTACAAAACCTACATTTGCCGAGTACCCTAAGGTGCTCGTGGATAGCACGAAATTACCGCCTCCACCACTCTTCAAGTATAATGGATCCGAGAAAAAATCGGGAATTTCCAATTTATTTTCATACGCTATGCACCATAAACCGAACAAGTGACGGTCTACACCGTGACCCTTGCGAGCTTCATTCATCATGTGATTGTGATGTTGCACTGCAGTTTTAAAACTATTTGCAATCTGAGTTTTGCTGGCTTTAGGATCTGTGGCAATTTTCAGGAACTTGTGTACCTCCGACGTGCACGATCGCAAGGTCTCCGTCCGCCCATTGTAATAATGTCGCATAAGAGCAGTCTCATACGTTGGCGCTATTCTGTACAACAATGACAGGAAAGATTATTATATAGTGTATTGAACATTTCTATGTAGTTTTACTCGTTGTGCATTTTTGTGTAGGCAAGCTGCATGACAACCTGGATAAAGGAGTCCGGATGCAGTTTGCACGTTTTAATGAAATCCTTGCCATAATCATCAAAAACTGTGTATGCTACAACAACATTGGTGCGCTAAAATAATACAAAATTAAAGGTCAATCAAATATAAGGTACATAATAAGTATTTGCCTACTCTGTTATCACAATCAACCAACATTCTTTGGATTTCAGTCCTTAAAGTATCATTCAAGTCGAATTTCAGCTCAGTCAGTCCTACTTGCACAGACTGGACTTCGATCTCCCTCCAGTCTGGCTCAGGAACCTCAAACAAGCTTAGCTGAATATAAGTGACATAGCTGACGCTAACAGTACCATCATATGCGGAATGCTAGTGATAAGAAAAGAGCTTAGTCATTTGTTTATATTACTTCACCAGTTTTCTCTAATAGCATGTACATACTTCTCCAACGCAAGCGAATTTGCCGTTCTTATATGCAATAAATGTGCTGCTGCGATCTCCCCACTTTGAATGATAGTCTCCATTGATGGCCACCTGAGCGACCTCTTCGTAATCCTTGGGTTCACTCTCATCGAAAACTAAGACTACGCTCGAACTTTCGACTAATTTTAAGATATCTATGTTGTTTGGTGAAACTTCTCGAAGAATTTCACGATTCTATATGGAAAAAAGTTTGTGAATGGTAATCTTTCGGTGGACCATTGTTTGTGCAAACCTTAGCCCAGCTACTGCGTTCATCGTGTGTAAGGACGGGTACACAATCGCCTATAGGTTCGTAGTCCAGAATGCTGCGAACTCGTTGCAGTATAACGAGAATATCTTGTGGAGTTAATATTGTGCCATCCTTGTGGAGGCACTCGAATATGAATAGTCTGCCCTTGCCCGAAATTAGACCATGAGTGGGGGTCTTTCCCTCCGTGACTAAGAAGAGCATAGAAAATCATTATTACATTACCATTTTCAAGAACGGGATACAAACGTTACCTGTTCTGAAGTGTTTCTCAATGTGATCAATGTCCGCTCCTGGAACTCGACACGTGGAGAAGAAGCGCTTGTACAAGGCTGAGGAGTACCTTATTTTGCCCCCGTTCGAGGAGAGTGGCTTAATCGTTGCCTTGTGTAGAAGATTCCAAAACTCGATGGTATGAAAGGTCATGCGAGCTAAATTCTGGAAATGTATTTCATGTTCAGCAGTTATTTTTGTTTTGTTGTTTATGTTAATTTAAGTTTAACCTTTAGGAGATAGTCTGGCGTTTCGGAAATATCCAATATATCCAACCTCAGAGGCATTGCCATTACGATGTATGGATTCAGTGGGAATCGCAGCATGTGATACGCATACGAATCCCACCATCCATCCAGCCAATTTTTCAATCTAGACGCGCGCTGCTTCAATTTAGCGTGTAGTTGAGCGCCGATTCCATTTTCGAATTCCGTAATGACTTTGCGTGAATTTGCCAATTCTTCGGGGGTCCCGAAAGGGATGAGACTTTGGTAATAACGCTGCATGGTATCCCTTAACTCAGGCAACGGCAGTGGAGGCAGCGTCTCATCAAAATCATAGGTATTTTGACCATTTTCATCCATATAATAGATACTTTTACGATCCATTTTGTAATTTTACTAATAATAATTACTATTGTGTTAGTTTTATATCATAATTCATGTTCGATGTCATAGAATAATAGCTTGAAATACAAATAAAGTAACGTACTAAAACCTTTGAACAATTGCGTGTTCAAGTACTGACTCACTAATGATTAAAAATGAATGAAAAATTAGGATTCACGGATAATGAACCTAGAATCAGTGTATAGAATTGCTAATACTAGCGAAGTGTTCAAGAGTCTTTTAATATTAATGAGTATTATAATGTTAAAATTTTAAAATTATAATTAAGTATTAAAAATGCATTAAATATTAAAAAACTAAAGAATTAATTAGTTGTTCGTCGAGCGGTGAAGACTGAAGAAAAATATTATGAATTAATAGAACTTATCCACGGTCACTTGGCATATCAAAATTAACAAAATTCTGTAACATCAATTACATACAAATAGAATTTTATATATAATTCGTTTGATAACAATTTAAATTCTGTTTAAAACGTTTTTACGTATTAGTATAAATTTCTTAATTCAACTTCAGTCCAGTAAAAGTACTATTTATTTAAACTTTGGACTTTCAGTTCATCACTGTTGTATTTTGAAATCATAGTTGTCCACCATTATTTTTGTCAACAGACGATAATTATCATTCTACACATGCGAAATTTACTAAAATTATGACTGACCTTTGCACCAAGTAGCGTTTATGTTTAGAAAAATAAAAGAGAATTGTGGGACTACCACTTCCTCGTATTGTCGCGGCACGACTGATGCAAAAATAGTCTTTAACACCTTAGCAATTGAGAAAACAACCGATAAACGGGTACAAATTATATTGAATAAACAAAGTTAGTTAATCGCTATCGCGTTGACGAAATCGTATGTAAATCTATTATGATATTTAAATAAACTTTGAACGTCTGCAATTCTCGACTCGAAGGAGAAGAAAAAGAACATTGGAATGCACAGAGACACAGATAAGATTATTAGACTTGTGTCATGGGTTCGTGTTCCAGTGATGTCACTATACCTATCTACTATATCAGAATCCACTAATATCAAAACAAAAATATTTTACGATGGTGTTATGATTGCAGTTATTGTGGAATATAAAAGTAAACAAATCTTAAGTATAAACTAAAAAAGAAATAATTGAATCTTTTATTTTTTTATTTCTTGATAGCTATTTTATAATTATCTAGTATATTTATTTTTCTTACGCTTATAAACACGTGAAGACTTAATGAATTAATACATTCACTAACCTAATAAAACTTGTTTTAATTCTTGTTTTGTATACTTTATATACTTTTCATTTATCTTGTTAAAGAGATTGCATCCAATTCTACTTTGGACTTTGAACTACCAGACATGTTGATTATTACTCCGATGGAAATAAAAAAAAAATATCTGGTTACTTTATATAAATATAAAGTTTATTTACCTTAATAACTCTAATTCACAAACTGCAACTTGCACCTATATGTAGATTAGTAGGTCAAAGGCACTATGAATGAAAACAAACACAAATTGTTCTCGAATTTCAAAACAAAAATTGCTACACATAGACACACGACTCTGATTAAACAGATGTTTAGTTATGTTTACAAAATATGAATAACAGCTGTTCAGCGAATACAGAAATATCACTGACAAATTTGGCAGCACAATCCAACAATGTTAACGCAATCGACCGATAGTGAACGAACCCTCTAAATGGACAACACATCCGGTAAGATCTAAACGTAAATTTAGCAACAATTATCATTCTCGCATTTTTACAGAGATGTTCAGAATACCAAAATTTTAGAAATGTAAAATATAAAAAAATATATTCCGTAAATAATTAAAAACTAGCTTACTTAAAAATACCTATAAAATATATGCAGCAATAAACGTACTAATATAAATATTCAATATTTCGATGTTTGTATATTTGCTAGGATATCCGTAAGTACATACATTTTCTATTTACTCAAACTTGTGCGTAAAATAAAAATTTGTTTCTTTAGTAGTTCCCTAAATGTGAAACTTCAAAATAAAACGATTCTTGTTCTCTGCATGTGAAACTACAGTAGTGTTCAAACTCACATAATCTTTCATTAGTTGTTCTTCCTTTAATTGTTATAATTTATTTTCTCGCTATTTAAATTTCTTTTAGTGACCTCAGGTACCGAAAAAACAGTTTATTAGCAGTACGAGAACTAGATGTCATCCGACTTATTGTAAATAAGAAATAAATATATTTTTAGTATTTTGAGCGACACTGTCGAGTTCCTGGAACCATATTTATTGTTAAGTTATTCGTTGCTCTTTTACTGCAGTTAAAAGCACCCAATATGCTATAAGAACTTGCTATGGGAAAGAGAACTCTATAGATATTTTAAATAAAATGTTAAAGACATTTTTTTTGAATTAGTAACAATTTAACAAAAAGGTTTTATAAATAGGTAGAACTTTAACAGTACAGACTTAAATGATTTAGAAGTTTGATTATATAACGTAAAATCAAAAATTTATATATTTACTCCTAATTTCAAAAATTATATTTATTGTATATATATGTAATTATAAAATGTAAATTACAAATTTTCATTTAAATTTCGTTAAAATTTATTTGATTGTCAATATAATTGTAGTAAAATAAAATATAAATGTGTATAAATATTTATGAAAATGACTCCGATTTTTTCATTAAATAACTCCCGTAGTATGTGTTTTATTCTTCATTTCAAATATTTGAGTAATATGTCACAACGCCCGCAACACTGTTTCAAAAATAGAAACCGTTACAAAAATGCATACGATTTACTATATGACAGCAAAAAATCGAATTCTCGGAATTCGAATTCCAACCATTTTGGCGATTTGAAGCAATCGGACTTTTTTAGCAAAACACGTCGGATCGCCCTGGCTTGCTAAAAGAAATTAGAATTATAGAGAATTGTAAATTTTTCTATTTTATTGTGGTTTTAATTGCAAATAAAGTACATAAGTTTTGTTTATAAATTGATTTGAGTTGTGTTAAAGAATTGAGTAAATTCTGTAAAAGTTTACAAAGGAAATAACGACGGGAATAACGGCATTTAGTTAAATACACATAGTTTTAATACACGATACGATCATGTACCGCGTCGACGCACAGAAGGTTCGTTTTTAACTGTTATATTTAATGTTTTATTGTTGTAGCTTATTATTTTTTGGCCTTTTTCTCAGGATTCATTTCCAAACTTTGTGGGACTAAATATGAAGTGCTATCAGGAGATGTACTTGGACACATCAAGTACACACACATCTCCGAGCGTTTCACCTTCCTCGTCTAGCTTGTCTTCGCTGACTCCGTCACTGCCATCGCCAGTGGCGTCCCAGTCTGCAGAAGTCGCCATGTTGCAAACACCACAGCAGCCACATCAGAATTCTGGTAATGGTGGATCTCTCACTTCGCCTGCCATTGTTGCTGCCCAAAATCCAATGCAGTTGCAAGCGACGAGTATGAATTCGGTATGCAACATGCATCAACATTTGTATCAACATCTTCAACATCATAACCTTCAGCAACAGCATCAAAATTTGCAACAGCAACAATTGGCAGCTGCTGCAGTTGCACAACAACAATTGGCATTGGCAGCAGCAGCTGCTGCTAACAGCAGTCAACAGCAGGATGAAATTTCAAAGTCGTTGAAGATGTTTGCAATGTTGACAGCTTACAAGACAGGCAACGGTAAGTTTGGCGGCAATAAATTGGTTAAATTTTTTCATTTACATCCGTTTCCTTTTTTGAGTCGTGCAGATTCAAACTAGGAAATTGGATTTTATCATTACCCATGTTTCCAGTTAGAATTGCAATATCTAATAAGAATTCAGTCTGCTACAACGGTACTGACATCTGCACAAATTTCTTAGAATTTCGGATTCGCAGAATTGCGGTTTGAAATCTGCACAGATTTTTGTTACCCCAACAGCTGATACCAAATTAAATAGAATTGCCACAATTCTCATATTTTTTGTCTTATTGCTATTTTGTTGTTTGCTTTTGTAGAATCCCCGCATCCTTCGATTCCCGTTGATGCCATAATGCAAGACTTCGCGTGCAATGGCTACATTTGCGATGAACTTAATCGCTATCAACAGTACCAAGCAGCGATGCAGTTTGCTGCTAACAGCAACAATCTTGCAGGTAATGCTGCACATAATCCTGGCAGCAACAGCCAGAATGTACATTTGAATGTGAATTTTCATGATGTACGCAATAACTTGTGGAAGATGTTGCCAGCACATATGCAGCACACACATGCAGCAACAGCTGCTGCTGCTGCCGCAGCTGCTGCAGCGGCTGCCGTTAACATTGACTATAACAGCAACAAAAAATCACAACCAAAACGTTTCAACGGTATCAAGAACGATAAATATGTAAGTAAAAACATATTTCATTACCAATATTTTTATGGATATGTGTCATTATCACTTATTGCAGACTCCGGCTAAGCATTGCGTTTTCTGTGAAAATAACAATGAGCCCGAGGCCGTTGTCAAAAGCCACGCCGTACGCGATTCGCTTGGCAGAGTTCTCTGTCCAAGACTAAGAACCTACATATGTCCGATATGTAAAGCATCTGGCGACATGGCGCATACTGTCAAGTATTGCCCACAAAAGCCAATCATTACGATGGAGGATGCTATCAAAGCGGAGTCGTTCCGCTTGGCCAAAGGCACCTACTATAAACAACAAATGAAGATTTAATCTAAATTGAATCCAAAAATCTTTGATAGATTTAGGCGCTCGATGCGCAATCGATTTTAGTTATTAAGCTATTCGTACATATAAAAAATGTACGCTTCATTTGAATTAAATACTTAGTACAAAATACTCAAACATTTTCAATTACGACCTTATCTCCAAATTTGAACTTTAAATTTATAATTTCCATTATATAATCATTATATATGTCACTATTATGAATTATTTATTGATTTTTAATCAGTTCACTGGATTTCATATCGTTGAAATTATCGTTATTTTTATTTGAGAACTTTTAATCTGATATTGTTAATTTAATCTTATAGTTGTTGAGAAATAGTAATCTCATACTCAAATGAATTTTCTCTATTATTTAACAATTGAAATTTAAGCCAATTCTTTTTAAATTTTTTGACCCAATATAATTCTATAATTTTCGATGACTTATAAGAATTTAAATGTGTCTGGACTTCGCGTTCATTCGTTTGATATACATTGACTTAACATATTCAATCATTCTCAAAGTATCGTGTTTCGTTGGAAATAATATTGTTAGAACATTCTGCATATATTAAAATTATTTTATTTCCATTCAATAATTTTAATTAAAAGTATTTGATATTTTATATGTGAAAATGAAGAAAATATTTAAACTCATTACGTTTTATCGAATTAAATGTATATTTTTAATAAATCATGAAATTAACTACGATATTGTTTCATTTTTCCACAAACTAAGGTCACCAAATATATTTGGACGACTGAAGTTTGTTGTACAACCGCCAGCTTTTATAGAGTTGAGATAATGATGAAATTACACTTTTTGTGAGAACAGAATATTTTCACAAACTGGCTGTGCATTGAGTTTTGCGCGATATTCACACCTACACGTTTTCTTTGCTGCTAGTATGGGTTTTAACAGATGTAAAAACAATTATGCTTAAGTTTTTTCCATTTATTTTCGTAATAAACAATCCTGTTTTATCTTATACTATTGGTCATAAACTGCATCTCCTGATCGTAATTTTTCGAAAATTGCAATGAAAATTCCATCAGCATAATCTTCTTCTGGACGAGTATATATGCAGTTTTTTCCGATTTTCGTGTACTCAGGATTCCCTGTACGAGCCCACTTATTACGTAGAGCCTTCTTGCCACTCAGTAATTTGAATTGAGGATTTAGTTCCAAGCAACGCTTAACAACCTATCGTGGGAAGAACATATTTCGATATTAATTTATGGGAAAATAGGAGATTATTTGGGAACCAACCTGTTCATTTTCCTCTTCATATAGTGAGCATGTTGAGTATGCGATACGTTTCACATCAGGAAATGCGCTCATCGCATGGAAAAGCATTTTTATTTGGAGACCAGCCAGTTTATTTAAACGTCGTGGATCCTTTTCATCTGGATCAAGAGACATTCGGTTTTGCATACCTGATCCGGAGCATGATGGGTCGACGAGTATGTATTCTACGGAGGGACAGCGACTTTGATCTATACGAAATTAAATTACGTTGTTATATAATTAAGAAGATATTTTTAAGAGATTGTCTTACCAATTGTTAATGCATCTGCATTTATAGGTTTGACTATTTCACATCCCGCAGACTCTGTCATGTTGCATAGGAGACGATACCGTTCCGTATTTTGCTCCACTGCATAGATGGTGCCCTTATTTTGCATCACGTTCGAAACATGTATCGTCTTCATGCCAGGTGCTGCGCACATATCTAAAACAACAGATCCAGCAGGTGGATGCAGAAGTTCAGCGACCAAACAGGTGCCCTAAAACGTATAACAAATTTTTAGATGTGAACTAAAAATGTTTTTCATTTGTACCTTATCTTGTAACATGAATTTCTTCTCCTTCACGAACTGATGGCACGCCCAATAATGCTTTTGCTTCGCGTGAAACACCAACAAATCATCTAAATGCATGTCAATCAAATATTCGTCCTCTTCAAGAGAGCATAGCGCGTTCAAGTAATCATTGTATGACTCGAAGGGAGGATGTTCCTTCTTACGCCAATTCTCGGAATCAAGTAGTTCAATGGCCTCTGCTATGGTGATCAGGTTAGTGTTGACGCGTACATATCTTGGTTTTGCATCTGAGAAAAGGTAAAACAAAATAAAACATCTGACTTTTACAAGTAAGGACAATTTATTGAAAAAATGTAAGCCATTTTGAACGTCACTGATTACAATAAAATTAAAAAAAAAAATACTGTTTTCTTATTAATGATTGTAATCCGAAAGCATCCGAATTCATTCACTAATTGTCCTTCTTCTGTGAAACAATTCGTTGCGGCTGACCATCACGAAAAGCTTTGAACACATAGAGGCATATGATCATATTAACGACCAAGACTGAAGCCAAAACTGAAAAGCAATTTGTTTGGAACGCGGTGAACTCAAACGCTTCATCCAACCACGAACGTACACCGTAAAACGTAGCAAATGGGAATGTAAACATCATAGTACTGAAGACCAGTAACCACATGAAGGCTGCAGTTCCGCTCTCCTCATTGGGCGATTCCATCTCGTCAGCTTGGTCAATTGCATCACCAGGCGATTCATCGCTGGTCATAATATTTAAATCACTTTTGGGCATTCTTGATCACGTCAAAGTGGCTTTCTTTCAAAAAATAATGGAGAGGGAAACCACTATATGCTTGCCTTTCTTTTTCGGTACCACTGACTCTTCCCCGCCTAAAGCCTCTAGCAGTTTCTCTTTGTAATTGCGTACGGTGGATACGGGTTTGCTGTCGCCGTTTAGTTGCTTCCTACCGAATATAAGTTCGGTTACCAATATTTTGCACAGTGCAGGGCACAGTCGAGGGTTATCCTCAAGGATTCTTGTCTGTTCGATTGCGTTATCGATAGCGCCACGATTGTCTATGTATAACTTTAGCACAGCTTGCATTCCTCGCATACGCTGAAACAAAAAATGAGCTGTTGAATTTTGACATTTCTAGCTCGGGACTATTTTCTAAAATATCTGCGCTGCGGCGAACCACTTACCGCATGTTTTTCCTCAAAAATCAACGTTTTCAAGGATTTTTTACGTTCTAAAGCAGCTTTCAACACGGAAGCCACGCGTTTGTATTGAGTCGGAACTTTAACAGAATGATTAAACCCCATTTTCTCACCAAAAAGCGAAGAAAACAAACGACAAGTTTACTTCGCACGTGACCGTTTGACAACTGAGCAGCGATGCATTTAACACCACATGGCGTTGCCAACTTTGTTGAAACTGTGAAATCTGTAGATCGTACCGTGCGAGGGATTGATGGAACCATATTTTCGAAAATCATAGTTGAAATAGAGAACTTATTTGTGAATTAAATAATCCAAGAAATAAATAAAATAACAAGAAATGTCGATTTTACAAATCTATTTTAATATATTTGTTAAAATAAAATATAAAAATTAATACAATTACAATTAGTGTTAAGTACTTAGTTCAGCAAGAGAAGTTCCTCAGATTAATCTATTGTTTAGAAACGAAAGACTCAAATGTCATATTGTAGTTAGATGGACTACTATTGTGGGTTTGCTAAAAAATAACGATTCAGATGGCAAATATTCGTTGATATACCTGTTAATATAAACTGTGCTCAACCTGCCTTTATATATATTATACTATTTCTCTATTAGATCACGACACCGCAAAGGATCATCCTAACGTATAGACTTCAAAATTCGCTATTGTTCACTGATTCTACGTGAAATTTTTCAAAATGTGCAATTTAGTCGAAATCGATCTGGACGAAGATGGGTGTGGTTTGAATGTGCTCGAAGAAGCAGAAGCTGTGGATGATGGTTGGACTAATGCGGATGATAGCGAACCTCCACCACCAGCTCCACCTGCACGACCTTTGGACAACAATGGATTGGAATATTCAGTTACTGGGCTATTGCGCAACTTTAGCGACTTCTCAGTAGATAGATAATCCGGTATGGGTGGCGGAATTTCGCCTCGGAACGGCCTGAACTGCGGAGTGTTTCGTATGAGTTCCTCAATTTTGGAGAGGCCGTGATTTTGTCGCCGCAGACTAGAGGAGTCGCGACCGTCCAACTTTGGAGGCAACACGAGCGACGTGTCCACCAATGCCTTTCCATCATATGTGACCACCGCGCCACTGGGCAAGGCCGAGTGAGGCACCTTCCGATTGTCGGGCGGTAAGTAGTACGTGTCGATACGTTCCGCCGCCTGTGCCTCTTTGTCATCCTCCTCCTCATCATCCTCATCACCATCATCATCTGCGACATTGACTTCACCGGTGCCATCGCCGTCGGCCTCTGGCTCGGACTCAGCCTCGGCTAACTCATCGTCCATGTGTTCCGAATCCAATTCGACTTTGTAGTTATGCTTCTCATCCTCCATCAAGTCCTCGACATCGGCACTCGCATCATTCCACTCAGTGACGGCCGCGTCCCTGGGCACCATATCGTCGGCGTCCGGATCGTTGAGGAGATCCTCGATCGTGGGATCGCGCAGTTTTGCCGCAGCCGGCATGTCGCCTCCAGAGGCCGTCAGGGGCGATGCCACCGACAGGATGGGAGACGACGATATGATCTTCCGAATGATCGTGGCATTCGTGCTGTCCGGGGGCGAGGGAATGAACATCGGCTCGAAGTTCAAGTGCTGGGTGCCCTTCTGGGCGGTCAGGAAGAGCGTGTCCGTCTCCATCACCTCGTCGATCTCCGAGCCTGGGTCTTCGCGACGATGCGCCGCCGGCTGGGCGGCTTCCGGGACGCCATCGTCGGGCTGGTGGCGTATGATTGGACGGAAGCCACTCTCGACCACAACGGAGTCGGGCTTGAACCCATTGTTGACGGCCGGCTTCATTGTGGCGATGTCGCGGGAGGAGGGCTCCTCCTTGACCTCATGCACATCGAAGGGTTTCTTGAACACGGGCGCCGGTGGCGTCGCCGCCGGGATGGGCAGCGGCTTGATCTTGTCCGGCAGGTGGGTTGACGGCTTGGAAGCGAAGAACGGCTTCTTCTCGGACTTCTTGTTGGCGTTGCTACCAAAGGCGAAAGTGTTCAGATTGTGCGAGTCCTGCGGCGTGAGGTCGGTGTAGGGCACAGGGATCACCGGTTTGGGCATTGAGTGGAGCGTGACGTCCGCTTTCCGCTGGTTCACCAGCTCCGTGGGTTGTCCGAGGAGGAGCACGGAGGCGGCCAGTGGCTGAATCGGGAAGGGCTTCTCCTTCACGAAGGGCTTCAGCAGGCCGGGCACCGGCTTGCGGTAGTGATTGACTATGACCGAGGGCTGTGGCAGAGCCGAGGCCGATTGTTGCTGCTGCTGCTGAGGATGCGGATGGCGGTGCAGTTGCTGAGGCAGAACGGGCTTGGATTGCGGGAGTTTCTTGACGGGTCCTGGGAAGGGGCGCCGGCCGGGCAGCTTGACCGGCCGGAAGAGCGGGGCGTTCTGGGGCGGGCGGAGGTATTCTGAGAGACCTATGGTTTTCTGAGATTGCGCTGGAAGGTTGTTAGTAAAGTTAGTGGCGTGATGGTGGTGCGGTTGTTGCGGATGAATGTGGTGATGATGGGGTTGTAGCATGTGGTGGTGACTGAGCTGATGGAGATGATGGTGGTGATGAGGAGCGATGTGCGTTTGTGTTTGCGATGGGGGCGAGCCCGACGCCGCTGTCGCCGTTACTGACACCGATGGATGGTGCGACTGTGGCTGTGACGGTGACTGTGACTGTGATTGTGATTGCGACTGAGATAGAGTATTCTGTGGCTGTAGTATGTGTGTTTCGCCATGCAGGATTTCGGGCGCTGCCGTCGAAATGAGCGGAGGCTTTTGAGGCGGAATCGCATTGGCGGCCACTTGGGGCACGTGCGACGAGGGCGGCAGCAGCGGAGGCGGCGGCTGCTTCGGTGCGGGCGGCTGACTGTTGTGCTGTGTGTGTTTGTATTGGCCGGCCGGGGCACCCGAATACGAATTCTGCTTACTCCTCAGAATGCTCTCCTCGAGAGCTTCAGCAGCGCGGATTCCATCTGAAATCAGTTTAGTTATTTCCGTTGATTTCGTTATTTCAAAAGTCAATTTAGGCGGTGTTCCGTTCATATTGTGATTCTTAATCAAATCGGTTTGGTGCTTCAATAAAAAATTATCGTTGGGGCTGACCTTGGTTTCGTGACGGATCGACGATTCGGCGGCGATGTCCTCCACCGCGGCCTTTACCTCGTGCTTTTCAGAAGCCGCGTATGTCGCATCGTCGCACGCGTCGTGGACGTGGATCTTCCAGCCGAGGTAGCGGTGCGTGAAGCAATGGTAGTACACCGTATCGGGCGTATTGCGATCGGGCTTCCACGTGATCACCCCGGGCTCGCCGGGATCGCACTTCAGCGTCAGCGTACGCTGGTAGGCGCCGAACGACTGGAAGTCGTCCGCCGGCGGCCCGTCCACGTTCGGCGTCCAGTTGCACAGGCGGCCCACGCCGATCGGCGACACCTTGCCGGACCGGGATCGTGTGACTCCGGCGTATATCCGAATGGCCTGCGAGCCAGCCAATTGATTGGCATCGAGTTGAAGTGGGTGGGGTTGAATTGGATTATATTCAATTGGATTAGAATTGATTGTCAGTTGGGGCATCGTGGGCGGGACTCACCTGCTTCTCTTCGTCGCGCTTGTGCTCGTAGCCGCCTACGGGGTCGTCGGTGATGTAGAACGGGTGGTACTTGGCGGGGATGTCCGGGTTGTTGCCGCCCTCGACGACGAACGTGTACGTCTTGCCGCGCACTACGTGGATCTCGGGAATCAGCAGCCCGTTGATGTACCACGATATGCCCCAGCCGACGTGTCCTGTCGGCCAAATGCCATGGTGTTAATAGGAAGTTGAACTGACTAGGAACCGCATTCGACATACCTGTGATGGCGGGGTAGCCGTGCTTGCCGCCGGTCGGCCCCATCTGGGCGTAGAAGACGCCGTCCTCGGGTTCGTAGCACTGGATGGCCGGGATGTCCCAGGGCTCGTTGGTGCTCGCCGGCTTCGGCGTGGGCACCGGCCGCTGTTGCCGCTGGACGGCCGTCGTGTCGGGCCGCCGGCTCTGCGGCAGGGCCTGGGGGCCGCGTTTGTCGTAGAACTCCGCCTGGTCCTCGTCCGCGGTCTCGCGGAAGGGCGGCACCGGCGCGTTCGACTCGGTGTAGCCTTGGCTGTTGTCTTCGATCTCCTCGAGGCTGTCGTCGGCCGGCGACTTGAGGCCCTCGGGCATGGGGCAGTTCCAGGTGGGCTGGCGGCCGAAGTCGATCAGGTGGGTGCGCTTCGTGTACTGCGAGTGGAAGGAGGCCTCCTGCCGCTCGTTCAGTGGCCCGATGGCCCATACGATCGCCTGCGAGGTGTTCACGCCGATGGGCAGGTCGTACTTGTCGGTGGCCTGCAGCGCCCGCTGGTAGGTGACGATCGAGTAGCCGTTGACCATCGCGGCGTTCAGCAGGCGAATCGAGTTGGTGTTGTCCTGGCATAGGCAATCACAATTAGTACATTACACATCGTTCAGTCGATCGACCGACCGATCGATCGACCGGTGGTTGGTGGTGGGTCACCTGTAGGTTCACGTCCGGACACGTGCCCCGGCCGCCCGAGCACTGCGACTTGTCGTCCAGGTAGTAGTCCTGGGCGTATCCCTTGCCCGTCTCCTGGTCCACCCAGGCCACGACCACGTCGGCTCCGATCATCTGGGTGCGGTCGCGCGACGGCGAGATGCCGAAGGACATGTACTCGTTCTTGTCTGTGGTGCGAGCAGACGGAGAACAGAGAGAGGGAGAGGGAAGTATTAGAAAGAATGATGCATCACGGGCGATTCTTAAGGGAGTGAGACGTGGAATGCGAGACGTAAACAATTTCATCAAAGTGGACTGGTCGGCGTGCGAAAGTCGTCGACGGGATCAATGATGGATCAATGAAAGTACAATTCTACGTAAACGCAACTTCAGCTCGCGCTCTCTCTCCCTCTTTCTACTATCCCACTATCAATCTATCTATCTCACTATGTATCTCTCTATAGACCGACATATTTCGAAGCCAAATGTGTGTGAATGTCTGCAATTGCGAAAGCTTCACAGCAGATCGCATTCCATTGCGGACTCCATGTGGAGAACAGGAAAATTTCTCTCCGTTAATTGAACTGTTTCCTTCTAAAGTGCATCCGATAAATACGCAATAACAACAAGATAGACAACAACAATAACGACGACGACGACGCAAGCAACCACTGGCATAATGTACATCATCAGCATAACTGACATGACTAGTTAAGAGTCGGGGGCGAGAGGAAGAACGTCCCAAATGGCCAAGACCAGTGGCAGGCAGCGGTCAGAAAGAAGTCGTCATTCTTGCCACATTGTTGAGAGCCCGGCATGCAGGCGCACCATCTCGATATGGTCGGGGCACGCGTTCACAACAACAATAGCAGGAGCAGCAACAGCAGCAGCAAGAGCACCAGGAACCATATCAACAACAATAACAAGGGTTGGAATGATGTTTGTGTTGCCACAGTCTGGCCTCGCAAACAGCGACCGGAATGGAAGAATCAGGACTTGATCGATGGCCATTGAGTGGTTCTGACGACCGACGATCGAGGTCCAGGCCCGGGACCAAACGAGGCCCATCGGGAAAATCGAGGCATGTCTGAAGCATTGCTCGAGCGGTTTCAGATCTGATCAGACCCATATCCCGATGACATGGGAGCTTTTTTGCCGTGTAGCCGGCCGGACTTCTGCAGCCAACGCCGACGTCTCCGACGAACGCAGGCGGGAGCATCTTCGGTGCAGGCGCAAACGGATGGATGTGGTTGAACTTTCCGGTTTCACCTTCTCTTCTTTCGCGATGGCTGGATCGTGTGGCTGGCCGGGTCGCCGCCAGATAACGAAACGGCCGGTGGAGTTGGCTCTGCAATTACGCGGTGACGCTGTTGTTGTTGCTGTTGTTGCGCTGGGGATGGTGCCGATGATGCTGCGGCTGCCGCTACTGCATCGCCTTCCTCTACATCAGCAACCTCCGGAGCCTCCGGTCGCCGTGTTGGTGGCGATGGCGAAGGCGATTATGCAATAACCTGTCGTAATTTGCAACTTGTTATTCTGCCAACAACAAAACGGGAAGCTTCGTTACTAACTGGATTTCGGCTGATGGTTTGCTCAACACTGAGCGAATTAAGGCGCTGATTTTTGCTCTTGTTGCTTTATTTCTTGTCGTGATTGTGGTGTTTTCATTTTGCTTTTAATTTCAATTTCTGGTGTGTTTATTTTTGGGTTTCGCGGCTTCACATTTGGACAGTGATATTAATTAAGACGAAAACAAAACACTTGGTTTCGTCTGTGATTTGGCCGACTCGCCTTGGACGCGTGCGCGGGGGACCATCGAGGGGTGGGGGAGGGGGTTTCTGCAAGTAGTTTGGGTCATCGATACTCGTGGTCGAAATTAATTGATTTAACATCCATTTACTTCTACAAGAGCCCGCCGAGTGGCTTCGCTTGATCCGAAGTCCCAAAGTTTCGATCGGTTTCGTGCCGATCGCCTCTTAGTACGAGGGAGATAGAGCGAGAGGGAACGAGAGAGGGAGAGAGGCTCTTCAGAGAAGAAAAAAACCTGATTTGATATTTTTGAAGTTCACACAAATAGTTTTCGATGGAGCGTTTTAAATTCTATGTCGTAGACTCGATGTTTTGTTCTCTTCTACTTCTTCTGGCACCTTCTCGCTTCCCACTAGCAGATGTCCATAAAAGGCCATAAAATACGTTTATTTATGTTATTGTTTTCTCGTTGTTATTGTTCAGTTTTTAGTGTTTTGTTTGTTTTCTTCCTCGATTTGATTCATAAAACTTAATGGTGTTTGTTTTTTTAATTTTGACTATTGTCTCTCGGGTTTTCATTGTTTTAAAGGTTTTATTCGTGGTTTTATTGGCGGTTTTATTGGTGGTTTCAGTTGTTGTAGTTGTTAACTTACCCAGTTTGGCAACCAGTTGCACCACGATGCTCTCACCAGCGACGGCCCATCTCACCTCGAAGGCCAGGTCGTCGTACAGAACCTCGCAATTCAACTTCGACTGGAATGTGAACGGGGAAATTTCGAGATTATTTCAACAGCGACAACTGGGCGGCTTCCGGTGCTGCCGTGGCCTGGCTCGGGCGGAACTAATGCTATGTGAATGGTCCCGAGGTCCAATAAATCGAGACGAAAGGATTCGAATCGAATACGAATTCCCTCCCACTATGTAAACGGATCGTCCGTCGCCTCTAGGGAAGATCAGGGGACGCAGGGTCGAGGTCCTAACCTCCTCGAAGGTCCTTAAACTAGGCTTGTAGAGTGCTTGAACCCGCCCACTATCGGTTAGTAAGCGATAGCGATGAGGCGAATAGTCGAACTATACCAACGAATAGTGAAGAAAGGTGTCGTGAGCATGTGTGGGTGTGGGTGTGCGTGTGTTTGGGTGTTTGTTTTGGTTTAGTGTTGGGTGCGTGGAGGAGGTTTGTTTGGTGTTGTTTCTGTGGAATTGTGTGGCAGCGTAGATTATTATATTTTGTGGATGAATATACAAAATGAAGAATGTTTGTTGTTTTCAATTGCTGAGTTCTATGTATTTCGCTATTTCCGATCGGTGTTCAGTTAGTAGCGTCGTGGCAGACAGTATTAATACCCAGGAGAACAGGCGAACGTTTCCAGGTGCCGAGGCGGTGGCGGAGGCGAGGGCGGAAGAATGCGATTCGGCTCCCTTGCTGCCTGTGAATGTGCATGTGTGAGTTTCTTCGGCTCTGCTCGGGTCCGATGCAAGACAAGACAATAATAAAAAAGTCAACATTTCATTTTGTATAATCCAAAAAATATAATAATTTATTCAATCACTTGAGATTTGCATTATAATAGATAATATGTATCGTATATAGATATATATTTATATATGTAGATATATAGAATTATGCCTTGTTTACATTGTTATTATTATTATTATTATTATTGGTATTGAGCAAAGGTTCCAGACAAAATTTTGCTTAAATCAAATTCTCACACAAAAATACAAAAAAAAAAACTCGAAAATCTCGCAGGTCCACGAGAATCTCATTCGATGAACTAATAAATCGTTTCGTGTCGGTTTCTGTGTCGGGGTTTGTGGTTGGCTTTGATTTCGGCGAGGGAGCTTTGATTCTTCTTCTTTCTTCTTTTCTTTTAATAAATATTATAATAGGTTGTTTTAAAAATACATGGAGGACGGAATACAAAGGTGTGTGCGTGTGTACAAAGGCTTAGTCTAAGACCTAACAACAACAAATCAACAAATCAATTCGCATTTACATATAAAAGTACGCTCGTATATGTAGATGTCTCCTTCTGTCTATTCGGGTACGAGTGTTTGTGTTCGTGTCGGTGTTTATGTATATATATATGTGTGTGGGGGGTTATGTATGAGTGTGTGCGCGAGTGAGTGCCAAGAGACGACTCATTCAATCCTTCTTCACTAAGTCATCTAGAATATCATTTAACTGCTTTTTTACCTGAGGACTAATGCCGAGCATCTTCAGCGAGGGCGGCACGTTCAGGCCCTCGGGGACACGGACGTGCCCGAAGTCGACGGTGAAGGCCTCGCACCAGATCCCGAAGTGGCCGATGTCGAAGATGGTCAGGTCGCCGGGCAGCGTCAGGACGATCGTCTTCCGGTCGTAGCGGCGCAGCGGGTCCTCCTTGCCGTTCTCGTCGGGGATGCGGAGCCCCTGGGCGCTCGGCCGCTGGCCGCGTCCCACCCAGAACTTGGCGTCTGAAAGTGGACAAGTGGACCGGAGCGGGTCAGACCGGCGTCGGTGTCGCAGGTTGGGAGGGGAGGAAGGTGGAGGGAGGTGGAGGGATGCTGTTTACACACCTGGCGCCTCGCCGTCGTAGCTGAAGTTCGGCACCAGCAACGTCTGGGCGTCGACGATCACGATCGGGTCCGAGGTGACGTCGTGGACGCCCTTGAGCGCGCTGATCTTCTGGGGGCGCGGGTAGTCGAGGTTGCTGGGGATGGCGACGTCGCCGAAGTTAACCGCGAACTCGTCGCACCACACCGAGAACCACTTGATGTTGCTGAGCGTCTTGCCCTCGGGCAGCGACAGGGTGATGTCCTTGTTGCGGTAGCGGCGCGTCAGGGCCGTGGTGCCGCCGCGCTCGTCGCGCAGCCGGACGGCGCCCTCGTTGCTCGGCTTGTTCGTGTTGCCCACGTAGAAGTAGGCGGCTGAGGGTGGGTCGTTGGAAAGGAAAGAAGATCAACATTTCAGGTTAATTACTGCCTGTGCGTGTGCGTGTATGTGTGTGGGGGGGGGTCAGTTCACCTGGAGCCTCGCCGTCGTAGTTGAAGTTCTTCACGAATATCGTGCGCGAGTCAACGGCGTAGACGTCGCCCGAGACGCCGTGGTGCAGGCGCTTCAGGGACCCGATCTTGGTGCCATAGTACGGGAAGGAGGCCTGTGTGTGGGAGAGCACTGCGGGAGAGAGAGAGAGAGGGAAAGAGTAAGAGAGTGAGAGAGAGAATCAGTATGGTTTCGATTAGAATTAGCGCAAGCCGTGGGTACGAAAACGAAAGACTCAGGGCACGAACGCGATCCGGTCAACTTTTTTTTTCTTAGCTCAAAAAACGGGGATTCGTTCATTAAAACCATTGAGATTCTCGACGAAAGGCCTTCCAGCCCACCGCTGCCAACGACCTGTACTCATTACCAAGTTGTTATGCTAATCAACCTAATTAGAGAGGGGGGCGACAGAGATGCGACGAGTCTCCCACGCGCGTTGCTCGTAATTAATTCCGAGCCCGCCGTCGCCTGACGAAGAGGTTAATTAGCCACCGTCGCCGGCGGCCTCTGTCTTTTTCGGCCACGCCGCAATCATACAATTTCGCTGAACGTTGTGGGATTTCGTTCGGATCGGATTCGCCAACAATACTGTTGGATGCCACCGACGACCGCAATTGCTGGGTAAAATCTTTGACACATACATTGAATTAAACAAACGGCAACAGCAACGGCGACGTCGACGTCGACGACAGCCATGGTGATGAGAAATATGAAGATACCAAAGCAAGAACTACAACAATGACCACGATAACAACAAGAAATATGGAGAGAAAAACACCGCATTGTTAACGAGCGTCCAAAAAGATGTTAAGGTCAAAGTGGAGGGAACTCTCGGCCAAGACGAATCCATTAATTAGCATATTTCTTCAGTATTTTATATTGCATTTATCTCTGTGCCTTTTCTTTTCTTCTCTTTCTCTCTCTTTTGAATTTTAATTGAGACGTCTCGCGTAGTATTTGAAATGATAGTTCGAAGAACCAATAACTCTAAAGGACGCTGAGTGGTGAGAGGCGAAGCGGGTCGTGATTTATGGAATACTTTAACGAGAATATTCAGACGTATCCACGCCTCTGTGGGTTCCTCGGCACCAACAAAAGCAATCAACACGACAACCACAGGGACAAAGCCATCAGCAACCGCACCAATTACAGCATTATCGGAATCAATCGCTCAGTCCAAGCAAATCAATAAATCGTCGCCTGCACGTGTGCACTGAGAGAAATTGGCGCACATCTCGTCCGGTTGTTGCAACAGGCGAACGGCGAAAACGGAAATCGTTCAATTTCTCCAAATCCCGCCCCTTGTGCCCCAAAACCGGCGATGGTGACGAATCTCTCGCTCCGGTCGCCAGCGGATGTGAAGTTGTTTCGTTATTATTTGTTGTTATTGTTGTGGCTGGTACTGCTGTTGTTGCCAAATCCCTCACTGTTTCCGTTGCAAAGCCCGATCACAATACGATTGGCGCACAATCCACTTATTGGACCGACGACAAAGGCGATCTGTCATGGGCATATCTGGGCATATTCGGCTTATGTAACACCTCCCACCCGCCGTCCAGCGTCGAACGCCGTGGCCGGCGAAACGACGCCAACGACAACGACAACAATGGCCAAATATGAGCCTCTCATTATTTTCGGGAAACAATCGCAGCAGGTGAAGCGTACAGAAAACAGCGGCGAATAAAACGAAACAAGTTGTGCGAACGATCAGAACACTAGGGTAGGAGAGCAGTAGCAGCAGCGACAACAATTGCAATAAATTCAAAACGGGAGAAACAACAAAAAGGCGACAATTAAAACAAAAAACAAAAAAGACCAGACATAATTGTCATTTGTTTGACGGCGACATGAGAATATGGGCAGAAAACATTCGACAGCAACACGCTCAAAACGAGTGTAAAAACGGCGCCGGTTCACCTGGCAACCTTTACCTTGCGAGCTTTTTCGGATGCTCCACTTTTGAGGCTCCGCGAGTGGGGTCGTGGGCAGTGGGGCGTGTGGCGTGTGGCGTGGGGGGGAGGGGGAGGTGCGAGGAATCGAGGGGTGTTGAGTGCTCTGCTCCTATTTCGCAAACGCGTCTGCCGTGAATTTTTATGCGAATGCATGGGCGGACGGACGGACGGACGGACGGATGGCGAGACGAATCGCCGGATGGGCGGACATTCGGCAAATCGATGGACGTGTTGAAAGGTTTAGCCGCCCCTTGACAAGTGTGTGAAGGCGACAGAAATTCAAAAAACACCAATGGACAAACCCAAAAAAAGAAGACAAATTCAAATTTCGCGCCACTTCGTCGGTGCAACGGCGAAGTACAGTGGGGCGTATCGTGAACTCGTTCGTGCATCTGTCATTTGCGTTCCATTTACATTTAATTTATTTCACTTTGTTTTACTTTATTTCATGTTATTTCAGCGTTTATTAGTGTATTTTCACGTTATTTCCATGCGAGGATTAGCTTCGATTGGCAGGCGCCGCGACTTGTTTTTGTACTGGCCGATGTGTCTATAGTCGGTGTCATTGTTTTTGTTGTTATTGTTATTGGTTTTCTTGTTATTGTTTTTGTCGCTTCTTTGCGGCGGCGGCCACGACGTCGGCGAATGCAAATAAAAGACCGGTAAAACTTATTTGCATTTCATAATTAAATTTTGCACAACTTCATTTCGGACTTGTGCAAAATGCTGCCGTCGTCGTCGCTGGGTCGATGGGGGGCGACGAGGAGGATGGGACGAAATGTACGAATGGTTTCTGCATGAACATGGTTTTGAATAAATTTGAATAATCGCACATTTTATCGAACCGTACATCGAGACAAATGTCTGTACACATATATCTCTCTTAAGGCCCGGCGACCGTAGAACAAAAGACCACTGGATGCCACTGCGAGCACCTTGAGATCACGATCAATTGGGGAAAAAATAAAGCTTCGATCGATCGCGGTTCTTCGACTTCGGCTCAAGAACTTCTAGAAACCTTCCCGATTTGCTTCGCTCGAGATGCGGCCTGCTCGATCGGTGGTCAATAATGGATCTGATGGGAAAACGACGGCCTGGCTGGCGGTGACAAGCGGTGCCAGGTGGGTTTCTGGGTTATGCTGATTATCGATGTTTGCCCGGACCCCCGCGGCATCGGGTCTGGGCCCAGAGACGAACCTTCGACGATCGCGGATGCCTCGATTGATCGATGCCACCGTTTTTTCGCCCCAAATCGAATGCGAAAACTGTTTGCAACCAAAACTACCGAACAACCTCACACAAATATTCCCAAATGTTCGCTGCGCTATGGTTGTGTGTGTGTCGATTCCTGTCTAGGTCAACGTCGTCGCATTTTACCGCCAACAGGCTACAAATTGGCCAATAAAAACTGGACCACAACTGGACGGAGCCAAGGCGCGTTCGTCGGGAGCGGCCGCGACCGAGGGGCCGAACAAAGCGGGTCTGCCGGACAAGTCTTGCTGTTGTTAAACTAGAAAACTTATCTCTCGCTAGATGGCAGGAATTTGTCTCCTTGTTGTTGCACTGGTCGGGTCGGTGGTTGGCATTAGTGGAATTCACTGAAGGTTGTTCGCGACTGTCGTCGGTCGAGTGCAAAGTGAAATTTTTTTTGCATTTTTCTAAGTGGATTTACGGGTGGATCAACTGGGCGACTGGGTGGACTCGAGCAACCCGAAGAACTCGTGCAACTCGGTTGCCAGGGCAGTAGCTCGAGCTCCACCTCATCATGATCATTGCAAAGGCCACGGATGGCGTTGGCGTTGGCGATGGCGCTGGCGAGGCGGAGTTGCAGATGGAGAGGAGGGGAGACAAATCACGAGCGAGAAATAATAAATCTAAAGTAAAACCACTTGAAATATGAGCTGCGAGTGGCGGGTCAGCCACCGTGGACTCGGTCTGGTCTTCGGGACAAGCTGGCGCTCAGGCTGAGGCTGCGGCTGCGGCTGGGGCCGTGGCGAAGGCGCAGAGATGAAAGCCAATATTTGTTTACGCCGGAGTGCGCGACCCACATCGAGACGAGGCTTAAGCTTAATTAATTACTCAATTTAGCCATTGAAATGCCATTGGCCATCCGTCCGTCCTGCAGTCTGTCGTTTCGCGGAGACAAAAGACTTGAAGACGACCTACTTTTCGGCGAAGCGGCCGCCCATCAAGGAGATCGAGCTCTGCGACGATCAAGAGCATCTTCGTTTTCGATTTCGATTGGATTCGATTCGATTTGATGCGGTTCAATTTGAGTGGTACTCACGTGTCAGAAGCGAAACTGCAAGAAGGGCAAAAGTCGTGGCGTCCAGTCGTGGATTCGCCATGCTGCGGCTGTGGTCGTGATGAGTGAGGTTTTGGTGAGCGACGCCTGGGGTCCTGCGCCCGCTTATCCTTCGCCTATTGACGGATTGTTTTCCGCGCACTTTTCGCCCAAACTAGAACCGAACGCTTTCGCCAAACTTCACAAGGACTCGACAATGCCGAGACAAAACTCGGACTCCGCAAATAAAAGTCTACACGTCACAGGGTCTCTCGATCGAATGTACTTTTCTCAATTTATCGTGTCGCTGGCTACTGTGGAGCCATCGTCCAGAGTCCTTTGCCAACTTCGACAGGATGCGTACTCAGGGTTCGAGCAGCGGTTGTAAAGAGACGACGATCAGTCTGTTGTAGTAGTTGTTATTGTAGCACTTTCGACTTGAACTGAACGGAACTGAACTGAACTGAACGGAACTGAAGCTGTTGGCACTTTTGAAGAGACCCAACCAAACACTTCTGGCACCCAAACCGAACTGAATGCTGGCCGCAGCCGAAGAGTTAACTTGGCTCGCCGCGGCTGCGCCTGTGTGCGTGCGAGCGTGTCTTTCGTGTGGCTGCGGATGTGCCTGTGTACGTGTAGCTCTGACTGTGCCTGTGACTGTGTGCATGAGGCTGTCGAGCTGCCGCTTTGGCCAAGCAACCTGGCTCAGCATCGCCGCAACTTATTTGCCTGCTGCGGCTCGTTTTCCAAAGTTAGTCTGAAAGCTTTCGCTGTCCGTCCGTCCGTCTGTCTGTCTCACGGCCTGTCTGTCTGCCTGTCTTACTGTCGGATCTGTCTGTGTTGTTCTTGTTGTAGTTGTTGTTCATATGATCGACGACTGAGGCAGTGTCTGTGTTGCTACTGATGAGACAACTTGTTGTCATTGTTGTTGTAGCTGTAGCGGCAGCTGTTGTTGTAGCGGTTGCTGTTATGGCGCCTGCTGCCGATGATGATGATGATTATGACGTTCGATCTACGTACGATTCGCCGATGTCCATTTCAATGCAAAAACACAAAGACACAATAGCAAAGGAAAAGGCAGAAACGGGTACAACAAAAAATAACAAACACAAGAATTACAACAATAATAATACTAATAACCAACAAAACAAAAACAACTACAAAACCAAATAAATCCACAACAATAAAGTCGTTTCCCACTCAAGCACCAGGCTCCAGTTCTGCACTCAACAACTCGAGCGACTCGTCGACAAGCGACCATCCATCCATCCATGCATTCATTCATCCATCCAACCATCCACACGCCCATCCGTCCGTCCATTCAACCTTCCAACAATCCAACCATCCATCCATCAGCCCATTTTGTTTGTGGCCGCGTCCACAAAAGGCAGACGGCGGCCGAATGAAGTGGCAACAACAACAACAAACGTAATTATGGCAACAGCAACAACGATCGCCAAACCAGACAATAAACAAGAAGCCGTGCGCATGCGCAGATCTCGATGGCGAGCGGCTGAAGCTGCGGTGGCATTCGGCGCGCAGAACCCACCAATCGACGAGTTCTAATTTTCCACTAAACAACGCACTCAGTTCAGCAACGACTGGCGAGCTCGCGGTCTGTCCATCGGTCTCTCGCTTTTTCCATCGATCTGTCCATCGCTTTGTCCATCGGTATCTGGTTTTGTCCGTCGTCTCTCTTCAATCTGTCGGTCCGGCGGTCCCTCCATCCGTTTCACTGTCGGCCAGACAGACCGACCGACCGAAGTCGAGCCAACTACAGCGGATTATGCAAAGCCACAGCGAGTGCGGAGGAGCGTCGTCCAAGTGTCATGGTGGTGAAAAATTAGCGAAGGCGAGACCACAGACACAGACACCTTGTCACCGCGTCCGTCTCCGCGCAGTCTGCACGGGATGGGCTAGGCTGGGCTGGCACTTTTACTCTCAGGCAAATATTTGCTTTCGGGGGCAAATAGAGCAGAAGGTTGACTCAATTTACTAGAGCCTTTGGTTGTGCAAGAAGTCCCACGAGAGATGCGAATGATGGGTTGGCTGGAACTTTGACTTTTGCCAACTCTTCATAAATAACCGAACTGAAACCATGCCGCAATTACTCGTTCAATCAACTCCCGATTCAAGAGGTATAAAAACAAATACATGGCCAACTTTCGGGGAGATGCGTGCGGTTGCCAAAGCAAGGCAAAGCAGGGCGAACCGAGGCAAAGTTCAAAATTTGAACTCTGCTGTCTCGAGTCGGATCGCACGAACGGTTGCCAGTCGCGGCCACGAGGTGGATCCCACGTGAACCCATCGTGGACGTGCATCATCGGACCTGAAGGAGGGCAATCAACGCAACACCCGACACTGTTGGTGGCTTGCAGGCATTTATGCTAATGCTGATGAAAGCGTTTCACAATTGAACCGACGAAAATGCAGGCTCCGAACTTGAAGACCTAAAAAACCCAATGATTAGAGCTTGGTGAAAAAGGAAATCTCAAATTGGCGTTTTTTCCTGTTGTTATTTTCTTGGTTTGTGTTTCGTTTTTTTGCCACAAAACTGAAATCACACGAATTATGAAAAAACAAAGCCGTCGCACTCTCGGGGCCCCGAGCCAGCACCTGGGGCGCTCGATGGGTTTCATTAGTGAGCGTTTTCAAGATCAGCCTCGTTTTTGCGCTTGTGAAACATTTCAGAAATGGAAAAATCTCGAGTGAACATGGAAACCATTAAATAAAATGAAAAACAAGTCATTAAAATTCACAAACGATTTTCTCGCATTTCCCCTGAAGACATTTCAATGAAAAAAAAAAAAAATCATGTGTTTTGCTGCGACTTTCGAAACTGCTCAGAAGATGATTGAAAAACCGCAGTAAAAGTTGTTCGTGGCTAAAATAGAAGGGCGACGACATCCCATCCAAACTGATCATCAATATAACGTTTCGCATAATTAATTTCGTACCGCATTTAAGTTAATAAAAACGGTAGTGAAATAGCACAAAAATAATAGACAATTTTATTAATTTAAAGACGAAAAAACATTAAGAAATGTACATTTTATTACTAAAGTAAAAGTAGTAGAAAAAAATTTCACAAAAATAAGAAAAATATATATATAATATTGAAAAGAAATATTTCAAGAAGAAAAAATTAAATATACAAAATAATTACTTGTTGGATTTGCTGTCCAAAGACGTCAGTTTCCTATCATAATTGCATAATCTTTGCCAGTGACTCCCACAACTGAAACACTCTCCGTTATCATCATCATAATGATCATCGTTTCTCCACAGGTAGCGAAAGTAAACGGACACTAGACGAAGTCTACGAATTCGGCTGCCGCCCGAGGATGCGATCGTGCCAGGTATTGAGTGAGGCGTCACCACCCGATTCCAACCGGCCGGCGACCACCGGACGATTGGGCATTGGAGCCGGGCCGTGAACATGCAATATCTGTCTCAAAGGCAGACACGCCTCGCGCCGCCCCTCATCCATCCATCCATCAATCCATCGATCCATCCAGCGCCCCCCACAGGAGGACTGCGAAATGGACACGAGTTCTTTGTATTCGGCTTCGGAGCTTCGATCGCCGCGAGCGAAACCCACGAGACTTGAAAGGAGAGAAAGAGTGGCAGAGATAGATGGAGGGAGAAAGATCGAGATGATTTGTAACATAATAAGAGTTGGGGCTTTGTTGCAGTGGCTGCCGTTGCCGATCTCGTTGGTTAATGATGATTTGTGGTTTTGGGTTCGCGATGTGGGAGGAAGCGCCGGATCTCGGGATCGACCCGTGGACGCGCGACGGTCTCGGTCACAAAGGTCTGCGTTGGGCAACAGCTCGTGACGAGAGGTCGGCTTGGGTCGGAATCGAACCTTTGGCCCGGCTCCAAAAGCATTCCTATCGAAAGATGCTTCCGTGAGGTCGTGTGCGCAGCGCGAAGAAAACAATTAATGGACTTTGATCGATTGGCGATGGGAAAACCGATTCAAGGAAAACCAATCGGCAGATCGAGATCTGAGTAGGAAATGGGAAAAAATCTCGTGCACTTCCTTCCAACTTCAAACAACTCTCCATTGCGCTGCTCCACTGATTTACTGACCATAAAACCTATTTTAACAAAACTCCAAGCGCGACGTGTTTCTTCTTCTTCTTCCCGTGGTTGCGGTGCTTCGTCGGGTAGTTGTTGCTGTTTCTGTTGCTTTCAGAGAGTTGCTGATGTTGTTGTTGCCGTTGTTTGCATGCTCCACGCACACGTACATGTGGGGATCGATAGCAGCAGTCTCCTGGCCTGGCCTGGTCCGGCCGAGAGTATAAATTGTGACGGATGGAGACTTTCAATGCGATTTGCAAATAAATTTGCATACCCGCGAATGCAACTTATGATGCTGTGGATGTGGCGAAAGGTCACGACGACCGGCAATAACCACAACCACAATAACAAAAACAATAATAACAATTACCAGCCGGTGTGAAAAACTTCATCGACTTGATGGCAGCACTTGCTGCGGTGCGGTGTGGCGCATGTGGTGAGGTGATAAAGCGCTGGTGATCGCGGTGAAGGCGTTCGGACGCCGCCACCGCCGGGAAATCAAGACATATTGAAATAAAGCCATTAAACACATCTCTCGTCATCATTGAAACAACGTCCGTCCGTCTGTCCGACCGTCCATCCGTTCAGGTTGATGAGAGGTCGCACGTGTGTGTTTGTGCAGATTGAGCTCAACGCGCGAGTGTTGGTGCCATGGATTTTATAACAAAACCAATTCTATTCGATTCGATAAAAGTAATAAAACATATGCACATACATGTGTATGCAGGTTTGTAGGAAGTGCCTTGCATTACTCTCGGTTTATCTATATTCTACTTTAGTCTACCCGCAGTCTACCACCTTACAATACAATGAAACCATGATCATGAAAATCCATTTGTTCCGTCTACCTAGCTGTTGGTCTTCTATACACAGGGTCATTCCCGTAGAATCTGCGAACAAGCTCATTCTATCGGCCAACGGACAGATGTCGTACGTCCTCTGAGAGGTCAAAGTCATGTTATCAAACCGCTGCATGGGAGTCCATCATGCCTACAGCACCGAATGTCATCTGTAGGTTGTTCGTGAAATTTCTCTGAGCCCCGATGGCATGGAAATCAGTGGCTCGTGCCTTTCCTTGGTCTTTTTTAATATTTTTTAGAAATTAATGAATGAATCTTATCAAGTTTCGCTGTGAAATTTTTTGTGCCGACCTTGAATAAATGCAGAGATCTTATCACGGCGAATACGAATTAAAATTTAATCTTGAAGGCTAATGAAGAAAAAAACAAAAAACAAACAAAATATTGAAAATTTGCAAAACCGCAAGAGATCTTCGTTGCGGCGGCAATCGCGTGTTGTGAAGCTGGAATCGGGCACAAAACGACAAGCCATTGATTGACAGGCCGTTACGGGGCGGGAGGAAGCGTTTTGCATTTCTATGCAATATCCGAAAATCCCTCGAATGTTCTTGGGGACCACCGACGGCAGCGCTTGCGTGAGGCCACTTAATTGCTCGCATACCGTGGCGAGGAGTTCCGAAGAAAAACACCCGATCGGGCCCACTGTGCCATTGAAACCAGCTGAGGGCGTGAGTGAGTGAGTGAGGAATACCCGTCGAGCGCCGAGCGTCAGCCACGACCAGCGTGTGACGAGACCTCGAAGGTCCGGGCTTAAGTGCAAGAGACCTCCGGCGGCCTGTGTCTGTATGTATGTAAGTATTTATCAAGTGCTGTCTGCGGATGGCAGACTCCTCTAGCCTGGGCTGTTTAGTATTATCTGCATTACAGACCACAACTCGGTTATCACTTCGGCGCTCGACTGTTGCGAACTATTCCACTGATAGTGTGCTGACATTATCACGGGCCAGCCGAGCCAGAGAGCCAGAGAGCAGCGGGTGTATGGACGTGTGTGTGTGTGTGCGATGTCAACAGTTCTCTCTTCTGGTCGCCTTAGCAGAGCACATGTTTCGCCCCCCAACGAGATGAAGATCATATCTCACGCGAACGGTCAGGCAGGAAAATTTTGAGAGAGAACAAAAATAAAAATGAACGAAATCGAAAACAAACACAAAAACAAAACAAACCCATATGTTGTGTGAAGCCGGAGCCGAAGCCAGAGCGTAGACGCAACGAGAACGAGCGGCGCGCGACGTTCGCCAGAGGGCGCCTATGTAGAGCAGCAGCAGCGCCAGTGTCGAAGAGAATCACGAGAAGTACGTCGAGAACATTTTCCGAATTGAAAATACTTCAGTTTGAAATCGAACGTGAAACTGGTAGATTGGGCCAAACACAAGGGAACGAGTCATATTTAATTGAATTGAATCAAAATAATAACAATAGTGTAGTAGAGTAATAATAAAGAAATACGAAATCGCTTTCGTGAATTATTTATCGCAAACCGCAATTGCAGAGAAGACAAAGGAAGAAGACGTATTTTAAGTAGTTCGAACACGACAAATTAAACCCGGAAATATGCACAGCACACTGTTGGACGAGGTACGTACATAAATAATAGCAATGGCAATAATGGCGATAATTGTGAGTTTAAAACTGGAAATAATGCACGGCCATAAAACATTTCTCAGCCTCTCTTGGCTCCCGCCGCCCCGTGATTCTCATCTACGCCTACGAACGACATTTTCACCTACGAATCGCGGCGATGTTTCTGGGCCCAGTGCTGTTGTTATTGTTTTTGGGTTCGCTTCAATTGCTCTCTCGGTCACAGAAGTTTCCATACACCATCACATATTTCAAAACAAACTCCAAGTCGATATCAATATTCACTAAAAAGTTGTTGAATTGGGGGTCAACTACCCAAAGAAAAATTAATACAAAAAATTTTAATTAAATTATATTTTTGCATCCAATAGAATAGAGACCAATAATAGAGACTTTCTATTTCTATTATATATTGAGAAACATTGACCTATAGTCATTATTTAGTATTAGTATTATTTTTAACGATACAGGTGTATATTTTTAGGATTACGAAATTAGTAAAAAATTTGAAATTCTTGTCATTAAATTGTGGAAATATTAATTATGAAGTCTAATCATTTTCCATATGAGTGGAGCAAAAGAAAATGTTGCGCATTTTATATTAAATTATTTCAATGCATATTTTGTTATAATATTAAATATATAAATACCATCCCATTATTCGGCCCACTTTTGGCTTTAAAGTCGGAAAATGATCAAATGCTTTTGTAAGTGAGTGTGCATGGCTTTAAATGCCATGTATCGGTAATGGTAATGTCAGCAAGGGGCATCCGTTGCACTTGCCTCTATTTTCCCTCAGGTGCCCAATGCTTCTCTTAATGTTTATTCAATTGGTAAGAGCCTAAATTTAGAGCACGACTAATTGGTTTGATGCCATTGTCTTTGCTTTTCCTCGCCATGCCTTGTTTTGTTTTGTTGGTGTTTTATTTATTTTTTATTCTCCCCAAAATTTCATCGCTAGTCAATCGTATGGTCGTTGGGAGCCGATGAGTCGTGTTCGGGTGTCATAATTTATTTAAGTATGTACATCATCACGATCGGCAGGAGAGTGTGGAACATCTTCAGGAAGATTCTGGCCATTTGTGTGTTATTTTTGTTGAAATGACGTGGAAGAAATCGTAAATTTCTTTTTAAAGGAAAATTTTCAGATTTTTAACAAAGACGTTTGGCTTCCGCCTGGTCAACGCATCGAACACTCTTCACATTCCAAATTTATTACAGGAAAGATGCTTTCTTTAGAATATCCATGAAATATATGAATCATCTTCCTCATTGAGGTTTCATCTGATGGTCCCGCAATTTCTTTTCGCACTTCCAATTATGGAACACTTCCTTTCGGTAGTCTTGTAAACCACACAATTAAATAATGAAAACTATAGAAGTAGCAATTTATGTTTAGAGTGGTAACTGTACCCCAAAAAGCTCTTATCTCCATTATGTTTTTGTTTTTTCTATTACCAAAGAGGTCAGTACGGTGTATTGGGGGAGCAGGGAAGCATATCTCCGAATATAAACAGAATGGCGTGACTTTGTTTACTCGCCGTTGGCATCGCAGCAAAACCCCTGATTAGTGGCGGCTCGATTACCGATTGCCGGGTCGATCTCGGTCATATCAGTCGATGGATAAACCTCAGGTACGGCTGCTGCTGCTCACCTTGCCGCCGAGTTTCGCCTATTCGATGCATTAATTAAGCTTATTTTATTTTACCTCCTCAAGAATGTTCTCCCATCTCGGTCCCGCTCTTCTTCTCACACCCCTAACTAACCAGCAGCCGAGTTGTGTCGTCCATTCGTCCGGTCTCGTCCGGACTTGTCTGGCCGTTCGCCGTGCAGGTGTTTAGTCACGGCGACTATTTTTAATTAAATAAAGATTTCTTTATGCCGCGAGTCGCGCACTCGACCGCATGCAATTTCTCGGTTCTTGCGACCTCCCCCATCCTCCATCCTCCACACGCCATCAGTCACCCGCCACCCGCCTCACCTGTCGTTGACATTTGCGTATTCTAATATATCTCCTCCGTCGATTGCTTTCGATTTCCATTGGCGACTTCTGGCATGCTTCCGATTGAGATTTTCCTCTCGCGCAGCTTCGGAGCTGCAAGCGGTTTTTCGAAAAACTAATTCAACACTTGGCAGTGAACTCAATTGGAGAAGGCACACGTTCGAGGGGACGAGAACTGGGCTGAGGGTGCCGTCGTCACGTACTATACAGAACATCAGATAGATATTACATGACCGATTTAACTCGCATGTATGCCTGTGCATGTATTTCTCGCAGTGTACCTCCGTGTGCATAGGAAATTTCATCATGTTCTCTTCAAGTCAAACATGATTTTCTCTAGAACGCCGAGAACAGAAGATAATGAATTTTAATTGCGGAAACGGATATGTCACAAATTATATCGCTCGAATATTTGATTATCATTGTTATTATTATGATTTGAATGCGTCTTCTCTGCTTCTGGATACTAATAGAATATTCAAATAACTAGTTCAGTCTCAGCTTAGATTGCCGTGAGACATTTAGATAAGTTATTTCTTATTGCGTCAAGCCTTGGTCTACCCGTTATTTTGCATGTACGTCTGAATTTCTATACTCTCTCTATTCCCTATTTGCATAGACATTCTGTTTTGGTATTTGAACACGCGAATTTAAGTGGCAACTTGTGGTGGACGAGTGGATTCTGTTTGAGTGGGACAAGTTCTTGACACTCATAGCTATGTGTAAATTTCCGCCACTCAATTTCATCACACATTTAGTGATTAGGAAAGGGCCCGCAAGGCCCCATCAGTTGGGGATCAGATCGCCGGGCAGTTCGCACGCTTATTAGGTCAAACAACACCCGCATTTGACACAGACTCGCCACACTGGCGATAATGTCGGCGAGTCGAGAGATTAACTAGTTGCAACCACTGCTGCACTGATAAGACTGTTGTCAAAACTCGGTCGATCGGTCTCTTTGTGAAACAGTACATCATAGTAAAAAGTACTTATATTCATATAAGTACTAAAGAACTTGGACTCTGATTGATAACACATGATGAGGGTCAATAAAATTAGTTGCGCCCATTAGGTTCGTCTATGGAACGTTAAACTTTCAAGCCATTAATCGAAAGCAAATCCCATTATTACTATTGAAGGTCATAAATCAGTCTTACCTAAGTTTTCCATTCGATTTGCAGCTCAATCAGAATGGCTACATTGTCATTGAGGACTTCCTCACGCCCGAGGAGACCGAGGAACTGTACAAAGCCGGCCGTGCTCTGTGCATGGAGGCCCCGCAGGCGAATCGCAAGATCTTCAGCACTGTCAACTGCGCGGATGCGCACAGCAAGGAGACCTACTTCCTGGAGTCTGGCGACAAAGTGCGGTACTTCTTCGAGGAGGGCGCCATCGGTGAAAACGGCGAGCTGCTGGTCGATCCCATGACCGCCCTGAACAAAGTCGGACATGCCCTGCACGTGGAGAACCCAGTATTCGAGAAGATCACATTCAGCAACCGCGTGAAAGAGGTTTGCTGGCAGCTGAACTTCAACAAGCCGGCAGTCTGCCAGAGCATGTACATCTACAAGAACCCCGGCATCGGCGGCGAGGTGATCCCGCACCAGGACTCGTGGTTCCTACACACCGAGCCCAACTCGGCGATCGGCTTCTGGTTCGCCCTGGAGGACTGCACACTGCAGAACGGCTGCTTGCAGTTTATCAAGGGCTCGCACAAGAGCGGCGTGCATCGACGCTACCTGAGGAACCCCGACAAAGAGGCCAAGGAGCTGATGATCTACGACAGACCGGGCCCCGTCTATCCTCAATCCAGCTTCACCCCGTTGACAGTGAGCAAAGGTACGTGGTTGAAATGTTTGGAAATGAAATGAAGCAATATTGATTTGAATGCATTTCCAGGAACCTGCATTGTTATACACGGCAACGTGGTGCACAAGAGCGAGCCCAACCGGTCGTCGAAGAGTCGCCACGCCTACACGTTCCATGTGATCGAGACTGAGAACAACGTCAAGTACTCGGAGGAGAACTGGCTGCAGCCTCCAAAGGACAAACCGTTTCCCGTTCTTTTCGAAAGAAAGAACTGAACAGATGTTCATTCATTCGATTTGCAGAATTTTAAGATATGCCTTACAGATCCTGTCTGTAATATTTAGTAACCCTATTGTATTATAATCTGAATTATAGAAAAACTAACGAATAAAATGAAGTATTTTTAAAAAACTCCTGCGACTGTTCTTGTATGTCAATTGACATTTTTTGCTCCTATAAATTATTTTATTGAAGTTATTTTAATTATATATTATTATTTTATATTTAATATGATTGCGACAAGAAATTCTATAAACTCCGAGAACATATTATTTTTTCTTAGCTTTTGTGGGCGGCGATCACGATTGCAAATTTCGATTATAAACAGTTTGAAAGCTCTGGTCGGAAAGTTTTGACATTTGCTTTCGCAACCAGTTGAATTGTTGCTTTTTGGGTGTTATCAGTGAAGTAACCGAAGGTAGTGGTTTATTTGTTTAGTTAATTTTTGCAATTAGAATAAATATGAGCAAAGTGCCTAATAGTAAGTTTGGAAATATAATTTCCTTAATTCTCTATACTCTGATATTGAATATGTTACGTCTGTAGTGATGCGTCTGGCGTTGCTTCAGCTCCGTGGATCAAAGGACAAAATTGCGAATGTGCAAAATGCGACGTCGAAAATCAAACAAGCCGTACAGGAACACAAGCCTCGTTTAGTGGCACTTCCAGAGTGCTTCAATTGTCCCTACGGCACCAAATACTTCCGCGAATACTCAGAGACGATTCCGGATGGTTATACTTCGAAGGCTCTTTCGCAGTTGGCCAAAGATATGGGCATTTATATTGTGGGAGGCACCATTCCCGAACTAGGCGAAAACGATGCCATCTACAACACCTGCACCGTTTGGGATCCCAGTGGCAACCTGATCGCCAAGCACCGGAAAATGCATTTGTTCGACATTGACGTGAAAGGTGGCATTCGGTTCAAGGAGTCCGAGACCCTGTCGGCGGGCAATGACTTCACCATGATTGAGATTGATGGTCATAAGATAGGCATCGGTATCTGCTACGATATACGTTTTGAGGAAATGGCCAAAATTTACAGAAATGAGGGTGATTGACCTTTTTTTTTAAATCTAACAGTACTGAAAGACTTCTAAAATTGCTTTTCTTTCGCAGGCTGTGAGATGCTTCTCTATCCGGCAGCGTTTAATATGACTACCGGGCCTTTGCACTGGGAACTCTTGCAACGCGCACGAGCCAATGATAATCAACTATTTGTTGTTACAGTTTCGCCCGCACGCGACGAGAACTCGGAATATGTTGCGTATGGACACTCAATGATAGTCGATCCATGGGCAAAGATTCTTAAGAGTGCGGCCGAAGGAGAAGAAGTTGTTGTTGCTGACATTGGTTTGTACACATTAATGAATTGACTTGAGAACTATAACTTATAATACAATTTCAGATTTTGCGTTAGTAGAACAAGTTCGTCAGCAAATTCCTATTTCATTTCAACGTCGTACTGAATTATATAGCACCGAAAGAAAGGGCAAATGATAATCCGCCTTTAAAACAGAAACACCATAAAATTGTCATTATCAATATAATAGGCATAGAGATATAGTGGACAAAAGAGGTTAAAAAATATAATAAGTATAAATTTATTTAATATCGTACAGTTGAATGCAGACCTTTGTAATTTATGTACATAAACGTGTATAATAACTCCACATATAAAATAAAATTGTCAAATCAGATTACCAATGATGAGTAGGATACCTATTGCTATTACCAATTGGTTATATTGTATTTAACAAGAACTATTTGTTAGGAGGTTCTTCGGTACTATTACCAGCATTTGCAGTACTTCCTCCAACATTTACAGCGACATACGGTCTTTGAGCTTGTCCAAATAAAGCGCGTATTGCTTCATCAGTAGCCATTAAAGGTTGGCTAACAAATTCCAAAGCCTATAAATAAAGTTGGCGTGTAAGTTTAAGAATTAAATGCTCATAAAATGTTGAACTTCTCACCTGAACCGCATACTTCTCTGCATCACACAATGGATTCGTACTGGCACTCGATATATTTAAGTTTTCTGGAATGCCAACACCTGAGTGCAAAACCATTTGTTGCACTATATTTAAATTCTCGGCGCTTAAGCTAATCACATCATTTGCTGGTAAATTTAAATATCTGATTTTGGCAAGGAATTTTAAGTTCTTCAATATTTCCAACTGCATTTCTCGCATTTGGTGAGTAGCATGGAGTAACCGCTTGTTTGATTCATTTAACATTTGGTTCTTTTGTGTAAGATCTGCTTTCCAACGTGCCAGTTCCTCGACCATAACACTGCTAGCGAGAAATTTAGATCGCCACACTTCACATTGACCAGCAAGAAATTCAATTTGTTCCTTTAAGAAATTTCAACAATCAAAATAAATATTGTAAACCATTTAAATTTAAAGTACCGTATGTGTTGTTAGATTATTGGCTGTGTCTAACAATGCACGCGCGAGTTGGAGCTTATCTTCAGTAAGCACATTCACTCGTGTTTGTAAATCTTCTCCAACAGAGGCAACTAATAAGTTCTTCAGTTCAGAATTGACTTTTGTCTGAAATTTAAATTGACTCTGGAAGTAGTCACGTTCTTCTGTTACTTTTGATAACTGTTCTTTCAACTTTAGAATCTCATGCTCGTTCACATTTTCAGACAGCTTCTTTTCTTTCTCCTCATCCAACTCTTGGGTTCGCATATGGGACATTTGATTTACCAATACTCCAATGTCCAAATTGTTTTTATTAATTTTCTGACCCTTAGGTGTGGATGTCCCACTCGTCTCCCTCGGAATTATTGGATTGACTGCACCTGGGTATGGCTCATATGGTATGAATTTCGGAGGCTTTGTTTTTTTGTGTTCTGGCAAGGTGGATAATCCTGACACCAAACGCGGTCTCATTGGTACCAGTTCGCCCTTTGGTTTAACAGGAGCAAGACTACGTGACATTGTTTCTGGTCTCCTGTAAAGAGTATGCAGTCCCGGAAGTGGCAACGCTGAGGCTGCCCCAGTGGTTGAGGACACCTTACGTTCATGGAAGTTCTCTTGCAAGGTGGTACTATCTTTCCGATGAAGTGATGGACGTGATATTGTTTGTTTACCTTTAGTATTGCTATTTTCCTCACTTTGTTCTACTTTTGTGACGACTTCCTCCTGTTCCATGCCATCTCCACTCGTGCGTCCTTTGTTTAAATAAATAAACATAATGAATTTAAGGTTTATGACGAATAACCTAATAATACCTTTTTCCATGTCAATACAAGTCGAATTCATAATTTCCAAGTATTGTCCCAATTAGCAACTATATTCTGCGGACAAATTTCACTTCTTGTCAGCTTTTGTGGCAATGTTAAAAAAATGTAAACAAAACAAAATGTCAAAACTTTGACATTTAATTCCAGTGATGCTGAATTAATAAAAATTTTTCGAGACAATGGCTTTGATATTATATAGTGTACACATTTTTGCATAACATTTTGCATTATACATTGTGTAGTATAAGCAGCATTTTTATATTAATATGTAGAATGTATATACATCTATATCATATTTGAACATCTATGTTGAAATGCTGTCGATCTGGCATCATAATAAATATCAGCGAGTAAATTAAATTCGCTGCTTAATAGAACTAAAGTTGAGAGAGAAAAACATTTGACAGTCAAAGTTTAAGTAGGAAAATTTGGTGAAGTCGCAAATATTTAAATAGTTGAAAATAAACAAAATCAATAAATAAAATAATAGAGATTGCATATCTATCTATCAATTAATAGGAAATACTAACATTTTATTAATATGCAAAGGAAAATTTCGGTAAAAAAAATATTAAGTTAAGGTATGCAATATGTGAAAAATCTATTGCTCTTGGAATCCCTCTGACACATCACAAAGTGTCAGCGTAACGTCCTCCAAAGAATAGCTGCAATATACAGAGATATACAACAATAACTTGTATAAATTAAACGCCCCATAATCGCAGTCCAAATTTTTTCTAACTGCGTTCTTTATTATGTCTCCAGAAGAAATCAATAAAAGCACCGAAAAAATCGATTTAATTGAACCAACAACGGGCAAACTTTTTTTCGAACACAAAACTGAATTTGTCTTTTGCAAACCTCATTTGATACCTCTCAAGTCCCAAGCATTGGAACGATTAGAGGAAATGAATCGGGAGGCTGCATATCAATTGCAAAAGAAACGAGAAAAGATTGCCACCACATCCACTAAGAAAAACAACGACCTGTAAAGTAGTACTGAACGTAATTTTACTTGAAGCACACTATCCCTATTGTAGATAGCTACGTACCACAATTATTATTTTGTTTCGCAAAATGGCTTATCTGTTACCATTTGCCATTTGTGTCGCTTTATTGCTAGCGGGGATTTCGCTCTATCGCTACGGAAATATTCAACGACAACATATAATAGTCACACTTTCTGTACTGACAGCCTGGTGTTTTTCTTTTCTAATTGTCTTCACCATTCCATTAGATGTAACATCGGTAAGTTGATGAGGGTTAACTTTATTTAACATCTTAATCAAAATATACTTAACATAATTTTAGACTCTTTACCGGCAATGTCGACAAGAACACAATTCCACAACACCAATTGAAAATTTGACACAAAATAGTGAAATAAATACAGAATGTCAGAAACCATGGGGCATGATTCCTGATGAAGTTTTCCCAAATCTATGGCGTATTATATACTGGTCTTCGCAGTTCTTAACGTGGTTAATTATGCCACTGATGCAATCGTACTTAAAAGCTGGTGACTTCACTATAAAAGGAAAATTGAAATCTGCCTTGATTGAGAATGCAATTTATTATGGATCATATTTGTTCATTTGTGGAGTTCTTCTGATTTATATTGCAGCAAAAGGTGTTTCGTTGGATTGGCAGAAATTAAAAGCAATTGCTTCATCGGCATCGAACACCTGGGGTTTATTCCTCTTAGTGCTTTTACTAGGTGAATATTTAGATATACACCAGGGAGATGTATAATTTTTATATATTTTATATTTGTAGGCTATGCACTCGTTGAAGTTCCACGGTCGTTGTGGAATAACGCTAAACCAGGCTTCACCCTACAGTACGCATATTTTAAAGCAGCCAAACTAAGTTCGGATAAAGCTGAAGCTGAAGAAAACGTCGATGATGTACTTGAGTCACTTCAGGGGATCAGTCGCGCTGTTCCCAATAACCATGATCTTCGACCTTGTGTTGAGACAATATTGCGTAAAGTTCCCACGGAACTGCAGGAGCGGGCAAATCGGAACTACTCTCGAGGTGGTGGCAATGGTGGAACATCGACCATAGTTCCCTCTGAAAAGGCTTTGGTACGCATTCATAAACAAGTTATAAAGTCTTTGCAGACTCTGCAACGTACAGAAGCGTTATGGAGTGTACAAGTGAGAACCGTTTTGCATCTTGAGGATGTAGCAAAGAACATGCATTCAGCGGAGAGACGTTTTAAAACAGAATTTCCAAAGCAGAGATCAAGCTTGGAGCGTATGTTTTACAATTCTACAGTACACTGGTATTGGGAATGTCTTTTGAAAGCACCTTTCTTAAAAGCTATTTGTGTGCTGGCCGCCAGTATGTCTTTTATGGTAGTTTGGAGCGAGCTGACATTCTTTAACCGTCGACCTGTGCTTTCAATATTTGCGAAAATTATAAATGTTGCAAAAGAAGGATATGACTTCTTTACAATCGAATTATTTTCAATGATCTTGCTATGCTATTTATTCTATTGTACTTATTCGACAATACTTCGCATACGTTTCCTAAACTTGTATTATTTGGCGCCTCATCATCAAACAAACGAGCACAGCTTAATTTTTAGTGGTATGTTGCTGTGTCGTTTGACGCCTCCAATGTGCTTGAATTTTCTGGGCTTAATTCACATGGACTCACATATTATAAAGGAACGCATCATGGAGACTTACTATACGCAAATAATGGGTCATATGGATGTTATTGGAATAATTTCCAATGGATTCAACATATATTTTCCAATGTGTATGCTTGCCTTTTGTCTCGCCACTTGGTTCAGCCTTGGTAGTCGTTTTCTGAATGCAATGGGTTTTCAGCAATTTCTACAAAATGAAACGATTGCTACGGAATTAGTACAAGAGGGAAAAGATCTAATTGCACGAGAGAAGCGACGCAGACAACGAGCGGAAGAGGCAATTGCTCGTCGTCGAGATTTTACACGCAGCGATTCAATTGCCACCAATGAATATGCTTCGAAATATCGTAATTTCAGCAATGCAACACCACAACAAGTAAGTGGTAGCCGAACACCAGCCGATGGCCTTCTTCGAGATGGTGAGAACTTTGACTATGCTGCAGTATCGTCTTCGGGAGTAGTTGGAGTACCTCGAAGTCTTTCTGACGAAATCAATGACAGATTCGGTGTCAGTACACATCATGAAATTGGTTTTAAGGGCACCCAATTGGGTGACTACGATGATTACGAAGACGATGAACAACGAAGATCGAGTTCTGGGCCTCCTCGTGGACTGTTTGATGATGTCTGAGTAATAAATATTCGAAGAACTGAATAGGAAAGTCTTTGAAGACCAAGATACCTTTTGCAGAGGGAATTGCCATGATCTACTCTATTTTTAAGTTATAATTTATGTCACAATCAATTACTGAGGGTTATTGTATTAGATCTTATTGAACTTATATGTTATTAATTAATCTAATATGTAATTATGTAGCCACGTATTATTATTCTACTTATGCTTATTATTATTTTTATATTAAAAATGTAGTTTTAATTTCAAAAACTATATATGTACAAATTATTTATGTGCAAGTTCTATAACTACAGATTTTAAAATAAAAAAACTGGAAGTAAAATATGACGATTTTTTGCATTGCTAGAACAGATTTACCTAAACGAACACCATGTGAAACAGTTACCTCATAGCTAATGGTTGATTTAACAAAATTCATTTAATTATGGAAATTTTGTCCAGAAAGATGCAGATTCGTTTTATTAATAAAGAAATGTTTAAAAGTCGACATGTAAAATAAAGACACAAAAATTGTTAATTGGCGGAGAAAAGATAATAAAAATAATTACATTATAATTTTCGTTTTCTATTCGAATGAAGCTTAGAAATTTAGCAAAATTAAACTCCAGCTATTGTTTTATTGAAATGTCATTTGAATTCATTCATTCCTTAATTGCATCTACTCATCGCCACCGCCCTCTTCGTCCTCATCGAATTCGCCCTCTTCGTCGGCGGTAGCCTCCTGGTATTGTTGGTACTCAGACACCAGATCGTTCATGTTGCTTTCGGCCTCCGTGAACTCCATCTCGTCCATGCCCTCGCCGGTGTACCAATGCAGGAAGGCCTTGCGGCGGAACATCGCCGTGAACTGCTCCGACACGCGCTTGAAGAGCTCCTGGATCGCCGTGGAGTTGCCAATGAACGTAGCCGACATCTTCAGACCCCTTGGCGGGATGTCGCACACGGCCGTCTTGCAGTTGTTCGGTATCCACTCGACGAAGAAGCTGCTGTTCTTATTCTGGATGTTGAGCATCTGCTCGTCGACCTCCTTCATGGACATGCGGCCTCGGAAAATCGCCGCCACTGTCAAGTAGCGCCCGTGCCGGGGGTCGCAGGCGGCCATCATGTTCTTGGCGTCGAACATCTGTTGCGTGAGCTCGGGCACGGTCAGAGCACGGTACTGTTGTGAGCCGCGAGACGTGAGCGGCGCGAAGCCTGGCATGAAGAAGTGCAGACGCGGGAACGGCACCATGTTCACCGCCAGCTTGCGCAGATCGGCGTTCAGCTGACCCGGGAAGCGCAGACACGTTGTCACGCCCGACATCGTGGCCGAAACCAGGTGGTTCAGGTCACCGTATGTGGGCGTGGTCAGTTTCAGGGTGCGGAAGCAGATGTCGTAGAGGGCCTCGTTGTCGATGCAGTACGTTTCGTCCGTGTTCTCGACCAGCTGGTGCACACTCAGGGTGGCGTTGTAGGGCTCCACGACCGTGTCCGACACCTTGGGCGAGGGCACGACAGAGAATGTGTTCATGATGCGGTCGGGGTATTCCTCTCGAATTTTGGAAATGAGCAATGTTCCCATCCCCGACCCGGTGCCACCGCCGAGTGAATGAGTCAGTTGAAAGCCCTGAAATCGTGTTGGAAAAAATCAAAATAAATTTCTACCTTATTAGAAATAATTCTTGCTACAAATATTTCTAAGCTATAATTTCGAAGAAAACGAAAATTTGATTGGAACCGGAAATAAAAACTCACTTGTAAACAATCGCATCCTTCCGACTCCTTCCGCACCACATCCAGCACTGAGTCGACCAATTCGGCGCCCTCCGTGTAATGGCCCTTCGCCCAGTTGTTGCCCGCGCCCGACTGGCCGAACACAAAGTTGTCCGGGCGAAAGATCTGTCCGAACGCTCCCGACCGCACCGAGTCCATGGTGCCCGGTTCCAGGTCGACCAGGATCGCCCGCGGCACGTACTTGGCCCCAGTCGCCTCGTTGTAGTAGACGTTGATGCGCTCGAGTTGGAGGTCACTGTCGCCGTAGTAGGTGCCCGTGGCGTCAATGCAGTGCTCGTCGGAGATCACCTCCCAGAACTTGCCTCCGATCTGGTTGCCGCATTGGCCGGCTTGTATGTGGACGATTTCACGCATTTTCTCGCTCTATATCTCTCTGATTCTCACTCTCTATCTCTCTCTCTCTGTTCTGCTCTCCCTCGTTCGGCTCAGCCCAAGAAGTAACAAACCGAATTTGTTCGCAGACGTTGAAACGTTGAAAATTTTTGACCGCCGGAAAATCGCAATGTCTGAGTGTGTCTGGTGTTCTTCTGCAATTTAGAATACCAATTTGAACACGTCTGCCTACAGTCTGTCTGTCTGTCTAAAACCTTTTCGAAATATGTTCAATAGATGTGAAACTTTTTTAGAATGAATGTACGATTGTGATATTTTCTATCGCTGCCTATTGAGACGGGACGAAATTAAAAGCGTCAGGGTTCATTGGGGCAAAGTAAAAGTATGGGGGACCCCAAAGTCCTGGTTTCGACGAGGAGGCATCCTTAGATTCCTATGACATGTCCACATTACATAGCATAGCATACACAAAACTTCCCATATCGCAGATTTACCATATTATATTTTTAATTCATAATTTCAATACAACACGTTATATGGATAAACACTCGAGAGTGACAACTATTGTAATTCCGATGGAGCTCTGGAAATAGTGGCTCGTCAATTGGTCATCGGTCTCCGAACATTATTTGGACTTAAATATTCATTAAAAGAGTTGAGGGATTACCGAATCTTCCTGATCTCCTCCTTCACCAATGGCCTGGCCAATCCCATTCAAAGTCCAAAACGAAACGCAGTTCAAAATAGTCTTAAACCGGCACTCGGAGAAGGACTAAGCACACAATATCAAACTGACGCCCGTTTCAAGCTCGATGTGCTCGATATAATGTCGGTGGGTCTGAAGTCCGGGTCGTTGAACGTCTCGTGGTTCAGACATCGCGTTCCGCCCAGGCAGGTGCACGAGCAAATCGAGGCTGTCTCATCGAACTCATTGCAGCAGTTGGAGTTGCCCAGGAGCTTGCCGTGCACGTTATACGACGAGGTGTCGCCGTCGAATGTCAGTGGCTGGTTTGACGACGCCAGGTTTTGGGCATCCTGCTCGTCGCGCTTCGCATCCTCCGCTTGCCTGCACGAAACACATACAAACACCATAAATTAACCACCACTTATAAATCAAACCAAATATTAAAATTTCCACCATCATCACAAGATCATGAAGGGAACAGGGATTTCATTACATTGTCATGAAGCGCAGGACGAGCAGATTGATGCTGGCCGCCACCACCGCCAGTCCGAAGAGGATGAAGACCAGGCTGAGGGCCACGTAGCCGGGTTTGTTCATCAGCGCCTGGTCGTTCTGCAAGGCCACGTAGTCGCCGAACCCGATGGTGGTCAGGGTGACGAAGCAGTAGTAGAAGCTGTCGAAGTAGCTCCAGCCCTCGTAGCGCGAGAAGACCGCGGCGCCCGTGGTGATGATGATCGAGGACAGCATGCCAGTGGCCAGCATCAGGTTCATCTCCGTGGCCTCGGTGTGGCTGCACTGCATGTAGCGCTTGGCCCGTCGTATGATCACCGATGCGAACTTATTCAGACGCTCACCGATACTCTGGAACATCACCAGACCTAGAGGAATACCCACCTGGGAGTTGACCGAGACAGTGAGAACAACGATCAATGTAATGATACCATGAAAACTATTTATACGGTGATATTACCATAGCGTACGCCATGCAAAAGGCCTTGCCTCCGATGGTGACGGGCGTCGAGTGGCCGTAGCCGATCATGGCCAGGACCACGGTGGCGAAGTAGAAGGCGCCGGCGAACTTCCATTGTGGCCCGGCCTTGTGCGGTTTATTCTCGATAATCACTATTTCCATCATGCGGTAGTCTTCGGCTGTGACATTGTATTTCTTCACGAAATTGTTTTTCACCGCTGATGAATCGCCAATTGGTATGGATTCGATAAGAGAATATTGAAGAATTTCCAGACAGTTAATTTTGATTAAATTTTGCAAACAAAATAACAAATGAAAACGTAAATCTAAATCGATGATGGTTTGCAAATCGTTTTCCAATTGCAAGTACACGGTGAGAGATTCCAGATTCGCCCATATTTTGCCACTCGAAATCCGTTTCAGTGGCACCCATTAGACCAATCAGTTGCTGTTGGCTGGGATCAATTTTGCTGAAAATTTCGTGCCCATGGTTTACCTTGCAGAAAGTCCCAGCGCTTGGCCTCTGTGTGGGATTCCAGGGAGTCGAAGACTGCCGCACCGATGAGCAAATAGGTGAATGTACAGACGACCAGCGAAAGTGTTCGAACATTTTGTCGCTTCATTGTGCAGTGGACAACCAATTCGAAAACTGTCTCTGCGGGGGATTCGATTAGCATCTAGAGTCTAGACCTACGCGAACTCAGAATCTGAAGCATTTGTGTCTATGCTTCAGTTTCGATTGAAAAACAGTCGTTTACAATTGCATTCGAATTTAATATCAAACTTTTTCCTGTGCCAAATTGTGAATGCGTAGAAATGGTGGCAATCAATATACAGTATCCTGTGTCAGGATATCAGGACGCGACCAACGCGCAGATGCGATGTTGCATTGTTTACATTTTATCATTGGATGACTCGTCCTTGGCTTTTTTACTGTTTTGATACTTTTTCCTGAATCAAGTCTTTCATTTCATGTGAGAAAATATGTAAAAGAAGAAATTGTTTAAATGTTTGTTTAAATATATTTAAAATAACGTATGAATCTCCGATTTATATGAAATATGGTCGGTTGATTACATGGCAACATTGTTGCCAGACAACATTGCTTATAACGATTCACAATGAACATTAGCAGCATGTGACTAACTGATACTCAGCAAGTTGCATCAAAATCTATGTTGACGTATCTTTCCACTCTTATACATTCACAGTGACCATTCGCTGCTTAACCTTTAGTATTCCGAAGATTGTAAATGTTTTTACGTGCGATAAATGCCGATGGCTTGGTAAATTTAGTTTTTTGTTAAAGTAATAATAGCAAAAAATTTGCTTTTCCGCTATTGCATGGTATTTTCAAAAGTAGAAATTACCAGAAGTCATATACGGCGCTGGACATTACCAGATATATTGGTGCCATTGCTGGCATCTATTGTGAATGCGCACATTCGTTAATTTTCTACCTACAAGATAACTTCGCTACAGTTCTCCGTCGTCGTTAGGTCGTGTATATACAAAAATCTTCAACACAAGAGAAACCGACCAACGGTGTGTCTGTACGTCGACGCCACATTCTGTGTTTGTACACATGTTCACTGCGGTTGGCAGCAGTAGCAGCGGAGACGACATTTTTGATTTCTGGTGCTCGTATACATAAAATTTTCTATTCATTTCCTTCATCGGAATAAAAATTCGAATACAATTAATTTGCTTAAACTTACAAATAAAGTGATAACCGAGTGGCATGTGTAACTAGCTTATTCGACGTAACGAACACGGCAAACTGTTGTGAATTCCACAAATGTGAAGAGCGACCAAATCGAACAACGACCTACGAGCAACATTGTTTCATTGGACACATACACGAGTGGACGCATCGCCAGATTTTGGGTAAAACTAACATCAATCCATCGGATACAACGTGCTTGTGACCCATTTGATACCCGAGTCTACTCCCTGTGGACAATTGTTCGGCCACCAAGCCAATACAAGCCAAGCCACACCGCGCACTTCCCTCGGCGCCATGGAATGGACACGCGACAAGACTTTGGCCCTGATCACCGAGTATCGGAAGCGTCGCGGTCTCTGGGACATGACCCACGACGACTACCGCAAGAAGGAGATGAAGCAGAAGCTGCTCGTCGAGGTGGCGGCCAGTCTGGGCGATAGTATTCCTGTCATCGAGATCGAGAAGAAGTTCCATACACTGCGCACCCAATACCATCGCGAGATCAATCGCATGAAACGCAAAGAGCCATACAACTCGAAGTGGTTTGGTTTCAAGAACCTCCAGTTTCTGAGCTCCCCAAGAGCGTGTCGCATGAGCAAGGGCCGCATCAAGTCAGAAATCACTGAGGACGGCACAGTGACCAAGTACATCATCCGGGAGGGTTCGAAGGTGCCAGCGCACGATACGAACGGTGGATCTGGTGGCGGATCCAATAGCACAATAAATGAGGAATTCTTGACCATTCCCCGTAAACCGACCACTACGATTACCTATGAGACCTCTTCCAGTGGGTCGACCGCAGCAGCAGCAGCGGCAGCGGCAGTAGCTTCTGCATCGCGTTCACGAGAACTGGAAAAGCTAATCGAGGAGACAACCAAAGACGTAGATGAAATAGAGGAAACAAAGCCCAAGGTGACCACAATCAAAGAAATTCTGCCGTTGGACCACCACAGCTATAGTGCAACGGTAAGCAGCAACGGTGAAATATCCGTGAATGAACAACACTCGGTCCACCAACCACAGCAACAACATGAATCCCAGCACCATCATCAGCAAATGGAAGAAGAGCAGCATGTGGAAACGATGGAGCTTCAGACAACGGGTGATGAAATCACCTACCAGCAATCCACGTCACCGAATGCCGTTCATCATCCTCCTCAAGGGATTCCAGCGAGATATATTAAGATACAACGACGTGACACTTGCCCCGATGAGGAGTACTACGAGGACGAGGAACCCCAAACCCAGACATTGCATGCAGTGCCAGCAGGAACCACTACAAAGCATAGAATTTACTATGAAGCCAATGGTCAGCAGCACACCGCCATCCTGGCCACCCCTACTATTCCGCCCAATGCTAACTCGACTATGATAAGTACTTCGGCAACTAAATTGCAGAGGAACACCAGTGGTGGTTCTCAACAACTGCAGCAACCACAACAACTGCAACAGTGTCGTGACGAATTCAGCACGTACGGCGAATATGTTGCCAATGAAATGCGCGGCATTTCGAGTCGGGAGATTCTGATTGCTCTCAAGCACAAAATAAACACGGCCCTCTTTGAGGCCAGCATGGCCGAGCTGCAGAAATAGAGGCGCCAAGTCTTGTATATACTCCTGCGGTGGATAGTGTTGCCACCTTGCTCGAAAAAACACACAGCATGGCAACTATAAATGTTTTCAAAGCTAGCAGAGCTATTCAGAAAATATCGTATATACATATGTATAAATAATATAATGAATTTAGAATTTTAGAAGTTGCAATTTGTAAAATTATTCTTCATAGATTTTATTGAAAAAGTTATATGAATGTAGCTAATCATATTCGAATCAATATTCTTTGGTTTGAAAAGAATTAACAAAGTTTGTTCGAAATTTTAGACAAAAAGTTATAGTAAATAAGTTTGAAAGCATTTTAATCTAACAACATAAGATTTGTATTCGCTCTAAAGATATATTTTAACTAATCGTATATTTTACTCTTCTCAATCGAAGCTTGTATGCATATTATTTGAAATAAAAGTATATTGTTTTCCTCCACTTGTTATGGTTTGCTTCAACTTCGTAATGCTTGTAGGTGAACCTTTTTCATATGTTCACGTAGATATCGTTTCTGCCTCATTTTAGCATTGCAAATGTGGCACACGTAGTCCCTGATCGTGCGCTCGTGAATTTTCCTGTGTTTCCTTAGATTGTCCGAGCCGGCGAACTTTTTGTGACAGAAGTTACATTCCCAGTTCGGGTGGTCGGTAAACTTTCGGTGCTGCACCATGTGACTGGTGAGATGATGCTTCAGGCGAAACCTCTTCTCACAGAGCGGACACTTGTGGGGCTTGTCGTCCTGGTGCATTTTGCGATGTGTGTACAAGGTCGAGTCTGTTTTAAAGGCTTTGCCACAATCGGGGCAGACGTAAGCGCGGGTCTCATTGTTATGGATGCTGCGCTTATGGTTGAGCAAGACGCGTTTGGACGTAAAATTCTGGTGGCAGAGGTCGCACTTAAACACTTGAAGACGAACGTGTTGGGAGTTCATGTGATATTGTATTCCACTTAAGCTTCTAAAGATCTTTTGGCATTTCTCACATTTGAAACCATTCTTCACCTTTAAGGTTGGACAGTCTCCTTCAACATTTGTCGACATATTCGCATGCGCGGACATATGCGACAAAAGCTGGAGGAGTGGGAAATATTGGTCGCATATATCGCAACAAAATATCTCTTCAGAGTGGGAGTCTATAAGGTGTTCATTGTATTTGTCTGGAGTAGATTGAGCATAATCGCAGAAGTGACACATTTTCTGATGGCTGTCACTTACTGGAAGTCTACAGAATTGGTTAATGTAAAAAAAAAGATGAGAAGACTGAAAACAATGCCACTCACTGCGATAAATTCGGTTCTTCGAATTCCTGATATAATGTCATGTTATCATGTTGCGCTTTTGTAAGATCTGGCAACCCTACTGTTTCGCTCATTAAACGCTCGGGCACATATTCTCTCTCACTGTTGTTGTCATTCCCTCGTTCGCTCTCACTGTTTTCTTTGCCAGCAACATTCTTATCACATGTGTTCGAACTTCCAAACAATGTTGCCACGTCTCTGTTGTGAATCTGTTCGCAACGTGTATAAAATGTGTCCCAGCTACATATCGCATCCACACAATCCCTGCAGCATCTGTCTGACACATTGTTGACAGTATTTGTAGCTTCAATCTGTAAACACAATTTGTAGCATGCATCGAACGATGTCAATCAAGAACAATACAACTACAATAAAAAGTACCTGCAGTAATGGCAAGTATTTTTTGATTTTCGCCAATAATTCGAGAGGATTTCCATCAATTGTCACCATCACCGCCGCCTGCATGTCGCCGCAGGTTATACAATGGTCACTCAAACGGTTTCTTAGCATTTCCTAATATACTTCGTTCTCACGTCGCGAATGTGCAAAACAGTCCACGAATAAAACACGAAGAGGACTAATGCAAGTGACGAAGGGCTCAGTGGTGGACGGGCGACGATGCCTGTGTTGCCAAACCTTTTGCAACTCCGTAACTTGTTTGCGGCCAAATACTGCGGAGAGTAGGGCGGGAAACTTCAAGATATGTTTTAAATTGAAAAATATTTGAAGTCACATTTCGTGGAGAGAAAATTTTTGATCTGATTTTTGAAACGAAATCACAGGACGATGGCTAGCAATAAGATGTTATGCGAGGCCAACACGAACTTGCCGCAGAAAATCGACATAGACTCCTTGCGGAAGTCGGACAAGCCGTACTTCGCCGCCCAGGAGCTGACGCTGAAGTCCCAGGGTGTCAAGCAGTACCTCTCCCAGACCCCAAAGGAGTACAACGTGCTGCCGATGTTCCACCACCAGAACGATCACCTGAAGTCGGTTCTATCGCTGCAGGACAACGAATACCTGCGGTGCAAATGGTTCCAGTTCCTGAGCCATGTGCCCGATCACTACGTTCAGATCCAGTTGTACAAGGATTTCTACAAGAAGTGCGAGTGCAGGTCCTGTCTATGGGTATCACATAATTAACCTGGGCCTTGGCGTTTTGCAGGAAGCCGGCCGGGCGCCGTCTGAATTTGAATGGGCAGTTCTATGGAGTGGACAATAAACTGGCGCCAGTTCCGATATTGGCCGATCCCAGAAAATTCAACGGATTGGCTTATTTTCGCAAAGAATGTGGACGGCGCAGTAAATAGCTATTTCAAAATTTTACAAATAAATGTATACTTGCGATTCAAAATAAAGAGCGCGCCTTAACGAAAATTGTCTCATATACAAGTTGTATGTGGGCTGTATAATTATAAACATTTCAAAGCAACATGCTGCTTCGACATGTTGAACCGATCCACACGCACACATCAATTCCAACATTTCCCCATCTACACATACCCAATGTAGATCAAAACAAAAACACTTCTCTGACATTCCTCTTTCGTCAACGGTTCTCTATTTTGAATGGCTTCTCTTTTGGAACCACTTTTCATACGTCGGAAAGAACAAAACAATAAAGGAGCGTCCAAAGCGGATAGCGATAAAAACACACGCACGCTCCCCAAACACGGGAGGATACGAATGCGAGAAGAAGAAAGCTGAAAAAATTAGCGTGTCAGCAAGAAGTCGCACATCGCACTTGGTTTTCTCCGGATCCCCATAGGAACGTGGATTTTACAATTGAATTTAGCTTGGAGTGTGAGGAACGCAGTTAAAGAAAGCAGTTGATCGAGATGGCAACTTTACCGCCACGCAAGAATCCAACGCCGACACGGATCTCGAAACAACATCTGACACCATTGCAGACATTGCTCCAAATGGGCTTCCAGAAGCACAGGGCGTAAGTTCTGATTGTCCATGTGCAAATTGTATTCTAAAACAAGAACTTTTTATTTAATTAACCATCCACATTGTCATACTGCTGCTTCTTGAGCGCGTGTTCCATTGCATGTCCACATTATTGATTTTTTGATTTTCGATCTAGCTCGAAGCATTGCAGCGAATTTGTTACATAGTTTGCGATGGTTACAATTTTCATGAGCCAATATATTTACAGTGAAAAGGCTCTGGCATCAACGGGAAACCGGGGCGTGCAGATAGCTTCGGACTGGCTGCTTGCCCACGTGAATGATGCCACGCTGGACGAGTGCACGCCGCGCGAGTACATTCTATATGCATGTCCGACGGGACCATTTCTGCAGCAGCTGGAGGAGTTCTGGACGAAGTCGCGGCTTCTGTGCGGCTGGAATGGAGCACACAATTACGTTCCACATATCACTTTGGTTTCATTTTTTAAGGTAATTTATAAATGTGCTTTAATTACTATATTATCATTATACAACATATACATCATTGATTTGCAGGCTCCAGACGAATGCTCGCTGCAGTTGTCGAAGGCGCTCAAACAAGTGGTGGATATGACGGGTGCCTTACTGGATCGTCCGATTAAGTTGGAATTATATATGAGTCCTAATTTCATGGGCTTCTTTGTTGCCGAAGACGATGCAAATTACTTGAAACGCTTGGCACTTCAATATGTTAAAGAAGTGTCTAATTCAAGTATGGAATCTGTTTATTTGGATTATTCTATTTGGTTATGGGCCACATTTTTTTATTTATCTCTTTCACTGCGTTCTTTGCTTTGGAATATAATCTTCTTAACGTTTACCTACACCTGCAAATAGTCATAAGCGACACGTACGAGCAACTGGATGCGATTGTCGCCTGCTTTCCCTGGTGTGGTGCTGTTTCATCTGGTAATCGATGTATTCCGCGTAGCAGTCGATGTAAGAAGTCGCCCATTCAGAAAGTAGAACAATTCTTGCTTGCTTTTATTATCTTTAAATTAAAATTACGTTTATTTCTTTATGTATCTTTATCTTTATTTTAATGACAAGACACTATTTGATTTTTCGCATTGTAATTTTGATAAGAAATTGGTGTGTGTTTTTATTGATTGTTAAATATTTGGCTTGCTCATGTAGATAGCAGTTACTTATCAACTAAATATTGAAGTTTACTAATAATTTTTTCCATTTATATTTTGGCTATTGAGCAGAGTAGTTCATAACCGTATTCCGTTCTAAATAAATAATTTATTTACGTATTGTAAGTTTCACAAATTAACAAGAATCAAGGGTATTGGAATTGCAAACAATAATTAACATCACAAGCTGAAAAATTTCAGTTTATTTCTTTATCGCACCTTACGTTTTTTCAATGCAGAGATCCAGAACTTATTCTCTTTTCTGAGTTTTTATTTGATTTGGTGTTTTTATTTTTAGCAATTTCATTGGAGCCGCACGTTAAATCACTTCATCTGACTTTAGCGTATCAATTTCCGCAGAATCAATTTAATGCACTGAAAACATTAGTGGAATCATTAGATCCATCCTGTGCATCTAGTTGGGAGCTGCGCTTGTATTCTCGTGATCCTAGACTAGCTACCAAACAAGTATAGCCATAAATCTTTCGCATGAATATTCTTTAAAAAATAATTATTCTATTCAATTGAATCTGTTAGGTACACAAAGTCGTGTATCCGCACAGTCCACACGAGATCGACGAATTGGAGCTACGCATCGGGGACTTCATTTACTTGAACAGCGACGCTGTCGACAACTCGTGCGACGGCTGGGCCGAGGGAATCTCTTGGCTGACGGGGAGCACTGGTCACTTGCCAGTAAATTATACGGAGCGCACTGCCGAGTCCGATGCATGGACTATGCACAGAGTGGTGCAGCTTTCAAAATCGATAACCCCATCCCTTACGTCAGCCGAGGAAATCGATATTGTTGATGGTCGTAGCATTTCCACAGAGCACGAAGAGCGTCACACATCACTTCTACATCTTAGTAAATAGTCCATTTTAAATCAGACACTTCATTGGGAATATTATCTGATATCATTTGTCATTTGCAGGTGGCAATCAAAACGAATTGATCGACACTTCCTCCATCACCGAGGAGTCCGAGCAGACCGTTGAGAAGTTCCTTCGTAAAACATTACAGCCTTGCTTGGATGCTATACCAGCAGGACACGCTAAAAAGAGTCAATTCCAGCAACAAACACCTGTTATTGAGATTACAAACAGCAAAACCATGCAGACCCCAATTCAACTCCAACAATCAGAGATTATGGTGGAGCCGACAGCGGCAGCGGCTCCCAAAGCCGATGATACGCTTAGCATACACTCGGATCACTCGCATGCGTTGCCATCGCAGTCCAAGAACCGCAAAGTTCTCATCATGCGCCACGGCGAACGGGTGGATTTTACTTTTGGAACCTGGATTCCCTACTGCTTCGATGAGTTCAGCACCTACGTTCGCAAGGATTTGAATATGCCGAAAACTCTGCCACGAAGGTTTGCTTGGAACTACATTTATGATTAACATATTTATCAATTAATGGATTCTCCCTGTAGAAAAAACAGTCCAGAGGGTTGGCAAAATGATTCACCTCTAACCAACATCGGTCTCTATCAAGCACGACTCACTGGTGAAGCACTATTCGACACTGGCATTCAAATTGATCACGTCTACTGCTCCCCGGCGTATCGATGCATTCAGACTTGTACGAGTGCTTTGGAAGGCAAATATCAGAAATATTTTATATTTATGTGAAAAGTTGACGTTCGTCTGCTTAGGTCTCAAATTAGGTGGGGGTAAACATAAAATCAAACTGGACCCCGGTCTATTTGAGTGGATGGCTTGGTACCCGGATGGAGTGCCAGACTGGTGTTCGAAGGATGAGTTGATCGAAGCTAACTATAATATTGATCTGGACTATCAGCCCTTCATAAGTGTTGCTCAGTTGAATGATAACATTAAAGAAACATCGGAAGAGTTCTACACACGCAACTACCAGGTTTTGCGTAAAATCATTGAAACTACACGTATGTTTGCATAGGTTACGATGATAACAGAGAATAACAAATTTACTGTTTTTTTCTTGTTTAGAGGGTAACATTTTAGTTGTAGCCCATGCCACAACATTGGACACATGCTCGCGTCAACTAATAGGCGAAGCGCCTCGCACCACGAACGAACTACGTCAGGTCATTCACAAAATACCCTACTGCAGTTTGGCTACTGTGGAGGAGATCAACGGCGAATGGAAATTGGTTGAGCCAGAGTGTTTGCCGGTGACACATTCGAAAAACCCACGCTTCGAATGGAGTGCGTTGACCACCACATAGTGTTCGTGTTTCGACAAGTTCATGGCATTTGAAGATAATTAAAGTGAACAACAACTGAACAATATAAATCAATTCTACGGAATATAAAACAATTGATAAAAATTTCAATTTAGGAAACGCACATCCCTCAACACTCACATATACACATATATAACATATACGTACAATTAGTTGTTTAACATAAATTGCAAGTAAAATATAGAAAGTAATTAATTAATTATTATTCGTTGAATATTAGTTTTTTAATTTCCTACACAAACTGTGGGAATATTTTTTATAACGTTACCTAGAATCGAATGTGTTGATGTGTTGATTCGATTGCATAAAATTGATATAAGTTAACAATTAGAGTACATGAACGTTATATTGCAATATATAAGAAAATACAAACCAATATACTGAAAAAATTATTTAAAAAGTTGTTTTAAGGAGCAAGATTTAGTGTGCTTAAATAAACATCGTATTATTAAAAGAAGAATTTATCAAATATTATTTATCTTGCTCAGCAAAATTTATATTGTTAACAAACATAAAATTATGCCAAAACTCTAAGAGCGCAATTTAAATTTGATTAAACTATTACTATATCTCTCCATATTTATATCTATATCTATAATACTTAGCTTGTTTGCAAACATTATTAACTATTGTAAAAGTTAAATAATTATTTAATAATATATTTACTAGACCTTCGTATAGCGTCGATTGAAGGATTATTTTATTTAAGTACAAATCAGAACATTGTATGTATTTCATAGAGGAAGAGCAATAAAACCAGTTCATTTCATATGTTTCGATGTTTTTATGGAACATCAGCAGCATCTTCTCAATAAACATATACCTTGTTCAGACATATAGGATTTTCAAAGCCGTAAAAAAACTGAAAGATTTGTAATATCACATTATTTAAAATTTATTATTTATGTATAAATAATTTATAAATAATACATATAGTAGATTTGAAATCAATGGATATTTGAGGATTCTTTATACTTTGCGGAGCCCTCTGATTAGTACACATACATTTTTGCATTTTTACATTTTAATGAATTATAATAACAGTGAAATAATATAAAAGATTCAAGAAAAAATAATTATACACATTGCATATATTTGTATAAAATAAGAACGTGATATTGGGTTATTGGGTTATTTATTTAAACCAGCACAATTTAAAAAACATGAAACTATTTTTCAGGATTTGCATTAGTTGGCGGAGTAGATCGCCCATCTAATTGCGGTTGGTGCTGATTTACTAAACGTTGGCGCTCTAAATACATCGAAACTTTAATGTTGCGTACTTGATGATTGTTGATCAACTTTAGAAGAGCGATGACACCAACACCTACGGATATAGCGAACGAACCCCATGCTCCGAACTAAATCAAAATTAAAATATAGTTCGAGAAATTCGTTCACATATAAATCAAAGGTGCTTTACCTGTGCGGTTCCCATTTCTATGTAAAATTCAGAGTTGTCAATTTTTTCAGTGTCTCCATGTATTATATTTTGACCAGCAGAGATTTCACACGAGGGGAAACGTTCAGTCATGCCATCACACCATACGATGAAACCCAACGTGATCATTATAGAAGACAGTATGGACATGGAAAGCATAGTGATGCCGAGAACAACATCTACAAAGAGTGAAAGAAAGGAGGCTTCTTCTTTCAGCCGAGCATAACTGTGAAGTGTGAAGAACAATGTCAGCGATAAAGAAACGTTTTGAAGTAGTTATTACTAACCGATAGATTTGTATACTTGAGACCAGGAACAAAAAACAACCAGTGATCAATGGGAATTCGCAAAAGCCTGATGATGCCCAATTAACATCGAACATGCCGTCCTCCTCGCGCCATTTGCCGGTCGTGAAAAGAAGGCAGTGCCCACTACAAATAAGGAAAACACACAATTATTAATCATCATAGGAAAATGATTGCAACTCTTTAATTGCGTTTCACCAGAACTCCCGCAGATTCAATACGAGTGGAACAATGATGCATAGTGAGAGGATCAGCAAAATCACATGACCGGCAATTTGGCTCAGTATCAGAACATTCGCCAACGCCATCTTAAGAAATTTATCTAACACTTTTTAAAGAGATTTTTCACATTTGTTTAACAACACAAAAGAAATCGAATACCCAACGCAATTACTGCACTTCTGTCAACTGTGTTCAGTGATACGTATTGCTTTCTGTCAGCTGATTCTCTTCGGCTGGGTTCAGTGAAAAGTCAATCAATTCGTAATTCACAAGAGCACTGGTTATTATGAATAATTTAACGGCGGTTGCTGTCTTCGATTAGTCGGGTAGTTATTGTGAATTGGTCACATACGAATATAATACAAAAAATTACGTTGAACTTTTTCATGGAGGTGGGAGGAAGCCAATAGTGGACTTTTATTAAGGTTGAAAAATTAAAAAAAGGTGCTAACATATTTATTTTATTTATAAATAAATTCAATGACATGATCGTTAGAAGTTCTTCAATACTTAATCAAATTGACCACATGTTAGTTGAATGGATTTATTGACTGTCAATTGCCAAGTTGTCGCAATAGCAATACCGATTACAGCACTTACGCCAACAATAATTGCCCATTGCAACAAAGAGAATTCAGCGGAAAAAATCTAATGCAATAAAAATTCTATACTTTCACTTTTTCTTAGCTGCAAACGAGTCCATAATCGCCGTTGGAGTGAGGCAACAGTGCGAGCGAGTAGCTTTTTATGCATAACTAGAGTAGGAAAAAGAGCAACAGCAAAGAACAACAAAAACAATAACGCGATTTCCATAATGGACGCTAATGGATTCGCAACCACAATGGGGCGATCAAGCAACCACCCAACAACAACAATCATAACGAGCAAATCAAAGCCACAACGGAAACAACTACAGCAGGAACAACAACAACAGTGGCCACAGCGCCGCACCGATGACCTTGAGGCGAAATGAGACCGCTCTTGTCCGGCCTCGATGCACCACGGGTCGCGGGCTGGGGAGAGAGGGAAAGTGTCAATTGCTGCTGTTGCTCCCGCTGTCGCCGTTGGCCACGAGGGGTCGCGGGTGCTGTCGGAATGCGCCGATTCAGCCTCCGTCTGGTTTCTGCGCAGGCGTTCGAAATGGAATGTTGGTATATCGTGCGCACGTCTGTCCTCGCGACTATCTGTACAGCTTTCCATCTGTCAGACTGTCTGTCTGTTGCCTTCGTGTCCTATGTTCCTCTGGTTGGCGTGTGCTAATGCCTGACTTTCTGTCTGGTTGGCGATTCTTGTCCAATTCTCAAAATTGGATGTCATATCCAAGAGCATCGTAGCAAGAGCAAATAAAAAAGAAAAACATCTTAAAAATATCAGTTAATACCAGCTTTGTCTTTGTTCATTTTAGAATTTTATTTCATCCTCTAGCAGCGCACACTTAAAATATTGCAAGCAGATCTTTTAAATTCGTTTCGTTTTACATCGTCCCATCTCTTGTTCTCTCGGCCACGTTGGTGGTGGAGTGTTTGTTGTTGTTGTTGTTGGAGACACGAAATTTTCGATCGTTGCGTTCAATTTAAATAAAAACAAAACATAAAAAACACGTAGTTTATATCACAAGGAAACTCAAATGGAAACTTTAGGAAATCGAAGAACCTAAGGCTACAGCTCGAAAGGACGGCGAGAGCTCGTGGTCAATGCGGTGTATATGTGTAGGTGAGTGTGGGAGGGTGTGTGTGTGGGTGTGTGGTAAGGGAAGGACGGGCGTGGCAGTCGACTGGGAGGCGGCTGCGAAGAAACTCATTCTATCTCTCTCGCTCGCGGGCCACTCTAGACCTTGTTGAAGCTGTAGGTGAAGCCGTCGGGCGTGCGGTTCAGCGAGAGCTTGCCGGGGGGCGAGAAGCGGTGAGGGTTGGGCGTGGTCGAGGGCTGGTAGTAGGTGGGCTGCGCCTGCGCCTGCGGCTGCTGGTAGTTGTTGTACTGCGGCTGGGGGGCGGGCTGCTGGTAGGCGGGGGCCGGGGCGGGGTTGTAGGCGGGCTGCGGCTGCGGCCGGTACTGGGGCTGCGGGGCGGGCGCTGGGGCGCGGTACGACTGCTGCTGCTCGCCGAAGGCGGGGTCGTTGTAGCGCGGGTCGTACGAGCCGTCGTCGTAGGAGCCGTCGTTGCTGCGGTACGCCGGCTGGGCGGGGGCGGCCTGCGGCTGGTACTGCGGCTGGGGCTGGTACTGGGGCTGCGGCTGGTAGCCGGCCTGGGGCACGGGCTGCGGCGGGGCGGGCGGCGCGACGGGCAGATGGTCCCCGGAGGCCTGGAAGCTGTGGACGAGAGGACGGTCAGAAAATGGTCAATAAAGGCGCCGACCACTCAGCCAGCAACGCGAGCGGTTGCGACACCGAGTGCTCGCCTGCCTCCCGAGCACGTTCCTGGCCGGCTCGGCGCCGCCACCCGTGGCATTGCGCATGCACGGCGGCGACGTGGTCGTCGTCGTCGTCGTCGCGGTCGGTTGGTCGACGGCCACGCCGACACCGCTCTAATTTGGTCTTTAGCCGCCGCGTGCACTCGGCTCGCCTTGCGGTTTGGGTGGTGGCCGCCGACCGCGATCCGCGAGCCGCGATCCAAAAACCCCGATCGCCGAACATGGAGCTGTCGTGCGCCACGAACGGCGATTAATTGCATCAGATTTTCGGAATGTGTTTCCTCGAAAGTGTTCCCTTCATCAACGGACACCCGACACTCACCCGTTCTTGCCGGCGGTGTAGGAGATGGTGCGGCGCTGGCCCGTGGGGTCCACGTAGCTGTAGCTGCCGTGGCGGGTGCCGTCCGCGTCGGTCTCCTCCTTGTAGTTGGTGCCGTCCTCCTGGGTGTAGGCGGCGCCGAACTTGCCGTCCCCGGAGAGGTAGCGCTGCTCGCTGATGATCGCCGCGGTCTGCGGGTTCTGGTGGTAGGCCTGGCCGGCGGCGAGGGCCATCAAGGCGGAGAGGATCACCTGCAAGGACAACGGGTCGAAAACGGGCCATTAGTGGGAGGCAATCGAAAGACTTGGACCGCGAACGCAATGGGCCGCCTGTTTCCGACTTTATTATATTCAAATCGAATTAAATAATGTAAAAGTAGTATACATAAAAAAACCTGGTATAAACATTTAAAGGTTTGAACGATTAAATTCAACCTTATTCAATTCAACCTTATCGCTTTCAAACTACAATTATATTAATTTTCCAGTTTTGTTGCTTTCAAAACGTGAGTGAATTTCATCTCTGAAGGAACTTTGTGAACATTTTTCTAAATAAGCTCGAGGAAATTGTATTTTGGTTTCAAAGTCTATCAAAAGATAAATACGTATATTTTCTCAATATCAATACGTATCGTTCTCAATTCCCTTAAAAGAAACTCTTCGAAATTGCAGTTGATTTGCATTCTTATAAAATCCACAGATTGAACTCACAAATCGAAACATTTTTGGCCGTTGAAGGGTTGTGGGGCTGGTCGGTTGCTGGGGTCCTGTCGGTTGCTGGGGGACGTAAACTGCCCTGAATGCGAAATCCAATTGCTGCGAACACACGCGCGCTCACACGGTTCGTGTGGGTTTGTGGCCTATACGACGTCCGGCTCCAAGGAGGGGAGGGAACTCGGGTCACGCTCGCGTCGTTTCGGGTGGGGGCTCACGGTTTCGTGGGGGCCGTGGGCTGGGCTGCGACGGTTGGAGCGGCGAGGAGGGAGGGATGCGAACCGACGGCGACACACTTTGGAACGAACTGCCTTCCGCTGTGTCACTGCGGCCGCTTTTATACCGAGACGGGCAGAACCTTCGGCCGAGTCGCCCCAGTCAATCAGATGTTGGCGCGAACGCCGTTGTTTTTGGTGTTGTTGCTGTCGCTGCTGTTGTTGGAGGCTGCTCCAATAAGCCAACAACTACAGCGGGCTCTGAGTATATTGGCCACCAAGTGCACTCGCTCGCTCATTCGCCGTCTCTCTTGCTCTCGCTCTCTCTCGTTCTCGTTCGCTGCAGCGATCGATCGGTGGACGGAGCGCTCAACCTGCCTCGGCCTGTTGAAGCGTGCGGCCAACTGCGTTGTTGTTTCTTCGCTTCTTGTTGTAGCAGTTGTGGTTGTTTTTGCTATTGTTGTAATTGTCTCCAGTCGCTGTTGGCTTCTCAGATCATTTGTAATTTCTTCAGCGCCATTCAAACGACCAGGCCGCGATCGGATTAGATTCTTAAGGGCCGCGACCATGTGTGTTAATGTGTGTGCAGGCGCATACGTGTGTGTGTTGCTGGACCAGCACCGGGCGTGGAGCCTGTTCGAGCCGAGAATCTCTGGTGGCAGGCCAAGTTTACACGCCCCACGTCCGTCCGGCGGTTTGTTTATCTGCAAACGGTTTTTTGTAAGCGAGGCAAAAAGAATTATCGTTCAATTGTTGTTGCCTTTTCACTCTCACTTTGTCAACGTGCACGTTAAGTGGTTTTTCTTTTTTTCTTCTTTTTTTCTGCCCCGACCCTCGACTTCGCTATAAGGATATGGCTATAAATAGACTGTTTTGTAATTCGTGGGCAATTTACAGAGATTGGTGGGGCCGTGGGGGGAGACACAGAATTGAGAAAAACATAAATCTCTTCGCCGATCCAATGTGTTAAAGTTCAACTCATGCTCTTGCTCATGTTCGGGCTCAGGCCTCGGCTCGGACACAGGCGGTGGGGCTGTGGCAATCACAATGCGGAGAATTCGCAGTATTTGCTGCTGGAGAAAAGATGTTATGCGGCGAAACAAAAGACGAACGCGTTCTCTCGGCGCAAAGACTTGGGCAACGACACGGGCATCGCATCGCACGGCGTCGAGTTCGTTGCCGAAGTCTTTTGTTTTGCCCGCTTTCGACTCGACTCGATTCGCATCGCATCGAATCATCGATTGCAATTGCGAGCTAATTATCGACGAGCAATTATTGTTTCATCATCGCCTACGAGGAGCCAACGTTGGCTCGGCGCCTCCTCAGCGCCCACCATTGGCCGGCCCACGGCAACCTTAGGATCTCGCCCGGACCCTCAGGGTGCCGCAGTGAGGCCCGGCTCGACTGGATGATGAAATTTCGAACGCAACAGTCGCAACAATGCCCAGTTCAACGATATTCCATTCGATGCAGCCGAATTTTGGAAATTCATCAAGCGATTACGGGCGTTCTCGGTGCAGCTTGTGGTGGTGCTGGTGCCGCTGACGGTGTTGGTGGCTTTGCGGTTTGCATATGTCTCGTGGCCGCGGCGATGCCGGCCCAACCCAGGCGCAGCCAACGGCTGGCAACAACAACAACAACAACGAGAGTCAAACAAACAACATTGCAGCGAATTCGTCGCTGCTGGCGCAGAGTTTTCCACACGAGCGCAGCCCGACAAAAGTAAAAGCTCGGCACAACCGCAGCCTCCCTCTTTGCCACTCCCACCCAGCTTTTCCCCCGCCGTCCCGGTCCTTTTCCAGCGCCCTCTCTCTTTCTTTCTCTCCGCCGACCTTTTCGCCTGGTTTATTTTCATTTCAGGCCAGTCTCCCGCGGCCCGCTCCCCTCGGCCCAATTGACCACTGGGTCGTCTGGCTCGCTCTCGCCATCCGCTCCCCAATCTGCAAAGTTGTCGTCGCAGTCGCCGGCGCCGTCGTGGATACGAATCTCGAGAATTGGTTTCTTTGGTGTGGCCACAACAACAACAAAAATAATAATGATTCCACGAGCCACACACAAAACACGTTTCATTCGTTCGTTGTGTTTGTTGTAGCTTGGATTTGATTTGATCGTATTTTATTTTATTTGTTGTTGGTATTTCAATGTGATTGTTATTGTGTTTGCAATCCATCGACTACGATAATTATTCGTTAGTACAGAAAGTTCAACTATTTTTGAGCTTCGCTGACTCGGCAACAGCGCTCTTGTTGGCCGGCCACAGAGCAACAACAACAATAACAACATCAGCAATAACACCACCAACAAACAGTAACAACAACAACATCTTATTGCTGATACAAACAGTAACAACAACAACATAAACGGAAATTAAAATTAAAATAATAATAATAATAACAACCATCGCAGTACCAACAACACTAATAAGTAATTATATCTCCTTGTTGTTACTGCCAGAGTGGTTGTTGTTATTTAACTGCAGTTGTTGTTTTTGTAGTTGTTGGTTGTTGATTGTTGGTGTGCTGCATTTGAATGTGGGGCGCCCACCCACACTTGCAGCCCGTTGTTTTGTGCACTTTTATGGAATTCGCTTCTCTGATTCTCGCCGTTCGTGTTTCTCGGTTTCGACTTCGTTTGCCATGCAGTCTTCGAGAATGGGAGAATTTGAGCGAACCATGGATATGAAAGGCCGACATGGAACTCAGCCATCTGGTGGCCGCCGAGCGGGGTCAAGGGGCGACATCGACGGCCGCCGCCGGTTCTGACGACCTCTCTACGTTCTCAATCGATTCGATCGACGAGAGGTTCTCGATCGCTTTCGACCGCTGAACCGCTGGACGGTTCTGATGGAAATCGCTCAGGCGTGGGCAAACGGCAGACGGGTTTCTGGGCTGTTGCCATGGCCAGCCCACTGTCTGCGCAAGCCGCAGGCCATCGGACTGAAGACGCCGCCGCGATTTCCATAATTTATGCGAATTCGTGTAATCCTTTCGAGCACACGAGCACAACCGCGAAGCATGGATGGAGCGCATGCAAAACCTGTTCCGAGCACTCGTTAAATGTTTCCGAATCAGTTCGTTTCCGGGGCCAACATGGCGCCACCTACCGAAATGAAGGACGTCAAGGATGCGACGCCGTCGTCCGCACGGCCTCACGTGGACGCCGTGAGGGGTCGGCCGTGTGCGGGATTCTGCAAAATGGCCTCAGCCGCGCTCAGCGACACCTCTCGCTCTCGCTTTCGCCGGCTCTCGCTTTCTCCCGCTCGAGTCGCACCTCAGCGGGCGACCGAGGCGGAGCCGTCCGTTCACACTTCCCGCAAAGTGCGAGGCAGTTCAATCAGAGGACACAACGCCTGATCGGTTCCGTATTTTCACGCGACACTCTCGCTACCTCGCTCGCTCTTGCGCTCTCTCCGCTGGCCACTCCACAGGGGTGACTGCGGCCGGCGACCCGCGCATCCTGGTGCGCTCTTAGCGTATTATCCTTTAAATATGCATGCCGGAGGAAGCAACAGCCACCAGCCACCAACAGCAGCAGCGATAACGACCACGGAGAAGCACAAAATGAAGCGAAATTAAAATAAAAGCAACCGAAAACCGTTGGACTGCTGCACAAAAGGACCTCGGTGCCTTTTTGATTGCGAGGCGTTTGTGTGATGCGATCCCAGCACCCATCGAGCTGATTTCCTCCCCTCTGCCAACCACTCCAGCGGCCTCTCCCTCTCCCTCCCCGGCTCTCTCTCGTTCGCTCACACACGCCGTGGGCCTCTCTGCCGCTCTGCCTCCGTTTGGCGACTCTTTTTGCCATTTACATTCGCGAGTTAATCACAACACAGGAGATAATGAGGTCCTTGCGAAGGACCTTTGCGCAGGGCCAGGGGCGGCGGGGACGGCCAGGGATGGCCTCGATCGACTCGCACACTCGATTGTGTAAATATTTTCGTAAGGGATGATTTGCAATTTGCAGTGTATCATCGCGTTCATTGTCCAAATCGTACCGTGACGAGGGCGAGATCGTACCTGGAGTGTGGAAACAAGAGAAAGAGAGAGAGTGCAAACAAATAGTTGTAGAGTGTTTTTATCCATATAGCCTGCTGTATGAGGTCTCTGTAATTGAATACCATCAATTAGATTCAAGCAAGGACTTCAGGAATGTAATAAAAATAAAGCCATGGTTATACAATCCAAAGTACAATTTCAAAGTCTCTTTGATATCAGGAATTTACTTGTACTGAATGTAAGTAATGTAAGTTCGATGCCAAGACAGATCCATGATATATATGTGGAAATGTATAACGATTAAATAAAATTAAATAAATTTAGTTAATATTTCTTCACATTTCTCTATGTTCCCACTTCAAATTTTGTACTTAAATTTGTATTTAATTTTTTGCGCCACCTTCACGAGTCGCCCTCAGTCTACGGTACGAAGACTTATCTCTTGATTTACATTTGCAAGTCGAGTATCTCAATTATTTCAGCTGCCTCTGCTCCTCTCCGGCCCTCGCCGCCTCGATGCCAATTCATTTCATTTGAATTCAATGCCCCGGAGGGCGATGTGAAGCCAGGAGTCGATTCGAGTCCGAGTCCGAGCCCGAGTCCTGCCGTGATTCTGAGCGTCCGGAGCGCATCCTCCACGGCATCGCATCGGCGAGGACGATGGCGATTATTTGTAATTTTAGACGCCTTGGTGCTCGAGCTGCCTCTCCCTCCGGCGCAGGGTTCCGGGTCCCGTTCGGGGTCCCTGTGCAGGTCGGACCATTGTCCTGGCCGCCAGCGCCGTCGACGAAGCGCTGCGTTAAACGTTATCGCTGCGATCTCGCATCACAAGTCAATCTCTCGTCTCGTCTCGCCTGGCTCTCGGCAGCTCGCTAAACTTGTTGAGAAACACGATATGTTCGCGCTTGGCGGCGAGAGCCGAGGGAGACCGTCGAGTGCGGAAAAAGAGAGGCGACGAGCGCAGACAGACAGATAGTTGTTAGATAGAGAGGGGAGATACGTGGCAATATGGAGAAAAAGTCAGAAGTTCCGGGAATTGAAACCGGAGACGCCGAAATTGACTTCAATTGCGCATCTGCGATTTTCCTTTAATCTCCCTGCATCGGCCCCGTTTCGAAGTCGAAGTCGAGTCCTCGGATGACTTTGCCTCCGTTTCCCTTGATGGATGGATGGGTCTCGGGACCATCGAAGGCAGCTGAGGTGGACGAGGCGGCGTCGCTTTGCGGTTCCGCTCGGGGTTCCGCCGCAACCTCTTCCCACGCTGCAGCCGCACAATCTCTCGGCCGTTAGTCACACAACCCGACAGCCTTGGTCACTCGGCGCGCTGTCCACCTCGACTCCCCGGTCTCTTGGAGCCGACGTGCTCGGTGCCGTAGCCCGGTGCGACCGGTTCTGCCCCTGTCCCGCCTCTCACACTCTCTCGCTCTCTGTCGCAACCGCAGCCGCTCCCTCCTCGGTCGTCGGCGGCGATGGAAAAGCGGCAGGAATCGGAGCCGCGTGCGTTCCAATATCAAGGTCAATATCACTGTGCGTCGGGCCGCCTCCTGCCCACCTCCCCCACCTGCCTCTGGCCGCTCCCAATGCGTCGCGCGGCCGAAACCTGATTGCGTCGCTGCAACTTCCGTCCACACGCTCTTGGCCCGAAAACACTCGCGGAAACTGTCGTGGTCGGGCTCCCGGCTGGTGGTGGACATTGTTAATGTTGTTATTGTTGTTGTTGTTGGTGTTGTTATCTTGTCGTTACGCATTTCAACTTTAATTGATGTCCGAGCGATTTCCTGGTCCTGGAGTCATCGAATTCCACTCGCCTTCGTACTTTTCCAGGAGGCGGTTTCTTCATAAAAAGGCCCTTCACTTCAGCTTGGCACTTGTCAGGGCGACCAGCGACGTGTTGTTGATGAGCCCTGCGGTCACAACCCATGTCATCGTATGGAGATTTGTTGTAGTGAATTTATTATACTTTGTTTCATCTTCATATTAATTAAAATTTATTATTCATTATTGTTCTAAATTGCTTTATATTACTGTATTATCTTTTTTGTTTTTTTACTTACGTACTTTTTAATGGATTCCGTTTTCTTCATTACTTTAATGTATTCAATATAATTTTGTATTAGTTTGTATTGGGTGACTAAATTAATTTTAACATATTTTAGAATGGCATTTATCAATCTGTATGAACCTCCTATTTTATATTTCTATATGTCATCTGGTATTATTATTATTAATTATGCTTTATATAATTGCTGATGCCTATTTTAGATAAATTTCTTTGGTGCTGATTTTTTATTCCAAATTACGCTAGGGTGTGATTCATAGGTTGGGTAATATATTTTGAGAATGACTTTTCTAAAACACCACCCGACATTCGCCGAACTGCTCGAAATTCCCAACCTGAGGTTGTCACCTCCACCGTTTGGCCAGTGTCGCCCGTGAAGTCGCTCCCATGCCTCGAAGCCATGGCCTGCGGTCATGGGAGTGAGTGAAGTTTCAATGTCAACAGTTTCGACAATGGACGAAACGGACAACGCGGCCAGCGGACAATCGATTCTCGGTGCCAAAGGTTGTCCAGTTTAATTGTCGCCCATTCAGGCGCAATTGTGGCCGACATTGTGGTTGTTAACGTCTATTGTTGTTGCCATTGCTCGCTGTGTTGCCGATTATATCGTTGGCGGCAATCGTTGTTGGGGATCCGACCACGCCACCATGACAGACGCGATCGGTGTCAAAGTGCAAGAATTTGACTCTAAACGTGAATTATTAATTACCGCGAAGCGTAGCGAAACCCACAAAAAACCCAAAATTATCTCCGGACAGTGGTGGAGATTCCAAGGGGGCCTCGGACGTTTTATGGCTAACCAGGCTTTTATGGCGATCCATATTCGGTATTTAAATCATACGATATAAATGATCACAAATAGTTTTAAATAAATTTCAAACATTTGAAAATGATTGGGTTGGTTTTAGTTTTTGTTTTTTAGTTTTTGGTATTAGTTTTAGGTGTTGTCACGTTCCTGGTTCCTTTCTATTGACGGAACCTTGGAGAGCCCTCCGGAGAACTGCGATTGACCCTCGCCACCGCCGCCTCTGGCTCCGATCATCGCACTTGCTGGTCGGCAAATCCTCGCCATGACCGCGCAGTTTCTGAACGCCATCTGGGCGCAAATGAAGTGATCGAATGGTTTGGACAGCGAACGGATATGAGTCCACACGCGTTGAGTGGCTGACTCAAGTGTTTGCTGGGTGGGCAGTCAAGTTGATGTCGTTGACGTTGCCGTCGTCGTCGTCAACGTGCACGAACAGTTTTCACAGGTGATTGAAGTGCGTCCGTCCGGCCGGCCGACAACAGTTGGGTAATTCGGTTAATTAATATTGAGAGGCCTCGGATTACGGTTCGATGGTAATGAAGCCCGATTTAATTAGCCTCAACTTCGGCCCGATTAACGACTTCAAAGGCCAACGGCGGTGGCGGTGGCGGTGGCGGAAACTGGGGAGGGGCCGATCTTGGCGCTGACACAATGTCGGACCGATCGAACGGAGACCGTCGGATATCGACTTATTTCGAATTATGACAAACGCGCGATGGCGAGGAGATCTTGGCGAGTAGATCGAAATTCGCAGTTCTTGGTCTTCTCGGCCTTCCGGAGTTTCCCCGCCGACGGGTGCGGCGAGACCTCGGCAGTCGAGCGAGCCTTTGTGTGGAGGTTCCGCAAGCGATTGCACAACCTTTGGGCCGTCGTTCGTCGGCTCCTCGGAGCGCTTAGTGTTTGCTCAGAGCCTGGAATAATTGAAACCAATTAGGCTGCAGTAAAAACTATTTAATTGCATTTACAATGGCAGCACGGAATAATGCCAAGAACACCAACAACAACAATGGCGGCAACGACAGCAGCAGCTCCTCACAAAACACTCATTATCCTCGGAAAGCAAATATTATTGCAGCAGCGCACATCCTCCCGACACACACACATACACGCTCACTCATAATCCCCATTGCGCGCAGGAGGCGAGAGCCAAGGGATCCTCGAGGAAATCAACGAGCGGCCGAGCTCGTCCTTTTCACTTTTTGTGTTTATTTTCCTTTTCCCTTCTCGCTTTTGTGCTCTCTGTGTTTTCCACATTTTCGTATTTCGGCGTTTTGGCAAATGGGAAAAGTCGAGGAAGCAACTGTTGATGTGTCTGTTGTCGGCGCGACCGCCTGTCAACACTGCCTTTCACGTCGGCTTCCTTCCATCCCTCCCTCCCTCGTTCGCTCTCTCGTTGGCCCTCGTCCCGTTTCCAGCGTTTGTGCGGTGGACGACTTCAATTAAAAAGTGAACTCGAATTTGCGCCTGCGTCGTCGTCGTCGTCGTGGTCCCGAGCCGGACGACGTCGGCCCTCGATCGGCTCCGGCTCATCCTCAGAATCCCCCAGCCTCGTGATCCTGCGGCGACCCTGGCGAATTTGAATGCGGCCTCCGGGCACATCCTGCCTGCGAAGCCGCCAAGACACGGCCAGCGTTTGTTCGAACGCCCGTCTTTGTGAAGCGTTGTTGGTTCGTTTGTCGCACTGTTGCGTGCGCGCTTCTGGTCGCCGCCGCACCGCAGAACAACATGAGGCAAACAATGACGTCATCGGTCGTCAACGCAATTGGCAGCGCCGGCTCGGGCTGTCAGCACAAGCAGGATATGATTAAGTGCCGTTAGCATCCTTCGCATGTTGTCCCTCGGTGCAACGCGATTCGATTTGCTTTCTATTGGTTACGTCTCGAATGAGATGTCCTGAAAATTGTCCTTTTGTGCAACTGCGCTCTGTGGACATGTCCTCGAAGCTGATCGGAAATTAAGTGCGATCCGGCTGATCTGGAGCATTCATGGTGTTTTTCTTACATCTTATAGAAATCTTACAGATAGACTATAGGAATGGTCTGTGGGAAGGAATCATTTCTCTAGGGAACCGATTCAGTAGTGATAAGTGAAGATCCTGATCGAATCCTGATCCCAAATGAAAACTCCGATGGTCCGACCCCACTCCGAATACCAGAGGAATTTCCACGAGGAACAGGATGTGAGCGGTTGAGGACAAGGAAGCGAAAACACGGGGAGAGAATTATTTAATCGAGTTCATCTTGATGAATTAATGAAGTCACAGCATTCGCAAAGTGCCGCGGACCTTCATCCGAGAGCGCGGATTTGATGACAGGCAATTGGAAGAGTCCACAGCAACGGCAGCGACAACAACGACACTAATTAGAGCAACCGAAAGTGGATGCAATTAAAAACGCGCAACCCCTGCGAGGACGCGAAAGAGTTTCGAAACCCGTCCACGTCCACAATCGCCGGGCTCATTAAGGGCGAGCCAACTAGCGCGTACAACGGAGGCCAAAGGACGACACAATCGACGAACGGCTAGCGACAAACGACAGTGACAACTGCAACAATGGGCCTGAAGAGCGCTGGGTCGAGGGAAGGAAGCAGGGACGGAGGGAGGGCGCACGTTGTTGTGAGGCATGTGACGTTGTCACGTCATAATTACGCGACCAGAGCGGTCGAGCGGCGGCCGACGCCCCGCAGCCCCTCGTGTCGCGCGCATCCTTCACGCAGGATCAATAGATTCGTAAACAAACGCTTCGCCGGGTGCGCCCGATCGGGCCGAGCTGATCCCACAGCCCGCTCGTCGCCGGCCGGGTCCGCGCCCAACGCCCCGTTGGTCCAGGCTCAACCCCTCGCCCCGTCCCGCTCGTCCTCGGCGCTCGACGTCCTGGCTCTTTTTTAAGCCGCTCTAAGCGGGTGCGCGCGGCCAGGAGTGGCTGCGGTCGCGTTTTGGGTTCCTCCCGTCGTCGTTGCTGTTGGCGAAGCTGTTCTTGTTGTTGGGTTCGTTGCAACCCGGCCGAAGCCCACACGAAGCCAAACCGAGTCAATGCCGCTTAACGCGATCGGCCGATTGACTGACGCCATATTTCGTCGCTAATCCCCGCGTGCGCGCGCCCATGTGTGTGTTAGTGGCACTCGGTGGTGGTGGTGGTGTGTGTGTGCCATTGGTGACATCGCGCTTGTGTGCGTGGCCGGCGGCGCGCACCCGTTTAAGGACCTCATGCAAATATGAAGTGTTCGAGGGGCACTTGAGAAATTATTTCCCATGTAAGCGCGACGGTTTTTTCATTTAATCCTTCGTCCTGTTTTTTGTTTGCCCTTCACCCTCCCTCCCTCTCCCTCTCTCTCTTTCGCTCCCTGGCTCGCGGTGGCTGTCGACGTGGTTATTGTTGTTGGTGTTCGTCAATTTGTCACCCGTGATGGCAACAACATCATCATCATCTCGCCATCACAACCAGCAGCCGGCGTCCGTCCCATTTTCGGATTAGGACGGAAATCCTTTTTACTTCCCGAAATCCTTCAAATGTGACGCAATCAAGAGACAGCAGTTGCTCGTGTCATCCTTCGCCTAGCCTCCCCTCCCCTCGTCCCGCCTCTCCTGTCGTCTCCTCCTGAAGCGTCCAACGAAGTCCTCGCATTGGCCCATCCATGTGGGATAATCTGAAATGCAAACATATTTTCAATCAAAGATCGAATCATGGGAAACATAGATAATTGGAATATATCATGAAAAAATCACAACGAATGGTGTCGATGAAGAACACTTGCATAATTTTTGCAAAAACTTGATTGTTATAAAACGTTCAGTTAAAACTAGAATTGTCTCCAATTATATATATAATATTATTGCTTGCTAAAGATAATCTTTTTAAAGGAGAAATATTCTTATAGAATACATTCTTATTCTTATAGTATAGGATCGTCTCGTAAATTATTCAAAAACACAACAAAATCTAAAAAAAAGTTGTTTATATTTTGGACTATTTTTAGATTGAAGATAAAATAAAAAAATATTAATTCAGATAGACCATATGTGAAAGTGCAAAAAGTTGCATATTAAGGATTTCGCCTTAATGTTTGAAAGGTCGAAAAAAAATTGTATAGATAATTAGGGTTGATAGAAAAAAAATATAATTTAAAGTTAATTGTTGTTCTGAGAAAAATATTTTAAAATCGTCCAATCCTAGTTTTAGAAAAATCAACTGAAGGTAATTTTTTTTTTGTTTTCGGTTTTATATAAGAGAAATAAAATAAAAAATGAAAAAAACAATTAGGACGTATTTCTCATATCAAATGAATCCTTTTTTTGTTATAAGTTATTTGTTATTTATAATTATTACAATTTTCAATCTTTATTTCATGCACTTCATATTTCACAAAGAATACAAATTTAGTTATTTTCCTTAGTCCTTAGATCAATTTATATTGATTTTCTCTAAGGTATTGAAGCGAATTGTATCAAAGCAATTGATTCTGATAAAATTCTCTCAGACGAAAACGATCGGTGATATGGAAAAGTGATAATTTTTTGCTATATAGCCCAGAAGACGAAAACAATTGCTAGTTACTTTCACTCCATTACAACGATAACGGTCGCAACTCCTTTGTTGTCCTAATGAGCAGGATAATGACCCGCTTTGTTTGGCTTCAACGTCAAATTAAGGATTTAGCACAGACAACGCGACGGTGGCCAGGAGCTGGGACAAGAGCCGAAGGAGCTGCCGACAGTTCTACGAAAAATCCATGCAGCAGCCTCCCAAAGTAAATTAAGCCGCCAGGACGCAAGTAAAGGCCAAATTCAAGGTATTAGCAAGGAGATGCCGACGAAATCTCGAAAACAAAGCTGAAACCGACGCAAGCATGGCTTAGACAAGGCGGTCGCAGGGCGACGGACGTAAGCCACAAGCATGTGCGAAAGAGAGACAAGAAGAGGAGGAGGAGGGAGACGTATCGACTGCAGATCTGAGCCGGCGAGCTCGGATATCGAACTTCGAGATCTGCTACCAGGAGCAGGGAGAACGACTTGTGCCTTGCTTACGCTTTTGACTTTCGCCGATCCTGCCGATCCTCGTCGCAGGCTCAGGATGAAAGTCCGCTCGGGCCGCGTCAAGTTTAAGGCTTATTGATAAGGCCGCCGCAGGTACGCCGACCAGGCCTGGGTCCGCCTGACCGCTGGCACTTAGGGAGGACGACCGAGCGGCGAGCGGTATCATTGGCCAGGAATCAGGATCAAGCGGATGTGCAGCGGAAAACGAAGGCCCGGAACGCAACAGCACAGAAACACACCCAGGGAGGGCCAGCGCAGGGCCGAAAGGATGGACAATATTTTGGCTTAGAGACATTCTCATTATATTTAAAAACAATGCAACGCAAGCGGCCAAGGATTTCGTCATTTAGCCAGAGGTAATCCAGGCCATTAATCTCTATTTGCATGCTCCAGGTTTTGTTTAACTAGGTAATTGCGAAAGGATTAACGTGGAAATGAACCCAGCCCCTTCGACGAACCGACTCGGCGAGCGCGCTGCCGCCAGGACAGCGGATCGCGGGCCAGGAATCAGGACAGGACTCCGGAGCTTGAGGCGGCCTCAGAGGCAGGCGGCGAACGGATTGCCGGAAGATTGAACGGATGAGAGCCTCCGAGGCGGATGATCTGACGAAACGTGTTGTCGCCCGTCGCAGAGGCTTCTTCGGATGCCCGATCCGCGCTCGATCCGAGGGCCGAGCGAGACCTGCCCGCCCGCGACCGGCTGCACCTGCTGCCGACACCAGCGGCTTCTCGGGAAGGAACTCGACCGGACTAATTCGGGAAAGAGAGAGAGCGAGAGCGGCCACCGAGCGAGAGAGGGAAAGAGGGAGAGACGGCGAATCTTGCGCGAATTTGGTTAATCGCGCCAGGGGCTCCAGGGACTCCATTGAGTGCGGCCTCTTGGCCGGCAGGATTACCCGATGTGGTTTAACATAATGCAAGCTTGCCAGCGGTAGGTCGAGGCATCGGGATCGGCATCGCCGACCCGGACCATGATCATTATGCAAATAATTGCCTGTACAAGATATGAATTAGATCCTGGGCCTGGAAATCCTACGGCCTGCGTGCGGAAATCGGAAGATTGCCGAGCGCTCAGAATGAAAATCAAGGGTTTTACATCTCGATCGTGTTTCTTTCATGAATCTCGCTGATCGTCGCCTTGTTCGCTGGTCTCCGTAAGCGGTGGCGGCGATTAGGCTTAAGGATGCGTTTAACCGCGGACACTCCCACCGCTCTCGCTGCTGCCGGGGCTCGAGGGCCGAGTCTCAAGTGCGCCCGACCTAAATCCCGATCGCGGTCGCGAATTGGACGTGCTCGCTGCACTCGTTTGGATCTCTCCGGGCCGGGATCATCGTAGATTTTTCACATTAACTGCCTCGGAGCGGGAGATGGAGTGGCAGAGATCAATTTGCACATGCCACGATCTGCGCCGATCTGTGGCGATCTGAGGCGATCTGGTTCGAGTGGAAGATTTTTCGAAACTTAATCGGAAGCTTTGTCGGATGGAGTTCGGCAAAGTAAAGGAGTTCCTCCTAGTCAATCGGAGCGCGATTGACTTGTCTTCTTCTCTGTGATCCTCTCTTACAGAAATTCTTGGATTCTTCCTCAAGCTAGATCAACTCCCGGGATATAGGAATATCGAGTGGAATGGGCGAGAACTTGTTTAAAGCACGATTGACTCGCTGTAACTCAGTCCGGATTTCGAATTCGGAATTCCTCGATCAGGGAAAGCTGCGGGCGATCCAAAACATAGTACTGATTATGCAGTTGTCGTTGAAAATATCTGATTTCTCTTGTTCGCCGATCAAGAATTCAATGTGCCAGTGCGAAGGTCCTTGAGTGCTTAACATATTGGCAGCTTTAGGGTTGATCCTCCGCTCACTTCGCGGGTGGAACACACAAGTTGCCCTCGCCGGTGGTCCCCGTGACTCCGGCTTGTCGCTGTAACAATTCAAGTGCCCAAAGGCTTGCTCGAGGCTCGAAGCATTCCACGATTCTGGAAAGGATGCTGCGACGAACTTGTCGATCAAACTCCGACCATTATTTGGAGATCGCATGACACTTGTTAACTGCCAGCAGGCTTCGACAGCCCCTCAGTCGAGGCGAGGAGCGAAAGAGCTCCGCCACCTCCTCCGGTGAACCCGTAATTCCCGAGGACAGCGTGCCAGACACTTGAACCTGGCCCCGAGATCGAGTTTGAGTTTGAGTTTCAGATCGAGTTCAAGATGCGGGCAATTCCTTCCTTCCTCGAACCGCAGCCAGAGGACGCTCGAAAGTCTTGAGGTTAAACGCAAACGACGTCCTTCGCGGCAACAATCCAGCAGCGCGATCTGGCTGCTGGCCTCGTCCTGGGACAATGCAGGGATTTGATTTTTTCTCACCTCCAGGAGGTCCACTCCACAACGCCGAGAGCCGAGCTGAGGATGCACTCACGACGAGGGGTGGAGAGAGTCAGGGGGGAGGTGAATGGCTAGAAAGCATTGAATTGAAACAGTAATAAGAAGTAAGGAGATTAGACGCGGAAGACGTGGCAGCAATGGACTCAAGGATCTGGCTTTGGCTCTGGCTCTCGGCTGTCGGCTGCGGGGCGGGGGTCCTCGAGAGGGCAGCCATCGGCACAGACATCGAGTGCTAATCCGGCCGCACGGTTCAGTGCGTTCGCTCTCCGCACGCCGGCAGACAGGACGCGCCGATGAAGATCGCACATGACGACGCCCAGACCCAGGACTCCGACGATCTGATCCAGATCCCAATCCCGTTGATCCTGCGATCTTCCTCGATCGGCTGAGCCGCCGGGATGCGCGAACGAGCGATCGTGGAATTCGCAACGCACATGCCGTGAGAACGCGACCGTGCCGCGCACTTGAGTCCTGATTCTAGTCGGCGCAGCGCTTGAGACCGAAGGACTATGGCCGTCGTGGCAGCGGATCGATCGCCGGCACTTCAGGAATTGCAACATAGTTTCACCTTTGCTTCCAGACTTTGCCTTGCCCTGCATTTCCATTTTGTTTGTGGCCAAAGGACTCGAGTGCTTTTGTGGCTCGGTCGCGCAATTTCGCGCACAAAGGCACTCGAGTCCTGCGATCGGTCGGGCAATCGAAGGAAGGGCCTCGCAGCCCTTTTGTTTTAGCGAGCGGCCCCGCGCCGGCCTCGCATCCTGGGAGCCGCGCGGACTCTGAGTGGTGCTTTCAGGCAAAAGTGCGGCTGTGGCGAGCGATCGCTAGGGTCCTTCACGGAATTAAAATCGCCCGCCCCTCCCGCTGACCCGATCGAACTTCAGTCGACGGCGTCGCCGTCGTCATCGAGTCGATTTGTTACATTTCTCGAGGGCCTCTTGTGCCCGGGCCCTTTGTTCCTCCCCATTGTGTGCTAAATTTATTTGCCGTCCTCTCCATTGTGTGAGTGTTAACTGCTGCTCCAGCGTGTGTGTGTGTGTGTGTCGTGCTTCGGAATGCTTTCGAGAGACGAGTCGGCATCGGCTTCGATCGGGGTTGACGGCTGCGCGACTGCTGACGCGACATATGGCGCGACCTGGAGGGGAGGTGGCGGTGAACGGGTCGCGTTGCGTCCCCTCCCGGCCCCGGCCCGGTGTCCTGCGACCACTTGCCACCGAGCACGACGGCGGCGGCCACGGCGATGGCGATGACGACGGCGGGATTTCATTAGGTTCGGGTCAACTGCGTATTTGATTCCCATGATGCCGCGCCGGGATGGGTGCGACGTGGGCTGCTCTTCTGCATGGCGTGCAGGGCGGTTGTTAGCCTCGGCCGACCTCGACCTCGGCCTCGCCGTCCTCCCCCGCATGCAAGCGAGCAGTGTGAGGTGGTTGGGCCTCAGTGGCCGAGGTGCACCTGATGTCCGGGCCTCGGCTGCACGAAGCCGGGCCATGGCATGACACCTGTTCTTCTTCCCTTGACCGGAAGTTGAAAAGTTCGAAACTTTTCGCGTTCGCCCGGTGGTCGTCGATGGCTTTGGTGGTGTTTGTCCGGTCATAGGGGAGTCGCAGCGAAGGGGTGGCGGTGGTCGCGAGGTGGTGGGAGGAAGATGAACCGTTATTAATGGCAGGAAGTAGCGACAATTAAAGGGCGAATGACTCAATCCCGGGCCACTGCTGTGGACGATTCCGCAACTCCAACCGTCAACCAGCACATGCTTCGCCTGTTCATTAACTTCTCACCACACCAACACACACACACGCACACACATATGCGTTTCTTTACAGAACGCACTCTACTTGAGAAGTCAACGTGGCCGCTGGAAACACGTCCCAATCCTGTCGGATAAAGGATTCGCCTTTATTCGCCATCGTTCATCCGCACCGATTTCCGATGCAATTTGAGTGCCATCAGGCACCAACGGTCGTCCTCAGACCTCCCTCCCCTCCCCTCCACTTCCCTCCAGGCTCGACTGGGTTCACCCTGCCATTGTCTATTATCCTCTGCCCAACCGGGGTGTCTCGTTCTATCTGCCGATTCTGTGTCTGTGTGAGTGCGGCACTGCTTTCCTGACTTCCACACGGAGCCCGAGCTCGCTTGAGTGAACTTGCGTCGCCATTTGTTATTCTCGCGTTGTTATTTCTAAGGATAATTGCTCGCAGGATATCGAATCAAAACAACAGAATTTCAATTTCAAACGAATCTGAACTTCGGCCTGTTGTCTTTTGGCAGAGATTTTCGAAGGGTTTGAAACCCGCGGAAGGATTAGCCCAGAGCTTCTTCTGCATTGATGAGAGAATGCGAACTGCGATGTTTTTGTTTTATTTTTTTATGAATTCCCTGAACTGGAATCGACAACTTGAATGTAATTTTAAAATGTATGCATCATATTAAGAGACATCTCTTGTGTTTTGTTATGGCCCATTATTCGTTCTGGAGCGAGTCGATCTCACTGAAATCTGACTTCCTCACAGGTCGAGGAGCCTTCGCCGTGTTCCTAAAACTGTGCCCTGACAGAATTTGACCGCGCTTCAAAGGAGTCACTGCGAATCCCTCGAGAGGTCCCAGACCTCAGCAATCTCTATTCCCTAACGTGTTTTTTCCTCCCTTTCCGCCTCTCTCGCGCACTCGGTTTGGCTTCTCTTCGATTTTCGCAACATATTCGCATACGCGTCGCCACAAAGGATGCAGGTTTCGCCCGAAAGCCAGGACGGGGACGAGGAGAGAAACAAATTGAAAAAAGATTTTTGCTAAAACTACAAATTGAGGGCAACGACAATGGGGCACATTGTCTGAAAACGTCACTGATGACGGTCTGATGAGGATTAAGCCAAAACACGGCCGTGTGCGAGAGAGGAACGGACCGAGGAACAGGACCAATCACAATAACAACAACACTCAGATGGTCACACCGAACTACAACAACAAAATCAGATGCTTGTACCCCACCACTACAGTGTCAGTCACAGTCACATCTACATTCTCATCGGCAGCGACAACGACAACGACCGCAGGGATGATGATGAGCTCGTCGTCTATGAGTCTATTAAAAGTCTAAAGGCAGATAATAAAGGGCCATTAGGACTTAAAAGGGCTCAGCCCAGCAGCAACTGCATCGCGTCGGGCCGAGCAGAACCGAGCAGAACCGAACCGAACCGGGTCGAGCCCAGTCGAGCCGAGAGCCGAGGAGTCGCCCGAGTCGAGTTCACGATCCTCACCTTCATCCACGTCATCGACGCATATTTAATTTTAAATCCCTGCAGAATAGTTATCGGGGTTAGTTGGTGCTAGGCCTCGGGCGTCCTCCATGTTGTTGCTGGCGGCATTGTTGTTGTTGTTGTAGTGGGTATTGGTATTGGCATTGATGTGGCTGATGTTGCTGAAGCTGTTGCCATTGCGGACACTGTCGCTGGCGTACATCCGCCATCCTTATTTGTTCAGCGTTTGGTTTTCGTCCTTTTGGCAAATTCGTATCCCTTCGTCTCTCTCCGTCTCCCTCGCTGGCTCGCTCTTTACGCTTTGTGTTCGTCTCCTCCGCTTCGGATTCGCATTTTATTGTGTCCTGGGATCCCTTTGTGTGTGCGGCTTACGGCTTTATTCGACTTTTCGCGTCCGCCGGCTTGGCTGCGGAATGGAAAAGTCACAAGAGTAAATTCTACTTTTTAACTTTTGGAGATCGCTCCGTGATTCTCTCCCGCTCCCGCTCCGGCCCTTTGAAGACGCTGCCCCTCGCCAAGGGATCGAGAAGGGTTATTTCTCGGGCGACTTCCCGAGCAGTCGCAATTAATCCCCGGCCCCGATTATCGAGGTGGAAACTCCATGTTAATTCCTGTTCTCTTTCTGCGTCCGATGCCCTTTTAATTACGCTCCTAGACGCGTTCTGACGCGATCTCCGAGGCAGGGAGAGATCAGCATTATTGCAATTCCTTTTTTAATTAGAAACTCACACATGCCGCCGTGCGGATCGCGGCATATGGTTCGGCTCATGCTCTTGCCATTGGTCAGTCGAATCCATTAGGAGCATTTACTTTGTTCGGTAAAGTAGTTTTGTCCGAATTCATATGAATATTTGAGCCATCCGTAGATGGATCTGAGCTCGGGGTTGGGCGGAATAGTGGGCAAATGGTTGCAAATTGCAACTAACTCTATTTAATTATGCAATTGTACATATTTGTTTGCTTATTATTTGTTGAATTTGTATTTTTCCGATATCGTAATGTGTATTTTATTCCGACCACATGATGATCGGATGGAACCAAGGGAAACTTCTAAAGAATTTCGTTAAATCCTAAAAAAATATATAGAAATAAAATGTTATAATTCAGAAATCATAATCCAATTCAAATCAATCAATGTAATTAGGAGAATTTCACCCTGCAATGCTGTTGTTATGACATGAATATTTCATGAATCCGACGGAAAATCAATTCGGATTCACGGATTTCTTTTCCATAGGATCATCAGGATCACTTAATTCGAGAGTGTAATCAATAAACATCAAAGAAACATTTGAATTTTGTTTGTATGTTTTAAAAACGATTTTCTATATTTTATCTAATAAAATGATTCCTTAAAAACTTTATACAACACTATCCGATAAACTTAATACTAATAAAAAGTTAAAACTTTTTGCGACATTTCTGAGGATCACTTGTTTCAAATATCAGGCAGTGGCGGGAGGGTCCGGGGTGGAGCAAGGCTTCCATGTTCACGGACACGGAATGGTTCGTTCAATCTGAGGCTTCCCCGCTCACTCGAGGCTCTGAGTCTTGTCCCAGGGACGCGGTGGGGCGTCGGATTCGTATCACAGTTTCCAGCACTCCAATTCTGAGAAGGCACTTCAAGTGCCCGACGTTCACTGGCGCCGACGGCGTCGTCATCACTAGCAGCTCACTCACTTCCGCTTCCGGATCGGATCATCGGATCATCGGACATCCTTAGATCTTGCGCTGGCTGTACATGTCCGAGATGAGGCGCACGATGGTGATGTCGCCGATGGTCTTGCGGAAGAAGATCTCCTCGATGGTGAAGCTGGAAACCTTGTTCATCAGCGCGAGCACGCCGAGCAGGGTCTGGAAGCGCAGCGGCTGGTTCGGGTGCGTGCGCGAGATGTACGAGTGCAGGGCGTTCTTGGCGTCCTCGTGCAAGGCCGTCACCTTCGAGGTCTCGATTAGGCCGCGCGACTCCGCCGAGGCGCTCGAGTTGGGGCTGCCGCCGCCGGTGCAGAGCGAGCTGTTGGCCAGGTCCTCGTGCGCGGCGGCCGTTGGCTTGCGGAACAGGGTGATCGCGCGCAGGCACTCGTACTCGTTGCTGTCGATGTTCAGGTGGCACATCTGGTTGAGGACGTCCTGGAAGGCGTGGACCTCGCGCGACACCATGTTCACGACGTCGCGGTTCGAGTTCTCGGCCTCGTAGACGAACAGCAGCTGGGCGAAGTTCATCGGCATCAGGTACTGGGCCATGGCCAGGACGAAGAACTCCTTCCAGGACTCCTCGAGCAGCTGCAGCTGGTCGGGCATCGGCAGCTCGGCGAAGGCGCGCACGCTCTTGATCCAGTTGACGTTCTTGAAGAGGTGCTCGGCAGCCGTCTCCTTGATGTGCTCGGCCGCCATCAGGGGCGGCGTGGGCGGCAGGACTCGCGTGGCCAGGGCGTTCATGTAGGCGGCGGAGGGCGCGAAGAAGGAAGCGTGGGGGCTCTGGTGGTGGCCCGGGTGGGGGACGCGCGGCACCGACAGGTCCAGCACCACTGGCGGCTGGAAGGGATGCGAGTGCGCATGCGAGTGTGGGTGCGAGTGCGAGTGCTGGGCGCCCGGGATGGGCATGGGCAGGCCGGGGAAGCCGGTCAGGGCGGCGGTGTTCAGGAGGAGCTCGTGCGGGATCTGCGGCATCTCGGAGGCGCCCATCATGGCGTCCTTGTACATGGCCATGTGGCGGCGCAGGGTCGAGTTGCGCGGCCCCCGCTCGTGCTGCACCGCGTCCTTGTTCATGCCCACGTCGAAGCACTTGCGCAGGCGGCAGGCGCGGCACTGGTTGCGGTGCGTCTTGTCGACCACGCAGAGGCCCTGCTTCTGGGACTTGCAGACGTACTGGCGGGACCGGCGGATGGAGCGCTTGAAGAAGCCCGCGCAGCCGTCGCAGGCGTAGATGCCGTAGTGCTTGCCGGAGCTGTGGTCGCGGCAGACCTTGCAGGGCACGTGGTACAGGATGCGGCCTGGAAAAGGGAGAGAAGAGGGGAAATTAGTTTCACAGATTACACGGCTCGGGTTCGGTGGGCGGGTCGCTGGGCGGTCGGCACCCGGCGAGGAGAGAACTCGGCCCTTCGCAGCCGCCGCGCGACGCCCCGCAATCAACGCCGAGGGGCGTCGGTGCGCTGCGCTTTTGGCCGGGCTGGTCGGGCGAAGTGGTCCTTGCCGGATGCCCCTGGGGCTTTGGGGCTGGCTTAGAGCTCGGCGGGTTCTACTTACTCGAGGCGGCCGGCGAGAGTCTGACGGAGTTGTACTTCTGGTCCATGATGTCTGGCGATCCTTCGGAGGACTGCATGGTCATTGGGTGCGCGTTTCTACTCGGTTAATCCTTGGGAGTGAAAGTGGGGCTTGTACGGCGGTTCGCTGTCGTGTTTGCGGTGTGGCGAAAGTGCGTTTGTCTAATTTCTAGCGGGCGAGCTGAGTCTGAGGACGACGAACTCTTCTCGACGAGATCTCGATTGGGTGTGTTGCTTCCTCGCCGACGGCCTCCTGTTTTAATAGTCCTGCCGGCGGCGGGCGCGAATTCCTGGCTGAGCTGTACCACTCCACGGCACCACGGCGCACCATTCATCAGCAGTCGATCACCCCTAGGTAGAGCCGGCGGCCGCTGCCATTGGCTGCTCGCGCCGAGGGTTGGGGTGTGGTCTTTGTCTAACACCAGTCTGCCTCGCTCGCTCTCCCGGTCGGTCTCTCTCGCAGCAGCAGCCGCTCTCTCTGCAGCCACGTCGATCGGATCCTTCGTCCGCCTGGCCTGCTCCGGGCTGCCATTGCGAAAACCGAGAACTTTCATTGAGCCGCCCGGGCCCGACCCGACTCGGACCCGGACCCGCCGCTCATTCTCAACTCCGCTGGGTTTTATGACTCTCGCTCTCTCTCGGCGCTCTCGCTACCTGCGCCCGCTTTCATGAACGGCCGGAGAACGGAGCGAATCCTCGCCGCCTTGTGCAGCGTTGCCATTGCGGATGGTATCGGCGATGGCTCCCAACTACCTGTGCCGCTGTCCGTCCGCCCGGTGCCGGCGCAAGGGTTGGTGGACATTTGGCGATATTGTGTTTCGGCAACAATTGCTCCCATTCACATCTCGATCGGCCGTACTTTTTATGGATCGATACTGGGAAGCGGCTCGCCCAGGACCATAGAGCGAGCCAGGGCACTCCAAATCGAAGGGTTGTCATTCTTATTTCAAGAAGCGTCGCCGTCCTCGATCTAGATTTGGGAGATTTCATCAGCTGTCAATTAAATTATGTAAAGACTTTTTATCGCTTACATCTTCACACCGAATTGTGCTATCGCTTCTTCATTGATGGAACTCACCTCCGATGTTTTCGCAATAATTCTTAATTCTCTGGAAATCGTTAGCTAATGAATGGAAAATTAATTAAGAAACCTTATGATAACAACAAACATTTCGACGCGAATTCATATCGATCTTGGAATCATAAAATAAAAAATGTTATAAATACTTTTCACATGAACTTATTAATTTTAATTTTTATAAAAATTTAAGTCGTATAGATCTTAGAATTAATATAAATAAATTCGTTCAAATGAACATAAATCTTTTATATTACATTTTATGTTTATTTTATATTACTATATTAAAAAAAAAAATATGGAAAAATGACATTCAGTTAAAACTGCAATTGCATTGCATAAATATCAATGGAAAACCTACCGTGATTAACAAAAAGCTATTGCACTATTTCTACCTACAGACAACCTTTTCTAGCTTGCATGTTAAAATACCCTAAGAACTAATATCAATTATGGTTTATAATATAGTACAATTTAGTCAATACATTAAATTTCATAATACAGAACTACTGTGCCTTTTTGCATTGTGGGTTTAGTACCCCATTAATTATGCGCACACGCAGGTACTGCCGATATAGCAAATATAATGGATATAATGTTTTACCCTTAAGCCTATTAATATCAGTAACTAAGAAATAAAATTAAAATAACAATAATTGAGATTTACTGGGATGCATTTGTTTCTATCAAATTGTCTTCCTGATTCTGAACAATGGTTCGAAAGTGGTTCAAATGTCACGACAATTCGTTAAAAAGTTATATCGATAGATAACACGATAGACTATAAAACATCCTTATTTAACCATTTCCATTTCCATCCACCCCTCCAGTCGTGGGAACAAATTGAGTTGCTGCGAGATATGTTTGAACAAAAAATGCCAAAACAATGTTCACCAATTCATCATCAAAATAATTTAACAGAGCTTATGGCGGAGGGGAGGGTGGCGATCACTCCGCATGCAGCAGCGCGATGATGACGGCCCACCGACAGAAAGAGCAGTCGACGCATCGGGACGTCGTGCCGGAGGGTCTAATTAGAAGAGCCAGCGATGGACTAACTATGGCAACAACCCTCAACCCTCCGACAATCAACGAGCGTCGACGAGGTCGCTCAGGGCCGGCGGTGGGTGAAGCTCATGGGGTGCATGGGAATTCCACGTGGCGAAGGTGAGCGCGAGGGTGGGCGTCGGTGAAGTCGCGTGTGATGCTATTCGACCGGGGACGGGATGTTGCATCACCGGCTCATCAAATTAATCCAGATGACATGACATTTCGATATTTGAATACGGCGTCTATGTCCGAGCGTCCGGATGGCCGAGTACGGCATGTGACGCCGTGGGAAGGACGTGGACCTTGGTGAGTGCATCATCGGCTCTGAGAAAATGAAAAAGAGGGTTCCGAGAGGACCCCGTGGAGTGGGCGGAGGCGATTCCCACGAGGAGGCTGTAATAACTACCACGTATCACCGCGGGTGGATATCACCATGTACTTATCTCCATGGCACAAACTGCCAACGATGTAGTAATAAAAACCACTCGAGAGACTCTAACACCTTTGACGGAAGCAGAGCGAGAGGGGAAGGTATGAAGAGGGAGAGGTCGGTCACCAACTAGTTTAGTACCAGTCGTAGTATGAGGAATAAACTAAGTCAGTTGCGGTTTGTGGACACAAGTCCCTTTATTTAGCGGACATACTCGGGCCGAAGGACCGAAAAGGCCGAGCCGTGCAGATCGCCAGAGCCAGCGGTATGGCCAGCGTACGGGCGTACGGTAAAGGGATTAGCGCTAAATCCACCGCAAGAGTTGTACTAAACTAGAACTTGTTCTAAGTGAATTCCATGTGTCGAGTAGGCTGGGACGGCACAGCCGGCGACAGGTAGAAGCCGGCAGGATGCTGAGATTTTATGGCGGCGACGGCAATTGCAGGAAACGCAAATGGCACAAAAGTACCAACAAAAATGTTCTCTACTACGAATTAGCGCGAAAAAAGCACTAAATGACTTTTTAGTGATTTCGTTTTTTGTGTCGTCCGTTCAACCCTTTCCCTTGCCTCGGTCTCCATAAAAGTGCTCCATGGGCTGGATGGGAAAAGGGTTCTATGAAACTATGAACGAACGGCCTCTGGAGTGGCCTCTGACCTGGCACCTTCGGCGGCCCTTCGCGGAAGCGACGCCGCCGCCGCAAGGATCTCCATTAGTAGCGAGAGGCCACGGTGGACAGGTACCGTCAGGGAGCCGACGCGGCAGGAGGCAATAATTATGTTGGAAAACATATTTAGCACCTTTTGTCTCTGAAGAATGGTCGCATGCGTTAATTATGAAAACACTACAAAAGCAACAAAGCAATGCTCGCATGGTTCGCCGCGAAGGAGGAGGACGCAGGCGGAGGAAGAGCCGGGCGACGCTGTGGCCGAGAGAGCGACACGCGGGCTCACCTTCTGTGGGGTACCTGACAGAAGCCTGTCGCGGGTGTTGGTTGGTTTCGCGTCCGATCGCGGACGGGACGTCGTCGAGTTTATTGTTTTATGCGGCATTTCCTTTGTGCGCCGAGCAATTGATTCACCTTTGTTCGAAGCGCTGCCTAACGTGACCTTAAAGTGTGATTCCGCGATCAAGTCCCGCTCGGGCTGGCGAAAGGGTTGAGAGAGCGGGTCGTAAACGCCCGCTGCGGAGTGCAGACTGAAGGCGAACATGCGTCTGAATAAACACCCAGCGAGACAGATAAAAGGATGACGCCAAACACTAATTGCTCTCGTCAGGATTATGTGGAAAGTTCTGAGTTAGAAGTTCGGAGGCCGGGCGAAAGGGTTAAATGTGGGGAAATCTGGAAACGGTATCAGGGCGAGCGAACACGGGATATTTTCCGATGGTTTTATGGCACCGAGATGCACAAGTTCCATTGAGAAAATAATTTTGGGACGCTCGAAATGCGGCGAGATCGGCACCATTAGATGCATCATTAAGAAAGCGTAGACATTCTGGTGGAAAATCCCAAATTGTCATTAAGATTCCAGAAACACGAAACCAAACCAAGCCAGCCCAGATCGTGAGGGACCATCGCGAGAAAGAGAGAGTGAAGGAGACACAGGACGATGAAGAGAAATGGAAAGTATTCCACCGATATTCAAATGAGGAAAATAAATATGGGAAATGGGTGAATGGGGTTTTTATTTCCATTGTTTGACATATTCAAGAACCCAATGTGTATGCATGGCATACCAAACTGCGTTAAGAGCCTATAGCAAGCACTGATAACCACATAAATTAATCAATGGTGACTTTGCTGTAATCTTGTTGTAATCTGCCGATAAAGTCTTGAGCCTTTCACGATCCTGCGTGAGGCGAACTCCATAATCCCCGGCGCTGGGTCAACAACCGGCAGGGTTTGGGAAACGAACCCCCTCTGCTCGGATGCTCGCTCCATCGACTTCGAATGAAGTTACCGGGGGAGAATCCAGCATCAACCGGCATCCCGGTCCCAGGGAAGTCCACCTGAACCCCGAACTTGCCCGCAATTGATCTCGCCTCACTTGCGCACAAAGGATCAATTACCAGGAGGCCCAAACAAGTGCTCCTTTCGAAGTGATCGGCGAGGAGTTACAAAGAGACGAAGGAAATGTAATGAGCGACAATTAAAAGGGGATTCGAGTGAAATTAAATATCGCCGGGCGCTGGAGCGATTACATCACGCGAAACTAATTTCTGACGAACGGCGATTCCCCGGAATCGCACAAAGGGAATCCAATACTCGCGTTGGCTCTAGCCTCTAGCTGGAAATGGCACAGAAGAAAGGACTGGCGAGGGAACCCTTTCGGGCGAGGAGTGAATGAAGACGACATGGGATTTCTAATCGGGAATAGCTTAGGAAAATCGTAAATGCCCATTGTTCGAGAGAGAGCGGGTTGGTGAATCAAGATCCAGACCTGTGGATCCGGGCTGGGCTCAAGTGGGCGTGCTTCACCCAAACAACGCAACGCGACGCGACGCAACGCAACTAAATGTGCGTTGGAATCGTGGACTCCGAGTCGTCGAAGGACCCGCTCCCATTGTTCGCGGAGGACACTACGCAAGGACCCTCGTCATGTCGTTAACAATCGCGGGATGAATGCGAGTTCTTCTTATCTGCGCAACGATCGACACTTGGCGACCTCTCCCGACCTCCGATCCTCGCTACCAGAGGAGCTCGCGACTTGTCAACGGCATCGATTCGGCGATTCCCAATGATGAATGTTGAAAATACAGGGTGCAATCGGTGCCGGTCGGCCGAAGAAAAAAACCCTCTCGCAGCGAAACGATTCACGCGCTCGCTTGCCCGATTGAGATAGGGATCGCGATCATGCGCTGGCATTTCGATTGCTCGCGTATCGAATGACAACTTCGTGGGAAGCACCAGGCCAGCCAGGGTCCGATGACTCAAGCAGGATCCGCCGGCCGGCTCGTTCGGCTCGGTGTGTAACTCGACGTCGGCGCAAAGGAGCGCAGCGCGATCGCAGAGGGAGGCGCAACAAAGCGGCGGTCCAGCGGAGAAGTGAACAGCCCGACTGCCGATCGAATGTCCTTTTCTCCTGCTGCGAAAGGACTCAATTTTGCTTTATTTGATTGAGATTCGCAGCAGCAACAACCACAACAGCAGCAGGAACGCCAACAATAATCACATGCAACAGCTCGCAGTTGGCACAATCGCCGTGACAGGTCCTGCCTCCCTCCGCCGCCGCTCTCGAGAGGGTCCTTTCATGCCCTCGCCTTTTGTGCCCAGTCATGTCAGCCACTCGAGCCCGTCGCCAGAGAAGGGTTGTTCGGTATTCGCCGGAATTTCTGCCGTCTTTCGCAATCGCCGAGGCAGCCTCCTCGGCCGACTACTCGGAACGCACACGTCTCCGCTCCCCGCTCCCCGACCCAGGCTCTTTGTTTTGCGTGAAAGGGGTTCCACTAGCCCGAGGACGCTGCGAGGGCGGAGCGGCCGTGGTGTTGAAAAGACCTCGATTGACATTCGCAGATTAGGTCGAAGGTTCCGTTGGCATCAGCTCGTTCGCAGGATGCAGGAAGGATTTTCGCTTAATCTCCAGCATGATTTGCAAATTCGGGTTTTTTTTTTCCTAAATATTTTTTTTGGAAATTAACTTCTGTTCGTTGGCAAGGTTTGACTTCCGGTGTCAACTCCGAGCAAGAGTCAACCAGCGTCCACTGCGAGGGCGGGTCTTCCACTTATAATGTAGTTCACGACTGTTAGAAGATCGGTGCAAGTCATGTTAGTTCTTAGAATGTGAAAATTCGATAAGAATGGATTACAGCTAGATTAATATTGGAAGTTTCCTATTTAGAGTACAGTGAATAATTGTTATTTTATTTCCTTAATATAACATACTATCTTTATACGCTACGAATCTTATGTCCGGATGATTTCAAATCAAAATTTCACAGAAAAAATTTCGACAATGAGGAAGCTCATGAGAATGTTCTCATAATATCTATTCGTGGAAATGAAATGCGACATTTAAAGGGCTTCGCATTGAGATGCAAATTGGAGGCACAGATGCAGTACCGGAAATCAAAAACCGTTGCCACCATTTCCGGAGCAGTCAAAGGAGCAGCACTTAAGCAGCGAGGATGAATCGCTTGCGACCGGAAACGAAGCGACTAACTGCCGAATCGTCGGGCGAATCATGTCAAAACGTTCAGCGAGGCCAACAACAAAGGGACAACTAGGACAACGGGGAGGAACAATGGGAACATGAACATCTGAAAGTGGATCCCAGGAAATGAGCCGTCGTTATACAAAACTACGCAATTGCTCGAGAGTTCGGGACCCGTGAATGCAACAAGCCAAACGAGGCCAAGCCAAGGCAAGCCGAAACGCGTCGATGTGGGGCGGGGCGTCCGTGATTCAAAGGCGAGTGAATCGGACGGGCTGGGCTGGGTCGTTTGATCGAGCCCCGCGATACGCAGCATGTGAATTTGAATCTGTGCCGTCTCCAGAGCACCGTCGAGCGCAAAAGTTGGGCAACTCCGTTGAGAGGTGACATCGCCGGGCGCGCCTCGCCTCTCCTCGGCTCGGTAGGTTCGGTTCGGTTCCCAGAGACACACGTGCATGCGAAGCACCTCCCGACTCGTCCCGGACTTCTGGTGTTCTCGGGTTCGCGGCTGAGACGGAAGGGACGGACGGCCGGCCACACCTCCTCCGTTTCGAATTCGAGCGCGAGTCTGAGTCTGAGGCTCCTGTTAACCTGATATCTTTGAAGTCCTTTATGTCGACTGCGAATTCCCAACGAGTCGCGGCGGAAAATGGAGAAGCAACCGGCGAACGCAATGCGAGGCCGAAGAGGAAACAAGTGATGAAGTCGTTGCTTCCATCTCCGTTCCTGCCATCCATTGTTTGGCCTAGGCATACGTAATGCGTCCTCTCGCCTTCTTCCCCTAAATGCCCGACTATTCGCGTGTAGAAATGTCGGTCCTTTGTCCTCGGCCTCATTCTCCTCCGCCTCCTCCTCCTTGCCGTCGACATCGTCGGTCGTCCTTTTGCCTGCCGGAATGACGAAAACATAACTTAAGGACTTTGCTGTGCCTTTCGAGAACTGGCTCCGGGATGTTTCATGCTAACTTCGTCTCGCTCTCTCTCGCCCTCTTCCGCTCGCTCGCCGTCTTGTTTTTTGCCCATTGTTTTAGAACAGTCGAGTCAGTCAGATTTTCGTAGATGTCACTGGAAGGATGTCCTGTTGCTGGAACTGCTTTGTCTCCAGGTGGCGATCGTCACTTATCAACTCCCTAATCTATTCACGCTCGTATGTCCTTCGGTGGCCTGTGGAGGATCAGGAAGAGGATGCAGACAGGGTGTTTGGTGTCCCGGATTACTCCATGTCCTGATTAGAGATATTCATGTTAATGTTGCGTAGTTTTCTCACGCCCGAGATAGATCGGCGCAGATCGTTGAATAAGTTGGATTTTAAGGACGTAGTCTCTGTCTACTACCTCCGTTGTGACAGGTTTTTCAGATAATCGCGATTGTGATTGCAACACCTAGAAGTGTTGAAAATAGAGGATTCTTGGATTTCACTCAAACCTTGGATTCTACTCGACGATCTTATGTTTTGATCTGTTGTTTGCGCCGATTACCATCGCTTTGAAATAAGTAAATCCTCATAACTTATACTTTATATTATTTTAAGACGTCCTAATCAAATATCCCTATGCTGTTGATAATGGTTTCATATAAAAAACAAATGACATATAGGAGAGAACTTCCTCTTCATTGGACACTGAAATTATAGCAAAAATTACCAAAATGTTCTCTTCAGCTTGCCTAGGACGGCTAAAATCACTTAGAGTTTCCAAGAATATTATAAATCGCTCTAGCGCCTATACTAAAGCAGTTAGAGACCCTAAACTTGAACGGGTCTATTGATCGAAATCTGGATTTTGTCACCAGCAAGTACCAAATGTTCGCAACAAATACTTTAAGCTGCTCTACAAGTCGAACGAGAAGAGCTAGAGCACCCATCTTAGACACGATCAATTTTGAATTTTTTGGAATTTGAGTAATTTTCGGCCTTTTCGGAACTTCCGCTTTCATTTGATCTGTATTTGTAGGTTTGCTGCTCTCGTGTTAAGTATATCTTTTACTTACTGTATGTAATGAGCCTTATATCGTACGTTTTTAAGCTGCCATGGTTAATCCATCGTCGATGTGAACACAGCCTGACCCATCGAAATACGATTGTTGCTGTCTATCCACTAAGAAGTTTTGACTTAAAACAATTGCCTACTTTTAGGCATATGATGTTCAGGCTGTTCAGGGTACTTTACTGGTGTTCAATGAAACCAAAATGCTACAAATGTACAAAAAGTACAAAATATGCTAAATATTTAAGTACAAAAATTCTGATTTACTTGTTTTTGCCTACGAATTGATTGGTTAACAAGAATCCAAGCAGATGTACATGTGCTAAAAAAACTTTTCGACAAACAGTGATTGAAAACCAAACAGCGATTCTGGGTTCAGAACAGAATATACCGAAATCATTAACCAAGAACTAAATTTATGCCCCTTAATATGCGATTTTTTCAGAATCACTTGCGAGCTACTAATGTAGTCAACACGCCGGCAATCTCTGCGAATATGCCAAGAACTTGTCAAATTGACGAATATGAATTTTAATGTCAATTATTATCGACCGCAGAGCCATTAATCATGAGGACCTGGGCCTGAGGTTCTGGTCCCTGGAAATTATTCCGTTAATAAAAATAGCTTCATTAAGGACGCCCCTGCCCCCACCGGGCTGTCGATGAACACAAAGGAGGCTGCACGGGGATCGCTCCCGACGGTGGCTATTTTTAGAGCAGCATTTTATTATGATTAAATTAAAATACCGCCAAGTGTGGGGAGGAGGGGCGGGCGGCGATGGTTCGTTAAAGTAAAACACGATGGCGACAAGGCGTCATTGCAGGATACACGGCCATCAGCTCGACAACCCAACCATTCACCAAAGCCCCGCTGTCGGCGATTCTTTGCCCGGTTCTGACGAACAATAAAAACCCTCAACAGTCAGAAAACCTCGCGATTGTTCAACATTTTTGTGGTCATCTCAAGGTAACACCTTTCGAAAGGCCGCGCCGAGAGCGGAAGAGCGACGGAGAGACCGGCGGTCAGAGGGAAGGGCGACCGAGACGGATGAATGGGTAGATGAGATGGTCGTGCGATCGGACAGATGGATCGTGGCCGGGGAGTCAATAAAATTAATGCATCGGTCGACGATTCCGTACCGCCCGTCCCGCCCGCCTGGCCGTCTGCCAATCACTGCCGCACACCCTGCACTTATCGCCTCCGTCCGAGGGCAGCCGACAGGTCCGCTCTCGCCGGGCGCATTCTTATAGCCACGCCGATCCGCTGTCCTGGCTGCACCCGGAGCCGATCGGGGCGATCATCACGACCGGGCCGTCGCGGCAGCGACCTTAAATGGCTCGACGGCTGCGTGTGTGTCATCTGGGCGCGGGACGAGGTCCCGCTATTGCGGACTGTAATTACCCGGTCCCAAGCGCAGGAAGCCCCAGCCCCTGCCCCTGCTTCAGCTTCAGCTCCAGCTCCAGCTGCCCCCCAACCAGAGGCCGCGATCTGCTCTGGAGCGTCCGGCGCTGGCGGGGCGAAGCGAAGCGGTGAATGGCGATAAGAACAAGACGGCAAGAACAAGAGCAAAGTAAAAGCGAAACCTGGCAGAATGCAACGGATTCTCGGATTTTATTGCAGCGGGAATTCGTTCGTCAGAGGCTGCTGACGGAGGAATTCTCCGTCCATGCCATCCATTCACTTTGCCCAGCATAGCGGGGGACTGTTTTATGGACGACGCCGCGACACGGGACAATAAAAGAGACCGGACCGAGCGGGCCTTGATGACCAATTGCAGGCGTCCGTCCGCGGAAAGATTATCGTAAAGCAGCCCCGCTCCCAGGGGGACGTGGGTCCCCCGATCGACGGACGGACAGTTGAGGGCTACAACGGAAAATTCCGAACCGCTCGCCCTAGGTTTGTTTGGCCGTTATTCTTTGGCTCCCTCGGCAAACAAGGTCAGCGTCGGCAACCCTGTTTCCGCCAACCGCATCCAGATGGCAATTATCATCAGAAGCAGGAGAAGAAGACGAGAAGAAGAGGAAAGAGGAAGAGCCACAACAACAAAGATCTCGATGAAGACACTCCACCATCACCATCGTCGCTGGCCTCAAGCAAGGTCGTTCCTCGACCTTCGCACGTTCTGCACGCTCTACGCGAAACGGTGCGATGGCGAGGACGAAGACGAGGGAGAGACTTTGAAATGTTCTCGTTGATCAAACATTTGAGACATTGTTTACGGCCACAATGGCCTGTGGGAAGCCGCCGTGATGAGGCGAAAGGAGAGGCAGAGGGGGAGCAGAAGACGACGTCTCCTTAATTGGCTCGAAGATCGCGATCGGAGGCATTCACAGGAAGTCTTTTAGCATTGTGTGTCCAAGCAAGGCAGATTCGCCTGAAGATTTATCTTCCCCCACTGAGGACGGGCGAATCCGGACGCAGCTGGAGCTCATGCCGGAGGATTCGAGCTCTGCGTGTTGATTTACAACAACTGCGAATCGCGGTTTTGTCACTAACAACTCATTGGACGTCCAGTCGCGCAGACAAGTGTTCGCGAATGTATGCGGTTTTCTAAAGCGAGATTTCCACGGAGATTCAACACGTTGTTTTTGTAGACCACTTGCGGTTTAAGTAGTTGTTTAAGTAGATGTTGTTCTTAAGTTGACGATGTTGCTGTTGTTGTTGTTGTTGTTGTTGTGATGTTAGCCGCGATACCCATTACGATTTAATGACGTTGACGTCGTTGTTCCTCTTTATTATTTTAATTGTCAACCGCGCAGCAGCACATAATTTATTTATAACTTTTTGACGCCGTGGTCGGATTCAGGAATTCCTAGTCTTGCCTCGATACAGGTTTGAATAAAAATACCAAGCTATGTTTGTTGTACTACAGTTACATTTTATGCGATGGGATTTGCATTAAGAATCCGCTGTGATAAATTGCTGTGTTCTTATCCCCTGGTTCTCCTTCGGTCCATTAATCGCGACTTTTATCCCTTCAAAAATTGGTCCTATCCCATAAGCAAGGAGGCCAGGTCATTAATTTTATATCGTCGGTATGCTGTCTATTGCATGGCTTTAATAGTCTTCTTATGGACCAAAACAAACATTGTCTAACCAAACCATTGGTCTATTCGTTACAAGTTAAATTCCAAAACTTACAGTTTCTTTAAGGGAAATAATACTCAATTCTATCCATCTACTATTCTCATAAAGTTCGGCTTTAATTGCCAATCAAATAATTTCGAGCTACTTTGGGACTTCTCTCATTAAGGGTTCTCGATCCTTACACCGAGCATTGAGAAAATTGCTTCTGTTATTAAGGCAAATCATCATCGGCGAGACGTCATTATTTACAGAGATACAGCAATCGACTTGTTTCTGCTCGATTCGCCGGAAGACTTTTCCACACGGTGATGATCGGAGCCATTGGCCTCCTCGCCGAGCCATGGAAAGCGAGCAAGAAGAGCGGAGACCGTCGAATCCGTGGCACATAGATAGCAGCCTTGTGCTCGCGTTGTTGCATCAAACGCGGCCGCGGTCGCGGCTCGTGCAGCTCATCAAGTCGTAAATGAAGTAATTGATCGGCAAATGCAATCGCCGGCAGATCAATTGCAAATGATACTGCGATACTGGATGGACGGACGGACTGACGAACGGACAGATATCAGGCTGGTCGGTCCGATACACGGTGCATGGTGCGAGTGGAAACGATTATTCGGTCGAGTCGGTCGGGTCGGCTTGGTTTGGATCGGATGGGTTGGTCGCGATCGGTTGCGGTGAGGTCGATCGAAGTGATTATTGCAAAATCGCGGGAAGATTTATGGAGCCGACATTGAAATGGGAAGTCTTGAAATGAAACTCTGAAATTATTTATGTTTCGCTTATTGTAGTTTTATTGTTTCTGCTACAAACATCGACAAACTTAATCGTTACTTTACTGACTTTATTAATTATTTATTTATTTAGGTATTAATTTAATTGCCGCCGTATGAAGATGTTTCACATCTAGCGCCTATATACAATATTTACAATATTTTGCAACGAATTTAGCTAAAATCTATTCTACTTGAAAATGAGTTTGCAATTAAATTAAATAATTTATTTCTTCGCCATCGTCGTTTTGAGGCCTTTATTCATAGTTCGCTTAAATTCTAAAGTAATCTCTTACATGATAGCATATCTAGTTGAATTGTTTCTGCCACGCGATCGTTAGATATGCATGAAAACGAGGATATTTTCAAAAGGAACAGCATTTAATAGGACTATTTGCTTTAACTTAATACACTTAGAATACTTATACTTTCCTGGTAATCTCATACCATAGGCTTCCGCTGATCCCCCGCCCTGTCACTCGCAGGTACCTAGAATTTCGAGTTATTTCTCTCCTGACTTATTTCCTTCCTCTGCTACTTTATTAACGTGTTTAGTGGTTATTGATAAACTCGTCTGCTGCGAGATCACATTTCGGTTACTTGACTTCTTAATGATAATTTCCGGCTGCTGGTGGACAACCTAGAGACCGAAATCACCCTAGGTTCGGGAATTCAGTATTCTTACATTAAACCTATTCTAATTCCGTGAAACGATAGCCGATCGTAATTAACCTCCTCCCTCCAGAAATCATTCCACTAACATTTGAATATTAATATACTTGGAGTTGAACCTGAGTGTTTTCAGTATTCTCAGACTCTTCGATTCATAAAATTTGAACCGCAAACCTGTTGCGGGTGTTCGTGGGCTCGTTTTAATTATTCTCGTCATTATCTTAAAGGAGGCTCCCAAGTCTCATAATCATTTCGACAATTTTCTATCACATCAACTAAACCCGCTCCATCTGGTTGACCACAGGTTTGAACGATCTTCACTGGGCGCGAAGACCGGTATTCGAAATTCGATGACCTTAACGATTAGTACTTAAGTGATCAGAACGGCAAGAGTCTTGAAACTAAACTAAAAATGTGTACACTTTATTCTTGTACCCCAGTTTACTGATCACTGACTACAGAAAGTCCAAAGATATTCCTTAAGATATCAACGGTTATAGGTTAAGGTATATTAGAAGGGATCCTGTATATTCTATTAATAACTATTGAACGGGACTCTTCTCTCTCTAAAGTCGAACTGATCTACATATGTGTATATGTACTTAACTCCGGCAGACCACGATTATTCTCAGCAGCCGAAGTGACGATTAGTTCTAGTACGAACCTCACTGCCTTGCGGCGATTTCGTCCATCATCACTACGTCGTTAGCAAGATGGTGCGTCTACGCATAGCTATTGGCCTAAGTACATTTTCTAACGAACTCTCTAGACTTCTACTAAAACTAGTACTACAACTTATATATGTAGGTTTCGTGACACGAAATCGACTGGTATTGCTAAAATACGTTCTACACGCGCTGCTAGTTATGGCAAGTAGTTACCTAGTTCCGTCCCTCACACTCCTCGCCCGTCCCTCCTCCTACAGCTACTGAGCTCCCGCCAACTGGGCGCTTCAGTAGGTTCTACACAAATAAATTAACACAACAACAATGAATGCAAATAAATAGACTTACGGCGAACTAGGAGTAAATTCAAGATGGTTTGCAATTGGATCTATGTAAATTAAATACAGATTCGCTGCACTATAAACTAGAGAACTACAAACGACTGGATCACATATATTCTGCTTGTCTAATAGAGTGAGATAACCTACCACATGACCTACTCTAAATCACCCAGCCTGGCGGCAGGTTGTCGTGGTGAGCTTAGTCTAATCTAGTCTGGAATGGACCTCATGCTGCATTAATGGGTCTGGCCGGGCCTGAGAGGGGACGTCCTCGTCATCGCCAACGGGGACGACGGCTACTCGCATAAATCCGCCAACTCACGAGTCCTCCTCCTGCTCCTCTGCGTTCCTTCCTGCCTTCCTTCACACTCGACGACACTCGGCGTGCGGAGTCCGTCTACTTCAGCTTCAGAAATGTCAACAACGCCTTCTGTATGAGACTCCGATTGATGGTCGAGTCGGCGGTGTAACGCACGCCGCGCAGATTCCCGTCGTTGTGGTCGACCACGCCGTACTCGCCGACGATGAAGCCGTCGTCGGTCTTCTCCTCGACCCGGTACTTCCTATAGTTGCGTCCCTCGACCACGTAGGCCACCTTCGAGTCGTCGTCGTCGCCGTGCTCCCCGTTGCCGCCGCCGCCGCCACTGCCGTGGCTGTGATGGCGGCCACCACTGTCGTCGTCGTCTTCATCGTCGTAGTTGTCCTCGGTCGCCTCTTCAGCGTCGTCCGCGTCGTCTGCATTGGCATTTGCGTTGGTGCCGAAGTGAGCCGCAGAGCCCGGGTTCAGGCCCAAGCCGGAGCTCGAGATGGAACCGCCGCCCGCGCCTCCGCCGCCGCCCCTCGTGCGACTGCGTGCTGGCGCAGCGGTGGTGGTTGTTGTTGCGACGCCCTGCACCCCGTGCGCCCGGCCGTTCGTCATAACGCTGACGGACTCCTCGATTTCGTAATTCTGCTCCGGGGTCGGCGAGTAGAGCTCCTCGATGTGGCTGCCCTCGGTGGTATAGGAGGAGGGCGGGCGTCTGGCAGACGATCCTCCAGAGCCTCCTCCAGCGCCTCCGCCGGACGAATGCGAGTATTTGGAAACACACTTGACTAGATCTGTATTTGGGCAGAAATGCAATGCACAACGGACACAGCGAAAGGAGAGAAATAGCAAAGCAGAGGAGAAAAGGAGAGAGAAAATTGCAGAAAGTTAAAAATAGTCGTTTACTATAGGTTGTTGTGTTGTTGTTGATGTTGCTTCTGAGATTGAACAATGTGATCATCAGTACAGTATGCTACTATTGTTGTGATGGGGCAGGCAACAGGATCGCCTCGATAAGCATGACGCGAGACTAAATTCCTTAATTCGATTTCTATGGGATGGCAATAGGAGGGATCCATTTGCCAACTGTGGAAGATCCGGAGGTTTACGGATTTATGAATTAAACTGCTTTGGCGATGTTTCTTATAGGCAACAGAAACCTATGTCAATGTGTTTTCAGGTCATCCCACTAAACCTCATTGAATTGTAATTTATGGAGTTCCTACCGACTAACTGACTGATTGACTGAGTGACACACGACAGCCTCCCAAGCATCCAACTAACCCGCGTTGACCCTCCTCGGAGCGCCGGATCGTTGGAGGACTAAATGAAGTCATTGGCGTCAAAGGCATCCATCGCCGGGCTGCTCGTGGCCTGCTTCCCACTCTGTCATTGTGATCGAGTGCTGCCTGTTAGTTACCAGGCTGCATCAGCAACAACAACTACAACTACAACTACAACAACAGCAACAACAAATGGCTGCACCACTGGCGAAAACCTGTCTCGCAACACCATAAAAAATTAGTGTCTGTAACAACAAAGACTCACCTCTATTTGGTAATCCTTTGGCATTTTGATTAGAATGTTGATCCAACAATGATGAATGATGTTGTTGCTGTTGCATTTGCTGTCTCCTCTGCTGTTGTTGCTGCGAGGTCGATGACGTCGACGAAGACGACGCCGACGACGGCGGTTCCCAACATGGCCGTTGCCGGCCCGCCGACGTCGGGGTCCCGTGTTTGCTGGAGTCGGGCTCCAGGAGGTTCTTCGGCGATTGCTCGGGGGCGTTGAGCAGGTCGTAGGGCAACTTGTCCAGGTTGAAGAGGATCCGGCGCGGCTGGGAGGGCGCGTTGCCGTGGTACGGATGGTGCTGCTGCTGGTGGTGGTGCTGCTGGTGGTGGTGGTGATGGTGGTGGTGGTGATGCTGGGAACCTTGGTGGGGCCCGGGCGACTGCCGATGGTAGTGAGAGGTCTCAGGATCTACGGGCGTCGTCGTGGTCTGAGCCTCGCCGAAGGCAATGCGCGAGACGATGGCGGGGCGGCGAGGGGCGAAGGGAGCAGCTGGGGTCGTGGTGCCGACCAGCGGGAAGTCGGTGGTGCTCGTGGTGATGGCACACGGCGTAGTCGTGGTGGTTGTCGTCGTCGTCATTGTCGTCGCCGCGGTAGCACCGGCTCCCGCTCCCGAGGGACGTGGCCAGTAGGTCTTGGCCGGCTCGCCGTAGACCTTCGCGGGCTGCGAGTACACCTTGGCCGGCTCCGAGTAGAACTTGGCCGGCTGTCCGTAGACCTTTGCCGGCTCCGAGTAGAACTTCTCCGGCTGGCCGTAGACCTTGGCGGGCTCCGAGTATACCTTCGCCGGCTCCGAGTAGAACTTCGAGGGCACGCTGTACATCTTCGCCGGCATCGAGTAGAACTTGGCCGGCTCCGACTGACCACCAGCGGCTGCCGGTGCGGCTGCGCCCGCAGAACGCGGCACCGGCTTCAGGCTCTCGCTTACGTTGCGCTGCGCCTCGGCCAGGATGCCAGAGCGCTGCCACGTCTGCAGGTCCTCGACGTTCTGCGAGATCGAGCTGTAGGAAATCGAGCGCGACTGCGGGCCGTGGCCTTCCTTGGTGTCGTGGTAGATCACCGTTTGGAACGGCAGCAATTTGTCTTCCGTCCCCGCCGCCGCCGCCGCAGCCGCAGCCACCGATGTCGATGACGACGACGATGACGACGAAGTCGACGTGGACGTCTGCGGGGCTGACGCGGCTGGCATGTGGCTGTCAGCGTGTGTGACACGAGAACGCGCCGACGACGCTGGCGGTGGCGCTTGATTTATGCGCGTGGCGTTCCGGCTGCCACCGCGATACGTCCCGGGGGTGGAGGCGTCGTCGTCGTCGTCGTTGCCGTCGGCAGGGGGTGTCGGCGGCGTGCGAACCAGCGGCGCTGCGAGCACGTTCTGTATGTTCGTCGAGGCGCTGTTCTCGGAGTCGGTGTCGTAGAACGAGCCGATGCCGGAGGACGACGAGGCGGACGAGGCCGGGCGCTGCGCCATCATCAGCGGCTCGACCTCCTCGATGGAGAACTCGCTCTTGTGCGACCGATTGATGAAGTCGCTCGGCGGCGCCGTCGTTGTCGATGTCGCTGTCGCCGTTGACTTTGTCAACGATTTGCTCTTTGTTGTTGTGGTTGCTCTTGCCGTTGTGGTTGTCGTTGTCGTTGTCACTCTTGCAGTTGTCGTCCTTGTTGTTGCCGGGGTCGGTGGAAATCGCACCGTTGTCAACGTCGGCGGCGAAATTGATGAAGTGGTTACCGCTGGCCGCTGACTTTTATGATGATCGAAATGCGGCTTTGGCTGCCACTGCCGGCCCGGCGTCGTCGTCGTCGTCGCGCTGCCGCTGCCATGTTTGAGAAGAGCCTTTTCGGGAAAGTTGCCCCCGCGTGGCTCCGCCGAAGGACGCTCGCGCACATGGCCAGACCGCTTGCTGGACGACGAGACGCTGACGGCCACGACTTTGACTTCGTCGCCCTGGTGCCGCTGCTGCTCTTGGCGGACGGGCGGCGGCCGGCGCTCCTTCTGCAGGTCGATGTCCCGCGCGACGGCGTCGACAACCGCGTCGTCGTCGTCGTACTCCTCGAGGAACACGATCTTGCTGCCCGACGTCACCAGCTTCACGACCTGCTTGCTGTCCGTCCCGCTCGCGTACGTGTACGCGTTCGAGCCGCGGCTCTTGTGGTCCAGGCTGCGGGCGCCAGGGCCGGGGTGGCGGCTGCCCGCCTCGCTCTCCTCGTCCTCCATAACTGCGTCCGCCACGCCGCCTGAGCCCCCGCGCCCCGGGTTCTCACTGCTGCGCAGAGCCCGGTGCAGCTCGTCGCGCCCGAGGAATAGCTTGAGGAACTCATTCCCAGCGATTAGATCACTCGACTCCTCCGTGCCCCGCAGCGGCCGCGCATCCCTCGTCGGCGGCTTTGACATCATCTGCGGTTGGAAAGAATGGAGAACAAAATCACAATTACTTAACTTCCATCGACTTTTTCTTAGCTTCGATTCGATTGTACGACTGTCGAAGGCACGCTAAGCGAACTGTTTGTCTTTTCTACTCTCCGTCTGTCTGTCTGCCTGGCTGTCACTGTACCTGTCTCTTCAAACGGTCCATAGAAAACAGTTGCATTCAGGTAAATTTCATTTTTATGCTAATTTCGGTATTTAATTTTCTTCCCGCTGCTTCTGTTTGCAGAATGAAGTTACGGCCAGACCCGGCACGAGAACCCCGGTCCGTCCGAGCCATGTCGACGGCATCGGGCTTGGGGAGGTGGAAGGCGAACGAGAGCTCCTTCAGACAGTTCTGGGAAAGACATTTCCTTGACAAAGACACAGCACCGATCGATCGTGTGATCCACGCCACTTGGTGTAATTAAATCGCAATATCGGCATGTACAGCGATCAACATCAATCCAGCCCATGATACACTCCGTGACTCATGGCCTTTGACCCGTAATTAATGGAAATCACGACGGCTCGAGACACCATGGGAGAATGCGGTGGATTGATGTCGTACAAGTGTATGGCCTTTGTTTGAGGAGCCCCGAGGCGCAGGACAATCGGGCCCGGCCCCTGACAAGATGCCAGAGCTTAATGATTAAGGAACGATCACACACAATGGCGGCGATCTTTGGCATACATATATGTTTTTACAGGAACCCACAATTAAGAATGAAGAGCGCTGCCGACACCCCATAGGCACACGCAATCGACCACGCAGAGACCATGACAGAAATTGGTCAGTGCTTTTCGAATTGACAGCAAAAGTGAGCACATTTCGTAATTGCAGTGGCTGACGTAGATTCGTTGGTCGGTCAGTCTCAGTGTGTACTGCGCCTTAGCTTTAGCCTCGGACGTCAGCTCGGGCTTTGGGGCGAAACTTGATATAGGTTCCAGGGATCTTCAATAATAATTAAAATCGAAGACAATGAGTGATCGAATGAATGGACACGACTTGCTTGGATGGATTATAATGAGTTTACACAGCCGCAGCTACAACAACGATAGCCATAAATCCATCACCTGCTACTAATTATAGACCACACCAAGGAGCCACATCACAATTGGAATCATGAATTTGCCGCGAACATCAATCGTTAATGATCGGTGGGAGAAAAAAAAAAACCTGTGAAATACGATGTTTTTTAGAAATTACAAATTCAATGATATTGTTTGCTTGATTGACTTTCCTGTATTTTGTTGTTGGTTCACTGTGAAATTGAAATTCTCCGGTAATAATTCGATTCTAATCCGCTGTGATCGATTTTAGCTGCGAACATGATCGATAAGTGTTGGCCAAACAAAAGACTTAAGAAGCGAACTCGACACGTAGCTCGATTTGAACTTCAATTTACAACAACACCAACTGAATATGAACACAAACATTATAGAAAATACGCTGTTTGTCTACGTTCACTGCACAGAGAGAGAACAAATCTTGAAAAATACAAATTGCTCGGCCGAAGATTGGTCGCAACCGCATGATATTTGCATGGAAACCGAACAATGCAACAGCGAAATCGACAGGAAAAAATTAATAAAATAATAATATAATTTCAAAAATTGTCTTGCGATAATCGGAACGACAACAACATCCGGCAGCGGCAACTCATGGGCCGTCGGGATGTCAGCGCCGGTGGCTGCCTGAGGTGACGGTGACGGTGACGGCACCAGTCGACGTGTCGGCGATGTGCAATATTTTCCTATCGCGCCGTCGAACAATGGCGTGGATATATGCGACTCTCGTTGTTGTTGTTTTTGTTGCTGTTGTTGCAGTTGCCGTTGTCGCTTCGTTGCCGTTGTCTTAGGCTGCGCTGCAATTAAGTGGGTGCGCTTGGTCGCGGCTCCGAGTCTTGCAGATCATATGCGCCTGATTCCAGCAGTTGCTGGCGGTGGCAGCAACCTCCACAACAACAACAGCAACAACACTGAGATCGACAAAAAGACAATGCGCCCAGCAGCAGCGAGATCTGAGACACCTTCGCATGTGCTCTGGAATTACCATATTTGACATTGTTAGGACTCCTTCAACTGTTGTTGTTGTCGTTGTTATCGTTGTTGCTGTTGTCGTTGCTGTCGTTGTTGGTTACTAAACACCGCCTGTGTATGAAATTGCAGAGGTTTAGTTAACATTGACACAGAATCGCGGGCCCGGCCCCACGTGCGAGTGGAAAAAGCCCTCGGAGCCAAAGCCGAAATTCTCGTTTTCCATTTGTCCGTCCGTCCGCCCATTCGTCTGTCTGTGCGCTGGCAACCTCGACAACCTTCTGGAGGCACACGCATCACCTGGCAAGAATGTCGACTCATGTTGGTGTCACGGCGCGTTTGTACAAAACCACGCCGCCCCTCCCTCTCCGCTTTCGACCTGCGTCCTCGGAATTTCGCAGACGTCACGACGCGTGCGTCTATTTTTAGAGATCGCCACCGTGCCCGGAAAGGGCTGCGACATCCTGTTATTGGCGACCAACCGAACCGTTCGTTTCGTGTTCTCGCCCCCGCTCGCACGGCAGAACAACCCGGAGGCCGAGACGAACAATGCAGACAAAGAACCACTTGACAACACCCGGCCACCCCGGCGCAGCCTGCAGGAAATGTCGAGCCCATTGTGGCCCATTGTCGCGCGATGGCGCGTCATTCATCATTCCGAACATGGTTCCCGGTTCCTTGAGACGACGACAGCAGTCGCAGTAGAAACAAGTTGAAGTCAAGTCAGCCACAGCAAGAGCAATCGCAGCAACAAATGGGTTCGATTGACGAATTTCACGGCTGCCAACTTAGCGGAAGTTCGCCGTCAAATCGAAATTAATTAATGTACTATTTTCGCGGTCCGGTCGCGGTGACCGAACCGCACTCGAACTCCGAGCAGAAGTCAGAGCAGAGGCTGATGCTAAGGCGGAGGGCGTGTAGAAGGCGGCAAACGGCAAGCGACAACGTGTTCGTCAATTGCTCCGTTTGTATCCGCAATCGAGGCGAAAATAGATCAATAGACAGAAGAAAACAACAAATGAGAACGAGAACGTTGACACTTGGCGAACGATTAATTTTAATTTGATTCGATTTGATTTCGAATTCCGCTCCGATATCGATCAGAAATATTTCTCCTAAGAGCTTTCAAGTGTTTTTGCCAGTTATTCGCCTTTTTCGGATTTTTTCAATTAAACTCATTCCATACTTATACTTCATGTTTCGCATGTACATGTGTCGTTGTTGTAATTGTCGCCATGCTTCTCAGAACCCCAACAATCGCTTTTTAATTAGCCCCTCGTCTGGACTGGTTTCTGCGACCACATCGTTCTTAAGTGGCAGTTGACGAGTTTCGCTTTTCGATTTTCAACTGCTTTGTCAATCGCTTAGCTTTCGGAAGTTGCGGGCTTTTTTGTTCTGGGCATTGAGGTTATTGTGAATTTGGTTCCTTTTAATTTTATTGCCAATTGTTTCGAAATAATCGTTTTTGTGGCATGAATGATGCAATTGTTCTAAGGATTTGTCGCTAATCCTCGTTTATTGACGGCCACAGACAGAGAGTCGAGAGGAGGAAACGTGTTTCGATGACGAAACACGAATGAATCCAGTCTTAGTAAGAGGGCAGGCAAGGAGATTAACTAAAATACAACTATCTAAAGTCTGGGCACATGATAATTGATGGCAGAAACTAAAGACTCAAGCCACGAACGCGGTTGCAGATTTCTCCACATCACATACCGAGATTAAATGCAGCATTTCAAGTGGCGGAAGACACCAATAGGTTACCAATACGAAATACCAATCCTGGAACTCCTTAATCGCGCCATCGCTCCCCGATGGGTCGCGAAGGGGCCGAGTGGGCGGTTTTCCGGAATCTCTCCGCGACCGACGATATTTGTCGCTCGAGTGGTGTTGTGTGGTTTTCCTCCTGCTCGGGTCCAGAGACCAACCACTCGCCGACGTCACCGCCGCCGCCTCACGAGTTTTCCAGCCATTAGTCAAACCACAACGAACCCATGAGAAGCACATGCAGTGCAACAACGACAACGACAACGGCCCCCGCTCCCACCTCGAGGGCCCCGCGGCAGTCGGACTAAAAATAGCTGAACTGAGTATTTCATTCCTCGGTGCCGTCGAGCGGTGGTAGCGAGCAAGTGAAGGTCCACGGCAGGCCGACCGACGCCGAGACTGCGGCTGACACAGAGGCTGAGACAGAGACTGGGACGGAGGCTGAAAGCGAGACAGAGGCTGAGACTGAGGCAGGCCGTCGTCTGGCAGTGGGTCGGTCGGTCGGACCGGCGGGCCACGGCTGGCAGAGGTGGGCAGGCGGCGGGCGGCCGTAATGCGTTCGGACACACTTGCTGGCGAGCTGGCGAGCAGACGAGGAGGCCGCTGAGGCCGAGCCGAGCGGCAGGGTGGCCAAGGGAAGGTGAAAAATCGCAGCGCTTCGCCTTTTTCGGGCAGACATGGTTTGCCAACCTGGCTAATGGGTGTCGAGGAGTTGATGCAAAAGAACACAAACCAACGGAGGACAGTGGGGGAAGTGCAAAAACAACAATGGCCAGGACAGTGGCGATGTGGGGAAAATGGGTAAATGATTTTCGCCCGTTTCCTAACCGCATTTCTCTGCCGCTGGTAACCCTAGTCCAGTGACATAATGGCCCAGTGATTAGTTACACCCTCAACGTGCGCCGCGCAGGGTTGCCAACGTAACCGCGGCACGAGTGGCTCTTGCAGAGTTTCGAGCACTGGAGAATTTTGTAATATTTCAACGTCCTCTCTCTAACTGTTCCCCCAACTCGCTCCTCCTCTCTCCCTCTCTCGCCTCTCCTCGTGTGGCAACGTTTCGTGAGCGAGCGGCAACTCTGGTCGGCCCGCTAACATAGTCGGCATAATAACATAGTTATTAATTGCACCCTCCAACCAACAGCGTTGCCAACCCGCCGTCGTCGGCTGCACGCGCTCGCTCCGTCGCTCGGCCGCTCTGCTCGGACGAATCGCCAACTGAAGTGATCTCTCTCGGGCCCGAACCGATCCGATCCGATGCAGGCCGCGTGGTCCGAAGCGATGGGCGGCGGACGCCTGGGCGACGCTGACCACCCCGAGTGTCCGGCCGAATGAGTGGACGCTGCGGAGGCGGCGCCCGCAGTCGGCAGAAGGCGGGCGGCGGCCGGCGACGGTCGACAGAATGTTGCAAGGCTCTGGGCCGTAATTTGCAAATTACCGCCTTTTGTTGTTGCTGTTCTTGCTGCTGTGGTCGCCGTTGTTGCTGCTGCTGCTGCTGCTATTGGGAGCCAGGAAAAACGTCGGCGCCCGTTTTCCTGGCTCGCCCAACCGACAACAATGACGACCACGTCCATGTCGATGACGACGACTGTGGCTGGGCTGCGGTTGCGAGTGCGCAGACGCGCGATCGCGTGCAATTATTTGTATGCATCTAATGAACGCTAGGCAACAACAACAGAAAACGAGAACAACAACTGAGGCAAAAACAATTACAGCGAAGGCTGCGGAAAGATACCAAGAAGCAGAAGCGGCCGACAGACGTGGCGAGAGGGCGAGGGGGAGGCCAAGGGAGACCACGAAGGAGGAGCAGGTGGAGGAGACGGGGCGGCTGAATGCTTGATTTCTTGCACTGCACTCGCAATCAATCAATTGGCCGCGAGAATCGGATCCCAAACCCGCTCCGAAGGAAGCGAAAACCACGGCAATGTTTCGTGGCCAACGCGGCCAACAACAAACGCGCGCGGCCAGCAATTAAAATACGAACCAAGAATTTCGCATTGCAACAAAGTTGGAATCGAAAGCGAAGTAGAAGAAATCGTACGGCTCTAGTCAATGACATAAATTCTATACACTCGTGTATAATAGCATTTACCAAACAAACAAGAAAAAAAAACATAGCAAAACAGAACAAGAAATCATAAAAAATAATTACAGGCAATTTTTTCCATTCTATCAACAAGGAATTCGAAGTAATCTCGTTGACCAGAAAGATCTTAATATATACCAATACCGACTCGTACAAAGCACGTTGAATAATGGTCGAGGGGAAAGAAAATCGGAATCAAAGAAAACGAAAGCATCACAATCAATTAATGAACCTATTAGTATTGGATCAACAACAGACATCAATGGCATAGGAGAACAACAAAAACCAATAGAGCAGTAGAGTTGAAAATTCGGAATAAATTTATGATTTTATGAATTTTGATGAGGCGATGATTTGCAAGCCAAATCGTACCATGGATAATCGCAATTCGCGACGCACCGCGAAAGGTGGTGGCCTGAACACGATCGCGGCACTTACCAGGAGTAGGAACAGAAGCTTTATGAACCAGCAAAAATGAGCCATTTTGTTGTTGTTCTCGTTCTCCCTCCCTCTCCTTTACTCTCTTAGTGTTGCTCTTTCTCCTCCCTGTGGCTCTTGTTCGCTTGTGTCTCCGTCTCTGGACAAGGCGCTGGGATTCTGCAAGACTCCGAATCAGGCTTGAACTTGAACTCTATTTCGCACAGAACTCGATCCGCTGGTCTCTGCCCAAAGTCGCACACGTCACTGCGATCGGCTCTGAATCATGACGATTGGGTGGCTGGAGATGGCATTTCGCTGGAGATTGGGCGTCTCACGCTCGACCTGAGGTATTTCCGACTGGCACGTCACTGAAACATATTCGAGAAGAGAAGAACTAGTTAGTATAGCGAAGTCACTATGGGGCTTGCATTCATTGCTATTTGGTTCGAGTGGGCGGCCCTGTCTTCGAACCTGGCGTATCCGCTCCATCGACAACAAAACAGCGATGCTTCTTATATTAACTTCTAGTATTTGCAATACTTGGGTAATGGACCAGAGATGGAAAGATATAAAAATAGTGATCAGTCAAACGAGGGCAACTTTTTCTAGAGTTTTAGTATTCAGTCTGAGTCTGAGACCTTTGCCAGGATGGCCTGCCGATCCCTTAATCATAGTCTCATGTTGAATTATCCAGAGGAAAAGGTCGCAAATAATGCAAAGACAAAACATCTCTATTCTGCAGCTCCCCTTGGTGTACGTCATTTGCTCCATTGCCCAAGCAGAGCTAATGTGGACCCAGCCAGCCTGTTAATGAACTCTGACGAGGCGGCCACACGGCATTCTAAATTTGCGGTTTGCGCAAGTGTGCGCGCGCCGTGCGAAACCAGCGGTAACCAGCGAGCCGAGCGGCGCAAATGACCGCAACACAACTGGACAACGAAATGACGGCCAATTATTCGTGGCCTCAAAGACCGGGCCGCTGTCACCGCGCCCTGCCCTGCCCCGATCCGACCAGGCCTGCCCTGCCCTGCCCGCCGTCACCTCGCTTGATGAGCGCACAATGAGCATCCGAGGCGATCCCGGTTTTGATAAAATGATAACTTAATTGAATTGATCTCTAAGTAAGTGGGAAAAAATTATAAAAATCACGCTGTTGGGATCCATGAGTTTTACTTTTACTTTTGTTTCGTTTTCTGTGCTTCCCCGATTGTTTTCGTTGCATGATGTATTTTTTTGTGCCTTCATCTTTTCTTTGACACTGAGGTGTTTTTTCTGCGACCACAATTGAATACGAAATTCCTCGAAAATTACGCAAGGCGCCGGAAAGAGCCGAATCAAAGTCGTAACGCTATCTGTCCAGGTGTCGGCGGCTCCCACTGGCGGGACCATTAAGAAGACGAATGCTCAGATGTCGCTCGCGACGGCGACGGCGGTAATTTGCGATTGAGTTCCATTCGAAATTCCGCAATCAAAATGGTTTCAACTTAATTGAAACACACAGCAGCAGATAACGAGAGACGCCAACGGATGAACCACAACAACGACGACGACGACGACAAACCGCACGAGATGGCTCTGGAGAACGGCGAAAACAAATTAAGAATGTCAGCGTTCTTAAATCGCACAATTAAACAAAGGTTCTTCGTTATCGCGCACCCAGGCGGAGGCAGCAGCAGCTTCCCATGGTCCCGCACGCTTCTCCAAATGAAGACTTAAGACTAGATAAAAGTCTTATAATTATTAAGCGGGTGAGGAGGAGCGGAGCTGATCGGATCGGTTCGGCTCGGACTGGAGGCTGCCAGAACCGCGTCGGGTCGTTAAGAAGCGTCGACGTTGTTTAAACGTTTCGCAATGGCCAACGCCGAGGCACAGAAGACGCCTGGGCCTGGGCCTGGGCTTGGGCCGCGGATGAAAGGGAAACTAGTTTCGTCACTGCGAGTCAACTTGTCAGTGTTTCAGTCAGTCGGCCATCGAATGACGTCGTGCGTCGGCCGGAGTCCGGAGCCCGGAGGCACAGCGTTGGAGCATAAAAAGGAACGCCGAACAAGAGTCGAAGAAATAAAACGCGTGTTTTATTTCATACAACACGGTGTTTACTTCTTGAAAGTGGCCGGGAGAATAACCTCTGCTTTAATTGAATTGACATGCGATGACGTTGCCAGAACCTATAAAATTGCCAGCCAAGGAGCCGAGCCAAGGTCACGGACGCGTTGCTCGCGATATTCGTTTCATCGGCACATTCGCTGCTCGGCAGTGACCGCCTTTAATTGCAAGATGAACTGCTAATCTCTAGACAGAATCGAGAGAATTCTTCATCGCCATCGCCATCGCCGTCGCCGTTGTCGAAGAACGTATGAGGGACACCGGGTGAACGTGTTTTCCGTCCCGCTCATTCACAGGAAGAGGAAGTCGCCGGTGTCCGGGTCCCACCGCCGTCGACAGAGGGGTCGACGAATCACCCATCACAGCGAGATGGAAATAATTGCTTAATTAGTTTCACACTGCGGCGTGCGATTTAGGACCGAGCGCCGGGCGCGAATATTGCGAAATAAAGCGCCCAATTAATTATGTTTCGGCTTCATGTCCGACGCGAACGGTGAACTACAAGACAAGTTCAATGATTCTAAGCCGCTGGAGACGTCGTCGTCGTCGTCGTCGCTGGCGTCGTGACTCACAGCCGCCAATCCGCCGAAGATCGTCTCCGCCGAGCATCGTCTGCGGGCGACTTCAGAGAATTCTCTTCTATTTTTATACACAATGGATTTTTTAGCTTTTTTCCTCTCGCCTTGCAACAAATGCACCTTGACATTTGGAAATGGTTGGTTCACTCTCGCCTCGGTGGCTCCGTACATTTCTCGCATTGTATTCCATCGGTCATGTGTATTTGGTTTATTTCATTCCATTTCATTTAGCTATTTTAATGTTTGCTGCTGCGGTTGTTGTTGTTACTGGGGTGCGCGTGACTGCTTGCAGTTGTTGTTTCGTTCAGATCGCAATCGAACTCGGATTCGAATCGGAATTGAACTGAAGCTGAAATCGCATTTTTCCTCGTCGATCGCAGTCCGTCCGTCTGCCGTATTCAATCGAACAAATGCTTCCAATTAACACCTCGCCCGATAAGAGTCAAGATCGCATCGATCGCGAAGTTCGGCATCTCGAGGGTCGCTGGGGTCGCACACCAGGCAGTTGTTGTTGTTGTCGTTGTTGCCCACGACACAACTGCCAGACGTGAGATGGAGATGGAAATGACGAAGGAGGAGAATTCGCAACCAGGTGGACGAAAGGAGGTTTCAAAGGCACATGCCCAGTTTAAGAGAAGATGAGAGGATTTTATTTTCATTCAGAAGGTGTTCATCCGAAAAATGTTTACGGCTCTAATAAATTTCATTTAACTTCATAGAGCTGTCTTTAGCAAAGTTCGTGTCTTTCGTCTGTCGTTTCGCTACCCAGAAACTCCCGTGGCAGAACTTGAGGCCGCACCACTCGCCCCTTGACAGGTCGCCGCAGCCAACTCTCTCCCGCTCTCACTGGGGAAGAGAGCGAGTTCGGGCTCCCGCTCTGCGACGATTATCTCGACAAATCGGATCAGAGGTCGGGCGGCAATTAAAATGCAAATGAAAGCCTGACAACACCCTCAAATTCAAGTCCGGTTGAGGTGTTGGACGGTTTTTTGTTGTTGTTCGTGTCGTTCTGTTGCTGCTGTCTCCGTTCTCTCCAACCAGAAGTCGCTGGCGAGATGCTGGCTGTCGGCCTGTCTGTCGCGCCGTCCGTCGGTCGGTGCGGGGGAGGCAGGTGGAGGTGAAGGTGGAGGTGGAGGTGGGAACTGGATGTGAACGGCGCAGTGCAACAAAGGAAAACGGAGCGCATGGCACGGATGGAGCGACAACGGAACAGTAAAAAAAACAGCCACAATGACAGCAACAACAACACTCAGGCAACACAGAGCGAACAATAAAGCGAAGCGAGCCGAGAAATAAATAAACATAACATTGGCATTCCACGGAGCGCGGACTTACAGCTTTGGCAATACCAGCACAACAACTACACACTTGTTGCCAGCAATGACAACGCCACCGCCATACACAACGGCGACGTTGACGCAAGACGAACGAGGTGGCGGCACGCATCGCGCAAGACGAGATGCGAATTAAAGCGGAAAACTCGCTCAAAGCCGGAGCGCGGCCCGGAAAGAAAAACACGGCCCGAACGCGGAGGCTAATCGAGGGAGGGAGGGAGGAGGCCAGCGAGGGAGGCCGAGTCGAGTCGAGTCGAAGCTGAGGCTAATGGAGGAGTCGGCGACGGGCCCTGCACTCGGTCAGCGGCCGCCGGACGATGGACGGAGGGGCGGACGGGAGGACGGACGGAGGGCGAGCGCTGTGGGTGACAATGAAAACGAACAAACGACTTCAAGAGTTTTATGGGCTTTAATTCGCTTGGTTCGCGTCCAATTCGTGTTGTTGTTGTGATCGTTGTTGTTCTTGTAATGCGACGCTCGACGCTCGACCGAAACGATGGAATTTGTCCTCAAAGCCACAAGTTTGTTGGCAGAATGCGAGATTTGTGGGGTTTCCTTCTTGCGCTCGTTCTTCCTCGCTTTAATTTGCCGAGTTTAACGCACTTTCAAGAGGTTTTGCCCAAACGCAGCGCTGGCCATTAGCTGGGCTCATTAGCGGGCACCACGACGGCCGCGACCTGAGATGGAGACCGAGCGACTGCGACGGCTGTGGCAGTGGCAGCGGCAGCGGGAAGTTTATTGCAGGCGGCGGCAACAGCTGGAGCGGCGACTGTCGCCGTGGACGCCAACAATTAATCACGTTGTTAACTTGCAGTTAATTGTTCGAGCCGAGTTGTTGTTGCTGGTGTTGCCGCGGCATTTCGATGCGAATTGAAATGGTTTTTGAAACAAGTTCCAGGCGCTCAGTCGCAATTTCGCCAGCGAATTCGCCTTCTTTTGTCGCCGCCGTCACTATCAGTTGTTCTCGTCGTTGTTGGTGGTGGTGGCGACGACGGCGGAGTCGGTCGCCTGAGACCGCTGCAAAGCAACAATTGTTACCAACTCGGCCCAAATGCCAATAACAACGATTGTAAAATGATTTCTGCGCTTCTGGCTTCGGCCTCAGTCGCCTCGCCGCCACCGCCACCGTCAACGCCGCTGCCTCTCTCTCTCGCTCTCTCTCTCACTCTCTCTCTCTCTCTCTCTCTGTCTCGCCCTCTCTGCGTCTGCCGCCGTCTCGGCCTCCCTGCCAGCCTTCGAGCCAACTTCTGTTTAAAGTCCACTGGTTGCAACACGTGATCGTTGTTGTTGTTGTTTTTGCTGCCGCCGCTGCTGCTCTTAGTAGCAACTACTCCGACTGCAGCTACAACAATTGCATTTGTTGTTTCTACATTACTGCATTGTTGTTGTTGCTGCTGCTGCTGCGATTGTCGAGCTTGTAGTTGACGCAATTACAGAAAATGGCTAAAATGTTAAATTATTGGCCACATCGGTGGGGAATAATTTCGGAATTCGCGAATTCGCGGCGGCAGCAGCCACAAATCGCATCAACGAAAACATCACCAATGGAGGAACAGAAGAATAGAACAGGGCCAGAGCGCAAATAGGGCGAAGAGGAAGAAGAGGAAGAAAGACAGCAGCGGAAATTCCAGCCGAGATTCGAGCCGACTTTCATCCATGACCTTGGCGTATTTTCGCACTCGATGTTGTTGCTGCTGTTGTGGTTGCTGCTGCTGTTGTTGCCGTGTCATTGCTTCAACGCGAATGAAATGTCTGTGATTGTGTGTGTGTGTGTGTATGAGTCTCTGCGAGCCCTGTCGTTGGCGCCGCCCCTCGGCCTGCCCGCCCCCTCCCTCTCACTCCAACATCTGATTTTTTGCTTCTTACCACGACTCCCACATTTGTGGCTCAAAGCCTGCCGCTGCTAACGATGAAATGCTTGTTGCTGTTTTCCTTCTCGCTGTTATTGTTTGTTGCTGTTGTTGTTATTGTTGCGGCTCACGAAAATCCCGTTGTAGACGACGTCTGCAGGCCGCCGTCTCAGGCGTCTCTTAAGCTGGCTTAAGCCGAAACTTGGCTCAAATTCTCACAAAGCCAAGTGTAACTCTTGTTGTTGGTGCGGTTTTTATTGTTGTTGCGGTTTGCTTTGCGATTCGATTGCGAACGCGAGCTGAAGCTGAGGCTGAGGCTGAGGTTGTTAGCCAAGTTTGCGTTTTCCCAAATTTCTGGCAACAGCCACACTAAACTAAACTTTTCTCTCGCTCGATCTCGAATTTGGCTCAAAGACAGATGGTTTTTCGCATTCGTTCGTGTTTTTGTTTTCTTCTTATTACTTTTAATTACCGTTTCGCTGTGAATGTTTTTTTCTCTTTTGTTTGGTTTTTTTTGTTTTGCAAAATTCGAATTCTTCCTCTTCTTCGCAGTCCATGCGCTTTGCTTTTGTTGCACTTACAATGGACTTCGCATTTGGGCCAAATTATTAACCGATTCCACTACACAAAGCTCTTGTCGATATACACACACACGCGCGCACGCACACACTCTGAAAATCGTTATTTAACTGACTTGGTCGAATTGTTGCACTCGATTTTGCTGTTAATTCTCTATTAACATTTAATCGTCGGCGTTGTTGTGTGACGTTGATGTTGATATTGATTTGAAATGTCCTTAAATACGATTTCAGCTGTGTGTTTTCGACTCGAAGGCTCCGTCAAGTGCTCGTTGCGCTGTTGTTGTTGTTTCTGTTCTCGCAGTCACTTCGAACGTTCACGATTTCGCACTAACTTCTGGCCAAAGTGTGTTTCTCAACCCAAAGAGAGCCAAGACATTTTAACGGAAAAAAATAAAAAAACAACGAACAAATCAAAACGTTGACGGAAAAGTTCTCTCGGCCCACTGGTCGTCGTCTTCGTCGTCGGCGTCGTTCGAGGCACGTCTAAACCGCTTCAGCATCGGCGTTCAACTGAATCTGCAGAGCGCCCGCCGCTCGCTAGTGAACTGACTTTCGACTAGCCAAGACCTGGCTTTAACCGCAGCAACACCAGCAACACCGCCATTGCCATCGCCATCGCCAGCAGCAGCGGCAGCGGCAGCGGCACTGGCCACAACAACAATCACCTCAACCCCACCGTCGACAGCGGGCAGCGAAGACGACGACAACAACGGCTACTGCAGTCGAGTGCTTCTAAGCTCGCTGGCTGAATGCGAGCGGACTCGAGCTCGGCGACACCCTCGACCGCTCGCGGACCCCTCTGCAGTCGGCGGCTCTCGCGTCCACCGACTGTCCACGTCTCGTTCTCGTGGTTGCTGCCGTTGCCGCCGCCGTCGTTGGCCAAGAATTCACTCTCACTCGCCGTGCAGTCGCCAAAGAACGGCCGTCGTTGCTGCTGATGCTGCGCAGCTGCGGAGTCTCGTTACTTCTCCGGCTTTGTTTTGCTTCGCGTTTCTGCTACGCGATTTTTTTTCGCTCTGATCTTTTCATTTTTTTTGTTTTGTTTATCTTCGTGTCGATTTCCCAGTCACTCTCGCTCTCTTGATTGCACCCTGTGCTCTTGCGCTGACCCCGGCGCGCTCTCTTCTGACTGCGGCAAGGCATTCACTCACTCTGTCTTTATTGTGTTCTCTCATTGATCGGTTTGAACTCATTCATTCTGATCGCCCATTGTCTCTCGTTCTCGCTCTCTCTATCTCTCTCTCTGTCTCTTTTTGCTGTTTGTTTCCCATTAATCTCTTCTACTTTCTTCAATGAAAAAACTCTCTCACATTCAAGTTCGTTTCTTGAGTCTTTCGTTATTCAGATACATTATTCTGAAAAATGGCATGAAATCTCAAATAAATTCAAAGTGCATCTAAATAAATTTAAAATAAATAACAAAAGCAATTTAGATAACGAACGATATATTGATTACAAATAAATCCTATATCAGAATAAATCTTTATTCAGATCTTGAACTGCAGTTAATTACCTAACGCCAACGAGACCCACAAATCTGCTTTCATCGTTATTCTCTATATATGTCGAGTTGTCTATCAAGAAATATCACTTGCCATGGAAAAAGACGCGAATTTGAATTGCAAAAATTATATATGTATAAATTTTGAAATTAGCACGCGTTCTTATAAACCATATTGTCGCCCATAATTATGACAATTTTATAGATAATTCATGCAAATTGTCAGCCGCTGTAGGTGGCGCCGTAGGTGCGATTGCCGTAGCCACCACAACAAAAACAACACCTCCAACAAACACTGATGCACAATCCTGATAAAAGCGTGTAGCGAGGCTTGGGCATGAGAAAACGACTACAGAGACGTGTTCACACCATAGACCACTAACGATCCGACGATGGATGAGACGGACGATTGACTGGCGAATGACCAGATCGTGACTGAGGCCTCGAAGCCCATTAATTCTCGGTTCAAGTGAAGTGATTCCTCCCGCAAGCAAGGGTGTGAAAGATGCCCGAAAGAGTTGCCTACTTTTAGGCAATACTTGGAGCAGACACGGTGGGACGAACATAGAATGCCATCAATAAATTAATACTTGCGGTAACAAGAGGCATACGCCATTCTCCGTAATGAAATGTAACATTGGAATTTTAATATTTATTTAATTATATTTTTAATATTGAAGGTTGTCAAAATTGTTCTTTATTCTTATTAATTGATTTAATTCTCCGAATCGTTTCGTTGTTAACCTTAGAACTACTTTTCATTTTACAAGGGCGTTAGCTATAATAATATACAAAATTGTGTGTAATTTCAGATTTATAACTATTACTTTCAAAGTTCTTTGAATATTATTATAACGTTATTGTAAAAAGTATATTAAGATCTAGGCAAAGTTTTTGCGTTAAAAAGTAAATTGTAAAGTAAATAAATATTTTATATTCATATCTTTTTTTATATTTAAAAAAGTTATGAATTGCATATAAAAATAAAATTTCAAGCTACATAATATATTGAAAATAGCTTCATTTCACATTTCAAGGAATACCTTTATCTTAATCATATATTACGTTTACCTCTTGTATCATATAAAAACTAGTTAATATGAATACCAATTAAGCCTTTTACATTAATAAGGGGTTCTTTTTTTTATTCAATCATGAATCCTTTGAGAGCAAAGGTGCAAGATGTGGAAGTAGGATATAATCGCCCAAAAGTAAATAGGACAGTTAACACAAATTAGAACAAATAATGATTGAATGAAATAAATTAATAACAAGGAAATCTTGAAGTAGGAACAAAAATCACGTCATTAATGCGAGGAAATACTGCAATTAACTTTTAGATCAGCATCTTAGCAATTATAATTATGTCATTTCTTACGGATAAATGATGTGGGATAATTATGTGAAATATACTCTGAAACTATAATTTTATCATTTATTACATAGGCAAAATATTATTGCTCGTACTATTTTTAGAGATAAATAATGTGAAGCAAAAAGAACTATCGTAGTTTCTGAACTTCTTACTGAATTCATAATAGTGTAATTTTATATAATATATGCACTAAAAATCTTTAATATGATTTTATATTTGGTCTGTAACTACATATGCAAAATATAATAATCGTACAACCGGTTAATATCGTAACCATTTATTAAGGTCATATTTCCATATTAATGACTAACTATAATAGTTTTTCTGAGTTTAGCGAAGCTTAAGAATGCAGCAAACTTCTGGGAGATATTCTCATGATCATGGCATCACCCGGGTGGAACATGCTTTGCACGCCCATCGAACCATTAAAACATCCAACTGTCGAACTTGCTTCGTTTCGTTTGACTCCTGGCTCCACGCAAAGCAATAAAAAATTCATTGGAAGAAAGAGGAACGTATAGAGAAGGAAGACTGTGACAAAGATAATAGTAATATGTATTCGTATAAAAAACTACCATACTAACTAATTGAAAACATACCAATAAATTCACTCCAGACCAAATGCGGACAATGGGTTACGGAACAATCAAACATTTAAATGTACATCTTAAATTATACGTATATACAACGATATGTAAATTCATGCGGCAATCAAATGAAAAGCTTATTATTTCAATACTAAATATGTATAATTTTGTTTATTAATTCTTTCACTTTAAATGTACAAGATTACAAATAAAAATAATAATTGTAATAATAATATTTTAATTAAAACAAACACAGTATAAGAGCTCGTCGTAAAGCGACTAAATGAAAACAATTAAAAAGTCGATAAAAATATGAAACAAAGTATTTATGTGTGTATAGTGAATAGTGTGTAGTAAATAGTACGATAAACGATTGAGTCTCCTCTGAACTTAGTGTCCAAGACATAGTAAAAACAAGAATCGTTGTTGCACAGTAATAGAATCATACGTAAATAAGTATATTAAATTAAATGTATGGAATAATACAGTTCATTCATAAGATAGAAGCATGCAGTTGCTGTACAAAGCGTTGCCCAGTGCCTCTCTTCCGCGCCGTAGAGCAGACACGCGACTTATAGTGTTTCGACTCGACTCGCAGCATGGCCGATAATTTATAAATATAAGCTAATTATTATCTAAATACAAATTGATTGCAATCTTTTATGAATTTATACTCATATCAGTATCATTGAAGTAAATTACTCACTTTATTTTCACTTTTAATCTTAAACTTTCTTTCACTTTGCCAAGAATCGAATTTGTGTTTGAATAGAAACCTTTGAATAAGAGACCTCCAAGTCTTCTCAATTCTAATTAGAAACATTTTTGCAATAATTCATTTTCGATTACTGGCAAAGAAAAGAGCGCCCTACAAAGAATTATGGAAGCATGCATAAGGAATGCGCGTAAAATTAAATAAGTTACAAGTAAAAATAATAATCAGATTGTATAAAGTACTTGGCATTGGAATAAAAGCATCATCGTAAAAGAGGGCTAAACACGATCAATACAAACAAGAACGTTTCCCAGAGTGGTTGAAGAAGTCCCAAAAATACGTGGAATGCATCGAAAACACTTCCCACTCGGGTTCAACTATTTTAAATACACGTGAACTTGAACTACGCAAAGGGCGTAACGAAACGAAATCGAGATGGAATGGGATAGAGTGTTGGTAGCTAACAGACAGAGGTGTTTAAACTTGCGTCACGCACTGCGCATATTTGTCCAGTTCGCCACGCAGCACCTTCACCCGATCGGTCTCCTCGCGCAAGGTGCGCACCAGTTCGTCAATTGTGCGCTGCTGAGACTGCACCACTGCCTCCAATTTCTCGACTCGCCTCTCTAATTCCAGAACGCGTGCACCTTCAGCCTTGGTCAGCGAGGGGACATTTGCATTGGTCTGCGAGTTGGATGAGTTGCTCATGATGTGTTTGCCCACCGATGAAATGTTGTTCTCGTGGATTGTAGATGCGGACGTGTGATTGTTGATGTGCGTGGTCTTGGCCGCAGTAGTGGATGATGCGGAGGAATGTTGTTGGATGTTGCTGCTGGCAGCTTCCACACTTGCATTGGATGAGGTCGCTGGGGAGACTGTCGGTTTGGAGGTCGAACGCACCACCGATGAGGGCGAGACGCTGCGGTTGCGTATCGATAAACTGTTCGGCCGAGTGCGCACATCTTCGGTCGCGTCGGTGTTGAGCAGGCTCTTGGCCGCCGACATGCTTTTGGTCATTGCGTCTGAGGTATTTTCCTTACGGAGCATCTGGTGACTGCTCTCCGCCAGCATGGACTGCTGCATGATGCTGGAGGACACGGAAGAGGATTGCACTTTAGTGGTTGCGGTGGTGGAGGAGGTAGAGGAAATGACACTTGAGGTCGAACTGCTGCTATTGCTGCTGCTCGTTATCTTTGTGTCCTCTGCGATGTGCTTGGTTCGTTCCATGACGGTGGCTGCTGTGTTTGTGGAACTGCTGCTACTGCCGCTCACGTGTGAACGGGGCTCTACATTTGGCGACGTCTTCTTCTTTACTTGCGATGCTTTCAACTCCTCCATCCACGGCGCCTTCTGGGTTTGCCACTCGCGCGGCTTTGGCTTCGCCAACAATTCGTCGCCTGTGGAGTTGTCATCGGACGACTGGGGCTTGGCAGACTCCTCCAGAACTTCGCTGCTCCCACCACCACTGCTACCATTAAGATACACTGAATTGTTGTTATTGCTCTCGCCTACTACATTGTACGCCGTTGACGGGGGTCGTCGTCGTGGAGCTTTTACGCGACCAGCGCGCATATCTGGGAGAATCGATGCCCGTTCAACGCTATCGAAGTCGGTGTCTTCCACGGCGATAGTGGCTGAGCGACGCATGACCACATTGCCGCTGACGGAGCCGTCGGGCAAGCCACTAGACGGCGACATTTTGCTGCTGCCCAGTCCGTCCGCCGAGTCGTGCGATACTGCTGTGTTCAGTTGTTTCTCAACGTTTTTCACCTTCTGCTTTAGGCCGGAGAGGATGCCTGTTGGAAGTTGAGTAAAAGAGTAGAGTAATGAGTAGAACCCATAGACATATTCATTTGTCCTTACCTTTCGGGCCTAACAGAGGCTTCTTCGTGAGTACTGGCGGTGGTGTCTTTGTCTTCTCGTCCATGTTCTCCATGCTCTTCCTCATCTCGCTAGTCGAGGACGAGTTCGAGGATGAACTGATTGTGGTCGTGGTCGAAGTCGTGGAAACAGATACAGTTTCTTGCTGCTGATGCTTCTTCATCCCCAAGCGGCTGCTAGCATCGGGGGCATTCAGTAAATCAATGTTCTTATTCTCCAGCGATTTTCGAGTGGCGGCAACATTTCCACTCTGGAGCCCAGTCTCGGAGAGAATGTCGTTCAGGGAGTCCCTGGATCCGAAACTGTCCTTGCGATTAGATGCACTCTGTCCGCGATCCGAGCTCTGCGTGGACGAGGTGCTGCCTGATTTTTTAATGAACACCTTCGATGTGGTGGCAGATTGGTTGCTCTTTGTTGATGCCTTCGTCGATGACGTCGACGATGAGGAGGTGATATTAGTCGATGCCGATGATGCGGCCTTTGCTGTTTTATGCGATAGTTGCGAATCATGCAAAGGGGAAACTGCAAGCGAAAAATAGTTTAGAATAATGTCAAGGTAGCATTAAAAATAAAAGACCAAACTACAGGTCGGGAAAGTAATTGCTGAAAAACGCGGGGCTAAGATAACAGCTTTGGAATCGTGATGCAATCCTCGAAAGAAGGCTCGGCCATATTGTCAATTTATTACAACCATTAGGAAGGCATTATTACCATCATTAAAGCTAGGAAAAAAAGCAAGTGCAACAACTACAGGTTCGACTAAAGAAGCGCATTTAAAAAAGAAAATCTACGAGGTTGCGTTAGGCATATAAACGCTAATTGATACAGTACTTCTCCAGTTTTTTTCGTTTGTTATCTCGCAGACTGAGAACAATTAACAATGATTCACGAAACTTTATCAATAGCTATTCCATTATAAATACACTTCCACATTATATTTTTATATAAAATTACGTTTTGCAGAAAACAAATTAAGCGAAATGCATATTTTACAAATAAAAAGCATTGATTTCCACTGATATCGTCCGCTGATAACGATTTATCAACTTTTTTTTTATGTATCAACGGCTATATTGTATCAAGTACTCCTTCCATGATAAGAACTTGCCGATATATATTTACTTGTATTTTCGAAAACAATATAAAATTCACACGAACATGGTTAACAAGCAAACAAAGAAGAAATTTGGGCTTGGGGCGCAGAATCAGATGATTGGACATCAGTAGATGATGACTAAAAGCTACAGCAACTCATACATGTGTATATATATATACATGTATCGATGCGGGATGATGGAACGTGACGGCCAAGTGCGGTCTTGAATAACTTAGAGCTGGAATTCTATTTCTGACCCAATGACGGCAGAGAAGGCAAACGCGAAGAGGTGAGTTTTGTGCTAATGTAATTAAGCAACATTAATATCAACAAACGACAACACCGCAACACAACACAATAAAAACGATATTGTGAATAAATATTGACAATACAGAAACAACGGCTACGACCATAGTGATGGTAACAACAATATAGAGAGACAAAACGAAACGCATTAGAGAAAAGACCAGACCAAACCAAACCAGACGTAACTCGATGCGATTAAGTAACCACTATTTTAAAGGTCGCGCACAGACCGAAGGCGTTTGAATTCGATGCGACAGACCACAAAAAGGGAAAAAATTCAAAGCACGTCGATGGCAAACAACAATTAACACAATCGCAATAGCAATAGCAACAATGGCAGTCAAAATCCACAACAAAGGCACGAGTCTTTCCGTGGACGGTTGATGAAATAAAAGGCGTAACAGCTAAAAGTTAATCCTTTTTCACACTGTACAATAGACAGGGAGACAATTCCATTCGAGGATTGACTGTGAGAGCGAGAACGATAGCAATAGCGATAGAGAGGGAGAGTCACCAAACACACTTTCACTAACTCCGTCTGGCGAAGGCAAAGGTGGAGGCGAGTCCGAGGGCTCAAGTGGAGGCGAAGATGAACACGGAGGCGTCGAAGTCGACGACGACGATATCGGCGAAGTCGATGATGACGATGACGAAGACGAGGTTGAGGTCGGCGTTACGTTTGTCATGGCGGTGTGGAAGCGACTAAAAGCATTGCGGTGGCAACGAACAGGTACAAGTACGAATGCGAGGCGTTCACGATTTGACAAATCAATAACTAATAGGAAAATAACAACAGTCGACAACACCGAACGCCAAAACAAAAACAAACCGACAACACAGAAATGAAAATATTGAATAACACAATCAATGTGCATGTGAAAAAGACGGAAAACAGAGTAAAATCAAACATGAAGCAGGCAGGAAAAATGAAAGACTTAAGATACAAACTGGCACTCCACCCCCACGCGTTGCCAACTACAAATGACGTCGAAAGCAACATCGTTGCCCGGTCTACGTTTTTTCTCTCCCGCCTTCGACTTGTTCAGTCAGTCAACGGGAAAACTTTGCCTCTTCCGCAATTGGCAATCAAAAGGCGCGAAAATGCGTGCAAATGCGGTGCAATCGATGAGCGACGATCCAACTAGCTGACAGACATTCGGTCGCCGCGACGAAGCCCAACTCACTTTGGTCAGATCCGCGCTGTTGTTGGAAACACGTTGACGCGCGGCGTCAAATAAAAACACACTGACGACTGACTTCGGTTTCGATCGTTAATGGACAAGAATCGCCCAACAACTACGTACCAACTATGAATAACAACAAAAACCCCCAATTGTGTCTACTCATTTTTGTTTTGAGCGTAAAATGTTGGCAACAGAGCGAATGCACGAGCAGTTCCGCGCTCTTGGCCCCAAAGCGATGATGTAAGACACCAACAACAGCAGCGCCCTCGACAGCAGTAGCGATCGCTGTTGCCGCTGCTGCTGCCGTTGCTGTCGGTGCATGCAGCGACCGAAAGGTTTCGTTGATGGTTTATTTCTCTTTCTGTTGTGGATAGCAGAAGGGAATGGAAGAAATGTAGTAAAGTGGAGGCAGAGAGAAAAACGATAGAAAGAAAGTGAAGAAATAAGATAAGTACTAAACAAAACAAAACAAGCAATCACAAAGAGCAAGAAAATAAATAAAGAAAAAGCACACGTAGAGGATAAACAACAAAACCTGTTTCAATTGCTCGGCATTTAATGCTCATTTTCATGAGCGGCTCTGACCGAGCGGGAGTCGACCAGGAGAAAGACGACGGGGCGAAGGCGGAGAAGAAGGCGATTGTGCCGCTGAATCTTGTTTTGGTTAGCGCTAGTGTTCGCCGCACCAAGTCAAACATCATTTGAATTCAACTTGAAATAAAATCATGCCAAGAGGTGAACAACAAGCGATTCTCACAATGGGCCGAAATGGATTAGATAGCAAACGACCTCTGATTAAAGTGTTTATATATAAGAACAATTATATATTCCATTTTTACGTCTTTATATGGCAAAGTAATGATCATTTATTTTTGGATACATCTAGCAGTGGGCCCGCTGCTCGATATGCCCCACTGTACTCTCCCAAACCAACTACCCAACTTAAAGCAGTCGTGCACATGCACTCGTACTTCAAGTCAAACACTCTGACATTTCGAAAAGAAAAGCAACTCTTGGGACGAATTTCAACAACGACATCGGGTCTCCGCGGACCCATGAGTCAGACTGACGGATGTTGACTGGCGACCGACAGACGTCGCGACTTCTCTCTAATTGAATTCATTAAATTTATAATGTTTGTTCAACTCAAAAAGTTGCAGAGTTATGTGAGTGGACCACAGATATCCAAGTGCGGTGGAGAAAATAAACGACAACATAAGAAGCACGATTTTCTGCCAGGATCGGCAGACCGTCCATCAGACAGACAGCACGAGGGAGCAAGCAGGCAAACTACAGCCTGTGTAGCATGGAACAAAACAAACACTGGCGGAAAAACATTAGAACTGCAAAACGAAAGGAACGTGAACAAGAAACTACCAAAGTAAGCAACCATTATTTGAATCGACCAAGCTATTTTAAGCCAAGTTCAAAATTTCTTCGGCTTCTTCCGTAAAAGAAGTCTGCATAGTAAAAGAAATACATATGGAAACAAAATAAACCACAGTGCATAGCGTAAAATATAACTGATAAAGAGTAATTTAGAACGAGAACAAATGACGAAAGAAGTCAATAAAAAAACTGTAAACAAAACAGAGCAACGAAAAAATAAATCAAACCAAAAATATCAAGCACAAAAAACAGCTACAGCAACAGCAATATCAACAACAACAACTACTGGAAAAACTTGTTTACATACGAATCGAATTAATAAAGTTGGCCATTCGAATGCCAAAGATCTCGATGGAAGCCTTTTCCACACTCAGTTCTTCGGCAACAATGTTTTGTGTATTTATTTGTTCGTTTATTTGTGTTTGTGAGGACAAAGACAGGGCGATAGATGGATAGATAGAGAGAAAGATATATGTAGATACAAAAGGAGAGAATAAAGAGAAGAAATAATAATTGCCATTTAAGCACAAATTGTGACCAAGAAGAAAAGTTTAAATTTAATTAGTCTCCAAATCTATTGACTTTGTATTCTTTTCCTTAGAGCTAGCTTCTTATAATGACATGCAGTCATTTGCCGGTGTCTGGAGAAGAGCTGCCAGATCGCCAATGCTTGCCAATTTGAGGTCTTGATGGCATTTAATTAATTGCGAATTTGATGAAATATCGAATGGTGTCAAGTTGGTTTCTACTAAATGAAACGATGAAACACTCACACACAGTTTAGAAGTTCGTGATTATCGAAATGATTGCCCGCGATTGACCTAACTCCAAAGCGAAAACCCTTCCGCCTGAGGTTCGGACACGGTGATGAACCATTTATTAATCGGAGGTTCATAGCCCACTTTGACGAACCCGAAGTTCACAAAATAAACAAAAGAAACCGTTTTAAAATCAAACCAATTCTGATCGATTACGGAGAAAGAAAAGTCATTTACAAAATAGGTTGAAATGTGCGACAGACTAACATGAAGATAGAATCCAAAATAAATATAAATTCCGGATTATCGTGTAAAGGTCTGATACAAAATACCAGATCTGGGAAATCAATAAACAATGATGATTAATAGTTTTTTTGAGAACAATGAACCTCAGACTCTCGAACCGCATTCAAAAATGACAACGAAAATGAACGATGAACGAATTAAACTACTTCACTATGCGGATTGCAAACTCACCTTCCGATGGCGCTAATAATTTCACAAAATTATCCGGAAAGACGCCCACCTTGCCGCGCAGCTCACCCTTCCACCACCCTTTGTCGGGTAGCGTCATACTGATTATTGTGATGATGTCGCCTGTCTTAAGCTCTAATTCGTCCTCATTCTGAGGCGCATACGGGAACTCAACGCGACAGAACTCGCGATGTGGTTTCGGTGGTAGCGTTGGTGCGACATCGTCCATAGTTGTTGCTGTTGTGCTCGTTGTCGAACTCAGCAAATCCTCCTTCGAACTGTGGAAACTTAAGCGATTGGTTTTTTTGTTGGACGCATACACGTTGTTCACAGCACTGTTGTTGGCGTTGGCGGCGGTTGATGTTGCTGCAGCAGTCGCGGTTTTATTGGCGACATGCATTGCTGACGTTGTAGTTGTTGCTTGTGCCGCCGCTGGTGCTGCTGCGGTTGCATGGGACGAAGACGGCGGCCGCTTGGAGGCGAGTATTGGCGATGGTTCAATTGCGACAACGAAATTTGATGGAAAAACGCCGATTTTGTTTTTCAAGCGTCCGCGCCACCAGCCCTCCTCGACCTGCAACAGAAGAGTAAACGAGTGAGTGTGGTTGTCGAAAAGTAGGACACTAACACAAATGTATTTTCTTGTGTCCGTGTTTTATATATTTGCTAGTGTGCGCTTACTTGTCCCAAGAACTCGATGACATCACCCACGGCCAGCGACAGCTCGTCGTCGTTGACTTGTGTGTAGCTGTAGATGACTTTGCAACGCCGATTCGCGGTCGCAGATTTGTCTCTGGAAACCGAGAAGAAGGAAAACGAAATTAGAAAATTGTGCCAACCAGGAATCTGTATATGAGATGAACCACAATGATGACTAATACCAAGGACATAATAAACCATCAAATTAAGAGAGATGAGAACTTATTAGGGCATTTTATAGCCGTCCTTTCTATTTGTAATGCCGAATAGAGCAAAAATTAAATGACATATGAAAATATACTGATATAATTGACGTAGGATATTAATGTGTACTTCTGGATTCTCCAATATGAAAATCCATGTCTCTCTCATTCCATCTCTCAAAATATGTCTTTCATTTATTCTAATTTTTATAGAAGAATTAATTACTTAAACCTAAATCAAGTCCAATTTCTGTGTATCATCTCTTTTATTAGTCAATACCAACCTCAAGACGACTGTGTTTTCCTCATTTGTGTCTATAACGCGTACAAAATTATCCGGAAACATTCCTGTTTTTCCGGTGGTCTGTAGGGTACCTTCCCACCAGCCGCCGGGCATCTGCTTGATATTGTAGAGTAAAGCGCCTTTGACCAGATCCAGCTCATCGGATTCCTTTGCCGTGTAGTCGTACTCAACAACTGCGGAAACTACAATTGAAACACAATGGTGAATGATTAGAATATTGCAAGATTAGAAAATATGAAAGAAGTATTAAAAATATGTTATATATATAAGGTGAGATGAGCTTTTGCATTATCTCCCGCTCTATGAAAATAATTTAATCAACGTTATTGTTGCCTCCGTTACTGTCATTGTTGTTAAGTTGACAATCACAAGTTATGTGAAAACATGAATTCCAAATGAGAAATGAAAACGTCTGTTGTTGTTTGCGACGTGCGGTCGCGGATCGCGAGATTGGGGTATTTTAAACGGTTCGTAAACTTCAAGATTTCAATTAACTATATATTTATGTAATAAAGCCATGTGGAAGCACTACGTGATCCAAATGCAAATAGAAACTCAACACCTCAAACTAGGTTACCGCTAATTTGAACAAGTTGTGTGAGAAAATTGAGTAAAGAAAATTACGTTTTTGGATTTAATTAAGCATGGGGGAATCCCCTACGTGGTGAAGCCTATGAGAGAGCAACCCTTCAATTTTATTCTTCTTGAAATAATATATGAATACTGATGATCAAGTAGTACTGATGTGGATGTACTGATATAGAAGGAAAAGAAATGGTAAAATAAAAATAGATGTATAGTATTGAATATCAAATTAATTCCGAGTAACTCAATGATACAATATATATTTGAGCTGAATCCCAGAACATGGATATATGGTAGTTAATAAGAAGCACATTTATTTAGATGCAAAAAAAATTGGTAGCAACATAAGCTTATGGCTTAAATGCCTTTCTTTACGTCTGCAGCTGAAACGGATACCCCCACAAATCTTCATTCATTCGATGGTTCGGTGTAGATTTCACATCTGCTCGTGGTAAGAAGAGCCATCAGAAACTGGGTCACTGCGGCTCAGTACAACGGCTCAGCTTAACCTCGCATTGTGGCAACATTAAACCGCCAACGATCAACGAACAAAGCGTCAACGACATGAACTTTTCTCACTTTCATTCGCTACGAGAGAGAGCGAGCATGTCTGTTTCCTGAGATAAATAAACAGACATGTTGAAAGATATAAGTCCATAGTCCATTGAATTTGAACTTAGTTTACTAATAAATTAATTCTTACATTTATTACTAATCGTTATTGCAAAAGATTGCAATTATAGACTGTATATAAATATTAACAAATTGATTTTTCTGGAAAATCTATTTTCTGCAATGTAATAAATTAATATGCAAACACAGATATCGCGAAATCCAAACTGAACTTAACGGCTATTGTAGTGCGTCCACGGAGTCTCGCTGACCGTTTTTTATATTTCTCCTGATTTCCATTCAATAACAAACAAATGAAAGACCGACGATGACATCGTCGCGCAAACAAAACAAGTTTCCACTCTACGCGGAGTAAATGTGTCAGTTCGAAGGAAGTACAAAAACAAAAAAGAAAGAAAACAGCCAAGAGGGACAGAAATAAAAGTCACTGCGAAAAGAGGAAGCAATTAAAGCACTCTTTTTTGGAGATCAACAGATTCATAAACATAATAAATTAGGTACAAGAAATAGTTCGCTGCGGATTTAATGGCGATGAATCATGCAAAGTCAGAAACACCCAAAGAAAGAAGGATCTGGGAAGAGCCCGAATAAAAGTGTGGGTGCATAACACAAAACACAAAAACAAAGCAAGTCATAAGCAATGCAGGGTTATAAAGTTTAGGAAGCGAGCGGGGCAGGGCCGGGTAGCAACGGTGTGATGGCGCGAGTGAGCAGGTCTGAAAATGTCTTAATTGGTTAAAATATCAGGTGGGCTTGACTTTGACGCGGTGCATGCCTTGAACTGTAGCGACGCTTGATTTTGTTATCATCGTTATGTCGTTGCTGTTGTTGCTGCTCTCGTATTTTTAAGAAGACACTCGAGTCGAAGGTGAAAGATTCGTATTTGGCACGATACGCAAATACACAACCAACAGCAGCCCGACCGTCTGGGTGCGATCGAAACCCACGCGAATTTATTTATGTTGGAATTTCGAACACTATTGCGTCGATTTTGTTTCTCTGATCACACTTCGGAAAGGTTTTGCGTTTTAAGATTCATCAAATAAACATCTTTTGTTATTGATTTTGCAAATAAAAATAACTCCTTTCCGCTGATTTAAATGCAGTATGAAAAGTTAATTATTTCGCTCTCTCTCTCTCACACACACACAAAGCTTTGTCAACCGGACGGAATGAACAATGGAGGAACGTGGAGCAGAGGTGCAGGAGGAAAAAAAGCGTCGTCGTAAAATGTTGCGGCTGCAAACAACTGCAGTGAAGTTGAGCTGTAGCGGATGACTGTCGAGCCAGTTGAGGCGGTGAGGGGGTTAGGGGAGGAGACGTCTGTGGATCGCACATTGACTTTGTTCATTAGTAAAAATCGTGGCTTTTGTTTTTGTAAACTGTTTTGCTGTAAATGTGCAAATGATTTACGACACTTGAGCCAATTGAACACGTTTCTGTTGTTGCTGTAATTGTGGTTGGCACCGAGGCACCGAGGCACCGAGAAATGAGTCACACACAAACGCACTCGGGGACTCGTTCGTTATCGAGCTTAACACATCGCTGCGATCACATCAAATGTACTGAGGTTATAAGCACACACCTCAACAGTATATACTATTGTATTACCCGGAATGTAGTTGACGGTATTGTTTACTTCTATGTAGCTGACCCTTTGAAGCTCCTGTATTAACAATGTGATGTCAGAATAAATACAAGAGTTTTAAAACTTTTCTCTCGCATTACTCAATTAGAACACTTACATATAACCTGTATTTAAATAGCTACTAAATCTTCCACTGGATTCCCCCACACTCTCACCAGAACAATGCACTGGAGGCATATTCAACAGGTCGGCAAGCAGAATGTGCGTTGTCGAAACGGGTGTTTATTGTTTGTGCGGGTTCAGCCAACCGCCGGCGAACTACAGCAATCAACTCACCGAGACAAAAACAAAAAATTCTAAATGAACACAAATGAAATTGTTTGACATGCGAGACGCATATGAGTTTTCACGCCATCTTTTATGGGTTTCCATTGTTGGACGGACGAGGGAACGCTTAACAATCGAGTGTGGCATATTTACAACAACAACAACACACAGCTGAGGGAAATGATAATGATTTTGTTATTGTTGTTCTCGTTTGCACGATATCTGCAAACGAGGAACCCACGCATTTTAACAAAAACAAAAATATCAACGGTGGTTTTCCCCAACCAACGCAAGTTTCAGATGACGTTGATCGCTTGTTGTTCTTGTTGTTGGTATGTATACAGTTACATGCTTTCGCCATATGCACTTGGCAAATGGAAACATCCTTGACCATGATAAAATGTTAATGCTTCATTTCCATTATCAAGGCATCCATTTTTCGCTTCAGTCGGATTCAGTGGCGAGCCATTTATCAAAGAGCTGCTGGTTTAATGGACGGATATGCATTTGTCTGCGAGTTTATGATAGAAAGCGGAAGAGCAGCGTTGATAAAAACGCAGCAACAGCAGCGGCAGTAGCAACAGCACAGCTGCACTTGTGCGTCGGGACCACCAGAAGAAATCGAAATCGAGTCCCTCGCTATAGCTCGGAGATAGAGAGGAATCATAAACGTAGATGTAAATATTTAATTCAATTCGGGGTGAATGTAATTGAAAGCCGAACCTCGATGCTACACACCCAATTATTGACTGCAATATTTTTGATTGACTCCTCATCAGGAATGTTCAACAAAATATTTGCCATGACTAATGACGTTATTTAACCCACATTCGTATTACCACGAACTTAGTCAAGTCGTAATCCCACACCCAATATAATATTAATCAATATAACGTCCTATTCTTGGAGAAGCCTTTGAAGCAAATTGTGTGTTCAGGGGAAGCAAATATTTGGATAACAGAGACCGTTGAAGACAATAAAGTAAAAATGCGACTGTATATATAAGAGAAAAGGGTTGAGTTAAAGTCAAACACACGGAATGCTCATGAGTACATCGTGGCTATGGTGTGTGGTGAACGTGTGTGAGAGCGCTGTGATAAGAAGGCCATTTGACGTGCTGATAAGATAAGAAAATTGCTTAAATTTTATTTGAATGAAAAACCTGAGAAGCGAATGCAAGATAAGTTGAGAAAGCGATTTGCCAAGTCTGGGAGGAAGGAGGAAGCGGAGAAAATCGACAGCAACGAAGATTACCGCAAAACAAGTAACCAGTATAAAGAGAGGACAAGAACACGGGTAAAACATACAAATAGAAGAAGAAAACGAAAAAGCGATAAAAGTAACATGCTGAAAACAAACCCTGAGTTGAAATTAAATTCTGTGGAATCTAAAAAGATTTTGCAATAACAGTGAGTCACAGTAAGATATGGTTGAAACAAAAAAAAAAAAAAAAGAACAAAAAACCAAAAATACAAAGGAGACGTTCAAATCCCGGTCTTTGTATGACACACAAACGCTACTGGACGGGAAACGCACATTTGTGTGGCATTAAACACATTTTGTCGTTGTTTGTGCTTCACATTGAATCAATTTACTGTTGGCTTGTTTTACAATATAGTATTTATTTTTGCAAATGTCGAAACATCTTCAGCTGTTGTGATGGATGAGAAGTCGATGATTCATGCGCTACGTATGTGTTGTAAATGCAAATCGAGTACTTTAAATTCATTTTTTACTGAACTGCCACAGAGTTCAAGCACGTCACGGTCATCTTGATACGCTACTCCGTCTCCGTACGATGTCTGCCTGTCTGTTTATTTACCCTGCCGTCCGTAAGCCTAAACGACTGCAGTTCAAGAGAAATCGAAACTCAAAGTCCTCCCCTGTAATCGGCTCGTCTTATCACTCAGACATCGTGTCTCTAGCCAAAGAGATGAAGAAACTTAAGAAAACATTCCAGTTGGCTCTCTCGATACCTCTTCGAATCGTAGGCTTCCCTAGCTTCCCTATTAACGAAACCATTAATTCAAACAAGAACAATTGATAAGATGATAACATACCACAAGTGAATAAACCATGCTATACCAAGGGTATAATATAAAGGTATAATAATTTATGATTGTTTTTTCTGAAATTTTCAATTGAACGATGAAGTTCAATATAATCCTCCAATATAGTCCTGATCAAGTGCTAGTGGTCATTCATTAGTTCGTTCCGAAAATTTCATCGGAAGAAAATAACAGATTCATGAATTACGGAATATAAATACATTAGGGACCAAAATAACTTAATCAAACCGATAGTTATTAGCATGACCATGCATTAATCATATTTAGAATGTTCTACAAGATGTATTCTACAATTAACTTGAAAACGCGCCGTAGTTACCGCAATTGGTCTTTATAAATTTTGACATTAAACTTTGGCTTCTCGTCGGGACCGGGCTAATACAGACAAACGAACTACATGTGTGCATGATGACGAAGATGGACGGTCTCCGTCGAAGAACACACCCACTAATCACGATCGACTCGTCGTCGTCGTCGTAGTCGTAGTCCTCTTCGTGAATGGCAGAGTCCGAAGTGCCTCGCAGTTAGGGCAGGACGTGCTTCTCATAATGTAATGGACAAATCGCCGAATACTGGGTGTAGCCTAGCAGTAGAGGAAGGGAACAAGAACAAGAAACTGGCTACAACGTCGTCTGCCCCTAACGGAAGTGCGGCGACTTCGACTTGCAACAGTCGGCGTCAGCGCCAGCGTAGTGGTCTCCGTCGACGTCGTTTTTACCTTCTTTACCGGGCGCTGAAGACACCAGGGCCCGAGTTGAAAATGCGTGCCAGGCCCGTGCAAGTCGTGTTGCTTCTCGCATTCACGTTCGTGCGCGTGGACGTCGATACTGCGCGGACCCACCCTATGCAAACAAGAGAGGGAGAACGGAAGAAAAAGAAGTCTAGGACTGCGACGGTGACTCGAGAGACGTTGTCACAATCGCGGTCGTAGTTGCCGTCGACGACGCCGCTGCTGCCGCTGCTCTGCAGCCAATTTAACCAATTTTCCCCACTTTCTACGAGGTGGTTAACAATTTTCACAACAAGAACCGCACCAGCAGTCGTCGCTGCTGCTGCTGTTGCGCTGAGTGCACTCACCTCCGCTTCCACTTCTTACAGCCGCATCCATGCCGCTGACGTGCTGCTCCCTATGTTGTTATTGTTGTTGTTGTTATTCGAGCTGTTACTTCTGCTGCCGCCCGATGGTTCTTGCTCCTCTCTCTGCAGGCAGCTCTCGACGTGTTTTCCGAGCTCCGTGGCTCGCGCTCTAACTTGCGTTGCTGTCGACAGAGCCTCCGCTGGCCAACTCACTGGCCGACTTCAGGGAAGTAGTTGATGAATCACACGTTGGGCCTATTTTGTTTTTGTTTTAGTTGTTGTTGTCTTCTGACGGCTCTTCCGCTGCGCTACCTCGCGCCTCTGCTCTGAGCGGCTTTCTTATTGTATTGCGTTTTGAATTTGTGGAGATTAAAATTTGGCCGAACGAGATTTGTTAACAAAATAATTAATTCACGTCACGAGGCACACATGAAACCGAACAGAACGCCGACGACGGCCGGCGATAGAAACGGTAAACGAGAACGAGAGCGCGAACCGAAGCTTCAGGGATGGATGAATGGCTTGGATAGGGGGGAGCAGGAAGAACTCGTGAAGCAGAGATACGAAAGCAGAACTCAAAGCGGAACCGCAAGGAAACTGCGTGCGGTACGATGAAACTTTTAGAATAGAATAAAAGCCAAATTGTTAACTCGGCCTTTGTTCGCAGCCGCTGCTTGAGAACTTGCTTCTGCTGTCTTCGTTGATCGAAACTCACATACTCCGCGGCATACGGCGACGTCAACGGCCACTGCGACTACGACTGCGGCGACTACTGCGACGACGACGGCGGCGTCGTAAAATGTCTCGGGGATGGTCAGTTGTTGTTGTTGTTGACGCGGCGTCGTGAAATTTATTTTCGTTGACAATTTGTATTCTCTACACTTTGCTTCAATTTCAATTTTTAAGAGACCACGATTATGCTTCTAATTTTCATTAAATATATATTTGGAATCTTTCACTGCAACCACAAAAGTGCATTTCTTTCACCTTTCTCTCTCACTCGTACTCATTCGCTCTCCCTATTGATTTTCACTGTTCACACCTTTTCTTTCCACTTCATACTTTTTTCACTTGCTGCTGTTCTACTTTTATTTCGCGTCATTTGCACCTTTGGTAGCAATTTTCATTATCTAAGATTGACGTAAACTATTAATGGAATCGTTTTGTGTTTTCTTTACCTCGCGCAATATTCAAATGAAGTGAGTGGATTTAAACAAAAAATCGCATTAAATCTACTCGCGGTTTATTTTTCACGACGTCCTCTCCGCTTGTCATCAACACTGGAACTGAGCACTGTCTGCACACTGGAACTGAACACTGGAACTACCTGGAAACGTTGTTCTTTCTTTCTTTCCATTTTCAAATTAGAAATTTAAAAACAGGGAAGACAAAAATAGTAAACAGGGAAGGTTTCGAAAACTCTAAATAAACCGAACGAAACATTAACTTTTCTTTCAGCAATTGCTTAAAAGTTGTTAAGATTTTATCGGGTTATTATTGCATTATTGCCATTTTTTAAACGACTCAACATATTTTTAAAGAAGACGTTTAAAATGCTTAATGCAACATCTCCATGTAGTAGAGATCATAATCTGGCCGACAACTTATGTTCCAAACGTCAAACTCAAAACGTTGTACGAGTAGTTCGTTCAGTGTGATAAAAAAAGAAATATAAACAAATCGTATAATATTAGAGATCCAAATATTATTATAATATTAGAGATCAAAATCAAATATTTTAATGATTTCAAAAATAGAAGGAGCAAGTGAATGAAAATCATGCAGAGATTACGTCGCATAGTTAATATGTCATATGCCTTTTGGGCACCAAGAACTAAATTCTCGACCAAGCCTGAACGCGGCACATTTGCTCAAAGGAAAGAGATATATGGGGATTCATTTCCGGACAAAATGCTCCACACTAAACATAAAACACCACAGGCGATGTACCTAGCGGACGCGAACACTGCTGATTTTATCATTAAATCTTTAGAGCCACATTTGGCAAACATCAAATACAGGACTGCCTTCATTCTTAATCCTGGCACTGGGATCATGGCACGTCTTTTGTTAGACCGAAAAGAATTGTTTGATGAAGTAGTCCTCGTAGAAAGCACTGATCACTTTTTGCCTTACTTACATACTATTCAAGAACAATATTCCTCCCGAGCAAAGGTGAAATCGGGTGACATCATTAATATATGGAAACTTTCATTTCAAGACAAGATGGACAATGGCAATCGTGTGCAGGAGTTGCTTATTGATGTCCCACGACGTGCACACAACGATGGTAAAAAACATACAATATATATGTCTAGCCAAATCCACACTAGCTTTCATCTCTACAGAACCAAATATGATGCTCTTTGGCATCGTTGGATGCTACTCCTTCTTCAAGCACCTCACTACCTCATTGGTTTTTCAACACAGTCTGTTGTCGATGGGTCGCTGTGAGATGTTCTTTGTCATGCCGCCTCCAATTTACATTGTATTGTATTCTCTAACAATATTGTCTTTACTTTTACATAACTTTCGCTTTTATTACAGCACCTCACTTGCAGCAACGAGATCGGTTACATGATATATCGTTCGAATTCCATGCTGTTCCAGATATTTTTTGAATATCAGTTTATTGCCCGAGTACCACGCAACCACTTCTTACCCTTTCAAACCGAGTTTAATCTAACGAAGAATAAAAAGTTAGGGCGCCTCATTTCGATAGATCCTGAATATCTTTATTTAGTAAAAATCGTTCCACGTCGCAACCTCTTCGATTTGTGCGCCGCCGCAGACTTACCCGCCCTGTGGTACTTCGTTCGTCAGAACTGTGTCAGTAGACGCAACCGTGTGATCCCCAATTTGGAGTAGGTGCTATGGTTACCTTAGGATTAAATAACATTAAATTGTTCTTCACTTCCAGAAAATGGATTCCATGTTGCGGTCCTCGACTTATCATCAATACAGAAACGCCAGAACCTGTCGTTCCTATGTTTCCCGATGTTACTAATTTGCCAATGTACTCTCAGCCCTGCACCACCATGACATGTCGAGACTTCTTTCCTTGGATAAACATCTACACCCAGTTCGGTGACTTGACTCCTAGTCAAATGCTGACACTGTTCACGCAATTTCGCAGCTGGCCGGAATATGGCGACAGTTCCTTCCTCGCTTCGCTGGAGAACAACCTACTGAAGATGGAGGCTGCAGCAGAAGACGATATAGGCAATGTCGAGGAGGATGATATAAGCAACGAACTGATTGAAGTAACTGCAGAGGCTAATGAACAAAATAATAAAAAAACTAAGAGCACAAGTAAAAGGAAACTAATGAGCGATTGATTGATTTGCACGCAAAAGAGAAGATTTGTAAAGTTTTTGATTTAATTAAAGCTAAGAAAATAGTAAATAAAAACATTTTCACATTACAACATTTACAATTGTCAATATCAATCCCGCATGTTCATATTACACATAACATCTATCCAGTTGTCCTCGTTTTTTATGTTGGACAGCGTCCCTGGATTGCGCGCTTCGATCCGCGAGCGCACAGATCTACCTCGTCCAAGTTATATAGAGAGTTTTGCATATCTGCGGATTCGTCGTCCCAACGATTCACCAGAATCAACGATAGTTTCACGCAGTCAACCTGTAAGGTATTTGGATCGACGCCTAAAACGTATGACAAATTGGCGTTCTTGCAGGGACCGGCCTTGTTGAACTCGTAGCACTTCTTATTGATCGGAATTTGTCCATCGACCTTACAAGGATTGGCAATGCATTCCGGAATGATTTGTTGCAGACCCAAAACTAGAATGTTCTCGGGGTCGCAAGGACCCTGGCGGAAGGCAGGATAACACTCGTCCGTCTCGGGGTAGTAGAGATTCGCTATAAGGGAGTATCAGAAAGCAATAATATTGAACACAAGCTGATTTCATGACTTAAGCGTACCTGGTGCGCAGTCACAGATCCAGTCATCGGCCTGGTCGCCTGGATAGAGGAGTTCGTTCTTCTTGCAGCGGGATGGAGCGTATAGAGGCTTTCGACCCTAGAACGAGAATATTCGAAATCCTTATTAACTTGCTTATAGAATGTGGCCATAAAGTAATATATTATATAAGCAGTCTCATTATTGGTGTAAGTCTTTCTAAAAAATTCATAATTTGATTAATCTAGAATCATTAAGATATCAACAATTGTGGTCATCAGGGGTTAAGATTATACAAAGGTCTACACATTTATTTGATTGGGTGTAAACCGATAAGGGATCCATGGAAAGTCATGACACATGGGGTTTTAAATAGCAAACAAAAGCTTAAATTCAGAGAAATTCCGATAAGTCATTACAACACAATTCCGGTTATTTTGGTTTTACTTTGCCGCAAAAGTAAGTAAGTATAAATATTATTATTATTATTATTATTATTATTATTATTAAGTTATTCGTTTAAAGATATATCGTAATAGCAACAATCCAGTTGATGTTTCATATGAATTCCCCATATCATTCACTCACATCTGCATTTGCCATTTTCGAGCTCAGCTCCATGTTCTCCTGATACACTATTTGTCCCCAGCACCCATCGGTGCCAAGCACACAAATTACGGCAAGAATTAGAAATTTCCCCATTTTAGGTTTCTGTTATTTTTACGATTAGCGACTTGAGTTGTCCAGAATACTGGAGCCACGACCGATCTCAGGAGAGCTCCGAATTAACACTGAAGATCGATGCGTTCGGCGGATGCTGTGGCCGTTAATTCAGCGCTTGTCGCCATCGATCGATTGGTCCGGTTATCTTAAATTTGCGTACGATTTGTTGTTTATTTTTTGTGCTCTTTGTATAGAGAAGCATGGAAAGAGCGTATTAAATATACAAAACAAGGTCTCGTTCGGTGGTCTTTGCTAAAACACGTTCCGTTTTCAGAATTGCGCTACCTTCAGTTAGTTGGTTTGGTGGAGAAATTCTGTTGTTCTGAAATATAAACTCCTGCGATTTTATTATTGTCATAGCTTTATACTTAGGTTCGCTTATGAAATGTATTACTAATTTCTAATTTAAATTTTACAAAATTCGTTCGTACTTTCTAAATCGAATAGTATAGTGGTTTTAGTATTAACCTAATGTCTGATTTTTTATATTCATACATTTAATCAGGAAATTAAATTCCTGATAAGAAGTGCGGATGAGCGGCACCGATGTCGATGTTCGAAATGTTCGTAGAATCTATTCGACCTCGGAGTCGGAGAACTGCACAATTTACATTTCATTGGGTTGGTTATGGTTAAAATATTGTTACAAATGAGTTATTTAAGAATGTATTACTTGAGATATAATGTAATAACTAAAAAAATATGAGTTATATACTGCTACATATACTGCGTAATTTTGTTACTTATTTTTTAAGTAACTGTAAGAACTATATAAATAAGTATCATGGTTTGTTTTGTGTTGTTTTGTTTCCTTTCTGTAATATTAGGTTATAACTAACCAAACTATATGTCAATTTATTTAAATTCAGCAACATTTCAGAGTTTTTGGAAATAATTGGTTCCTTGAATTGACAGATATTAATATAACAAACCATACATGGTAATCTGTTGAAAAGTGTTTTGTTATTGAAAAACACCCTGTATAAACACAGAAATAATGAGGTAGGTTCTAACGTGAACACTGCCAGCATAATCCACCTGTCAGCTTGAATCTGATTCAATCGAACAAACCTATTACCTCGCGGCGAATTATTCTCGTTTAATTCGCCGTCTGCTTCCTCTTCTTCTACTCGTACTTGGACGAAACGTCAACAGTTTTCTCCAACGCAATTATTCGCTCGACGTTCTCGTTTATTTTCATTCCACGCAAAATTTTCACAACGATTTTTCATTAGTATTAGCTTTTAAAATTACTCAGAAATAGTCTAAAAAATACCTCAATGGTGTGAGGAACGCAAATAAATGAAATTTGATAATATAGTACAGCGAACAATGAGATATTCGGTGTGAAATAATCGAAACCATAGAGTGAAAATTTTTGCCGTCGCCAATCAAATGAAAAACATTTGATCTGAGAGGGGAACCGCAGGGCAGAGGCACCTGCTCGTCGTTCGTCGGACGCGGACTGAGATCGCAACGGAAGCACCGATGCGCGGGTGCTCCAGTGGCTCATTGTGAAACAAAAAATAATGAAAAGTAATTCACGCGCACACAACGAATGCCAGCAATAAAATGAAATAAAACAATTTAATCTATAATGAGAAACGCAAAATAATGCATAAAATTAAAAGGTGAAGCTTTGACGAAGGCAACAACGAAATACGAAACCCTCACATAATGTTTACAAAAAAATCACACGCCGACATCAAGAAGTCTACGGCAAAGCTGCAGGACTGTAAAAAGGATTCGGCATCTAGACTACGGCATCTGCGAACAATTCTAGGTAAAAATTCCAACGACAATTCATAACGCTGCTAACCGTAGATGAATATGTAGCTCGGGCCAAATAAGTCATCGGCAATCAACTCCAAGTTTGCGCGAAAATGTGGGTGTATCTCGCGTCGCAACCACTTGCTCCACTTTGTTGTGCGGCGACCTCGTGTAAAAACATTCGAAAACTCTTTTGAAATCCAATGACAACTTATACAAAACTTGTCTACCTACGGACGGAATTGTTTAACCATACAATTAACACAACACCACAACTTCTCCTTTGCTTCCCACTTCCATCTGATCGGGCTTCGGGTTACTTGGCTTTTGTTCATTTCCTGCCCGTGCACCATCTGCGGCCGGCTAATTGTACGCGCACAGACAGACGGCCGCAATCTAAACAATGTGCCTGCCGAACACACTCTTAAGAATAATAATAATTTATGCAAATTATTTATGTACAATTGGAAAAGCGAAAATAGAAATGAGCATTGGCTGGAGTCTCGAGGGGTATTCTCTTCTCTGTTTCATTCGGTTCTATTCTGTGTGGCTGCCAAGAAATCGTACGCTCGCTTATAAACTCTTGGAAATTGAATTGTACGCTCCCCTTTTGTCTTTCCTACCACTTCCCGGTGGGCATGCGTTGCGTATGAGTTCTAACCGCTGAGTTCTTTACACCCTTTCATTCTCATGTGTTGGCCAGAGGTTTTGTTTTCGGCCAATGCGCTGTGCTGCGGCCGAGTTAACTATTGGAGCTATGGATCGTTATCGCTCGACGCGTTTTGTTCGACTTGGCAATCGCTTCAACTCCACACAAGAGTAGTTGTTGGGCTTCTTATATGACCCGCACTCCATTCGACGTGTTACATTTTCACGGCTTCAACAACGAATTCGGTCGAAATGTTTCAAAACTCGGTGTTTACAGTTAAATAATTAAGCTAATGTATTCTATTGTGTTCAGTTGTCTTTAGAGGTTTTTTCATAAACTTTGCTCCAAGCACACAACCGACCTGGTCTGGTCGGGTTCGTCTATCGCTTCAAGCGTGCGCATTTCATAAAATGTTGATCACCTGCTAATTGCTTGAGTCATCTTCTTGTTTTTATTTCTTTCTCCCCATATCTCCTTTTTCCACTGACGCATTTCTGGTCTTGCTATCGGCTCAGTGGCCATTGGCTGCCGTGTTGCTGGGTTTCTTCGAATTTCAGCAATTGACTTCAAAACTTTTGCTTATCTAGATTTCATGCCGTCGTTCTTAGGCGGTCTATTTTGATTGTTCTATCTCAGTCTTAAGGAACGATAACTTCTATAACATGAAAATGGGTTAAAATTATTTATTTACTATTATGAAAATGTTGCCTCGGTTCGTATATTTCGATTTTCTTATCGTCCAAAGTGAAAGTATTAAATGGTTAAATATTATATAGCGTCAATATACACTCTTGCTGTTAGATGTCCACTTCGTTGGTGTTATTAAGTTGTTATCTATTAAGTACATCTTTCTTTCATTTTTAATGGTTAAATTTTTGCTAGTTTTTAAATTGACGTTTTTGGTCAGGCCCTCAAATTTGGTATTGGGACAATTTCATTATGGTAGACTAGGGTAACTAGGGTTCGTTTTTTTTTTTTTGTATTTCTTTAAAAATATCGAAACCTTTATTTTTGTTTTTTTGTTTGTTTTTGTGTTTTTAATCATAGACTAAGATAAGTGCGTTAGCCTTTTCTGTTCTTGCGTGACTACTTTGACTATATTTTATATGTCTGTGTTTTTATCTAAATTAGAATCTTCAAACGCAACAACATGAACATTATTAACTTTAATTATTCCATTGCAGATAACGTTGATCATGAAGATGCAAAATCTCTTTTCGAGACAAATTACAGTCACGTGTATTTCATACTATACGACACCTTCATACAAGCGGAGGCGAACCTGAAGCAAAAAGGTAACATTGATTTCAAAATTGTACAGACAATACTGAGCTTAACTTTAGGAACACACAGTCTAAGAGTGAAACATGAACCTAATATATATGTTTTATCTTTCTTCTCTATTTATCTCGAACTTGAAAAAATATGCACTCACGCACTACTTCTATGCTGACCAACAACAATAATCAAACGAACAAAAATACATATGTGCAATTGTTCAACACAATAAATGTTTTGTGTACTTGTCTCCATATCCCCTATATATATTATCGTCATCTAATATCCATCCCTGAAAATCTCCCTCCCAATACAATTTCCGAACATTTCTCTTTTCTGTTGGCAGAACTTCCGTTTCATATTGGTAAGTTGCATTCGATCTTCGATCGTCAATTGTTCTCAAAATTTCAGTTCATTTGCCAAACTTATTATCGAGCACATTTTTCTCATTTTTTTTTGCACAATTTAATTTTTACAGAAAACTCGCTATTGTGGCCTTTACAATTACAACATGTTACATTGTTTTGTGGTAGTTGTTTTGTTATTCAAATTTTCCATTTTTCATCGACTCGTTTGTATTGTCTTTTTATTTGCATGAGTACAGATTTATGTTTCCACTTTAGAATTCGTTACACAATTCCACAATTCGTTTCACAGACGGCACAGTCGACTCGGTACCTGCATTATTTCACATTATTGTATGCGTCCACATCGAATCCATATTCATTATAATGTTTCCAGAGTTTTGGCTTCATATTGCTTGTTTATCGACCTTGGGATGAAACGCATATTAGCAATGCCTTCATCAAATTCCTCTAACTTTCAAGTTCTGTTCTTTCTCTTCCCCTTGTTTAATCCACTCAGTTCACAAGGCACATCGCGAGGAACTCGACGGCTCGCTATGGCTGCTGGAGAAAATTCTGTGCTTGCTGCCAGAGCTGCTGGCCCGTCGTTGGCAATGCCACTCCCTAAGTCGAATCATGGCCAAGCTGCTGCATCTGGGCAACTCGCCAAAGTTACGCAGAGAGGGCGTTCGGTTAGTAGAATGCATTAATCGTACTGATGTCTATACAATTCCTATTTATATTACCTTGATTTCAGCTACTTCCTTCTCTGGTATCAGACCCTGGGGGAAAATGCACCCATGTATGTGCACTCCATGTATGCGGACCTTATTCCAGGTCTTATCGTACCACAAAAGGGTATCGTGGGCCCAGACGTCGAGTTCAACACGTCGGATTTCCTGAATCACCCCAATATGAAAGTAGACGGAGCTACCACTTCCGTATTCCACGACACATTCTCTCACCCAGTGCAAAGTTCGGAGCTCATAGCGCTACTGCCGCCCTCGTCGAGTGAGAAATCGGCGCCGCCTGACCCTCGAGATGGTCTGGAGATTCTTCTAAACAGCATGGTTCAGACGGCTGCTTGCTTACGTTGGCGAGACAATCGTGCTCAGAAGGACCAGAAAGCATTCGCGTTTCTGTTGCAACGTTTCAAAGATGTGTTTCTGCCCGTGTTTTGTCCCAACTTTGATTTCACGATGTCTGTCTATGAGCCGCGACTTGAGCTGCCCGTCATGCGTTCTGTGAACAAGAAGGAGGAAGTGATGTCCTCTTGCGTGGTTGTGCTTATCAATTGGATCTCGCGTTTCACACACGAGCGTTTGCTGAGTAATCGGCTGGACAACGTGCACATTGACGAGGTGGACCACATCCGCTTACTGGCCTATCAGCAGGGTCTCATTGTCCGTGATGTTCTCTATTCGACGCGAGAGAACATCAACTTCATACATGAAGTCTATCGTCAAGCTTTCCTACTGGGATTCACCACCAAATCGCAAATTGATGCAATACGAACCGCAATTGCTGTGTATCGAGACTGGATGACAGGTGCGACGCCGCCACCCTTCCTGTTGGAGCCCGAAGACGGAGGCAGTATAAATGGTACCTCAAACACAAATTCCTCCGGTGGTACGCCGCGTAGTCAACGCCTCCGCACGCCCTCTTACGTGGGTGCAATCATGAAAGAGAACCTTGTTGTGCGTGTCGGCTTGCAGAATGTTCTGCAGATTTTTGTCACCAACGCAGCAAATGTTTTCCTTGTAAACACCGGCCACTTGAACATTAACTTTCCCACAAAGTCACGTGATTACCGGTCAACGCCCCTGCACGAGCAAACAGAGGTTTGCAAAAAAGTTCTCAATGTGTATCGCACAATGGTGATGAACACACGAATGGAGCCGAAGACATGGGAGCAGTTGCTGTTAGTTTTGCTGCAAGTCACATCGATTGTGCTGCATCAGAACCCCAGCGGTTCGAAGAGCTCATCCCTTGGCGGCATTCTGGGCCAGGCGATATTCCAGACTCTCATTGTCACGTGGATACGAGCGCACACGAATGTACCCGTGAATGTGCAGCTGTGGGAGAAATTCCTGACCGTGCTCACATCGCTCACATACCGCGATGAATTGATTATCGAGTGGGACAAAACGATACAAACCCTGACGCGTGTCTTCTCACGTTATGTGTATGCGTTGAATCTGCAGGACCTGCCTCTGGACCGGCTGGCCGAGAGCAAAGGAAAACGGCGCCGAATCGGCAGTGTTTGGCAACAGTCGTCATCCGCGGCAGTTAATAACTCGCGCGAAAAGGAACGAGAACGCGAATCGGCGACCAGCTGTCGTTCAGACGATCACCCACAAGCAAGTAGTGGCGCCTCCAGCTTCCAAAACTCCAGCAGTCACCCAAACAATGCAATACAAAATCAGCATTCGATTCCAACACGTAGCACGCACTCAACGGCACCTCTGACACCAATGCTGAGTCGGAGCTATAGCGAAGGCAGCTTGGCTTCGACCAGGGCCTCTCGCATGCGCCGGCGACATAGACAATCACAGAAGGCGGCTCCCGCGCTGCCCACCAGCGTGGAGCACTCATTGAACGCTATGCTCGCCCAGCAGCCAGCCGTGGAGTTGAGCGTCAGTTCCGAGACGCTGAATTCTCGAAAATTTCCTATGACAACGCAGATGGACATGCGACGCGCCATGTCGCTGGATTCCCTGGCCGCCATCTCTATGCGGAGGCAAGGACGAAAGGGTAACCATCAGCGACTCTCCACGAATGTCGACGACATCGATGGCGAGAGCGACCAGGGTTCGCGCAGTCCTTCGCCGACGGCCAGCAGCGGCATCGAGGGGGGCTCGATGAAGGATGCTGCCATGCAGATAGACGTATTGGCCGTAGATAGTGGTAGCCTCGAAGAAAACAGTTCCGGCAGTTACGCCGGCTCCGAGCGTCGTTCAATCATATTGGGTGGCACCGCAACCGGTTGGCTGCCTGACTCGACCGCTATCATGTGGAAACGCATGCTGGGGGCTCTGGGCGATGTGAATCAGATTCCGAAATCGGAGCTGCACGCGCAAGTTTTCAAGCACTTGCTGGACATGACAATGAACCTCATCAAAATCAAGCAGAATCAAGGTATTTCGACGGACAATCAAACCACACCATCGCCGCCCACACTGGTGCCGCCGATTGGCATTGTGGCACCTTGGTGTTATGGTGCCCTTCAGCTCGATAAGACCTACAAGAAGGGCAAGCTGTGGGCAATACAGTTGCTCTGCACCCTTGCAGTGCATGGTGCTGTGTCAGGAATGAATCATTTGCCAATCTTCTACAACGCGGTCCACAAGCTGCTTACGGGAGAAGATCGTGAATTGATCTATGCTATACTTAAATATCTGGAGGGACCGCGATTCCTGAGTCTGTTGCTGCCAGGACACACCTTGCTCTTGTTGGATATTGTCCATGCTTCAGCTATACTGTTGACTTCGTTGGAGGCTAATCGTTCCACCCCGCGTGCTGAGGTGGCCGCGCTGTTGGGATCGCTCCTTTGCTACCCCTCGACACTGATACCAAAGCCCGTGTTGCAGCCGTCGCCACAGCAGTTCGAACTGATGGAGTGTCCCGATCTGCAAGATCACATCCTAAACATCATACTGCGATGCGCCAGGCGCGAACCTTCCGCGAAGGCGCGTTGCATTGCATTGGCTCAGTTGGGCCAGTGGATTCTGCTGAAACTTTCGTACCCCATGACCAATGGTTCATCGAAGGGTGGTTCGAAAGGCATGTTCCAGCAAGCCGTGCCCCACCCTACCGGAGTGCATCCCAAGGATGCGAGTGCGACCTACAATCCACGTATTCGTGAGGCTATTCAAGTGCTGCTGCAGGCTCTACAATTCAAGCATCGCACCATTGCAATCGTCGCCGTGGACTCTCTCAAGATCTGTGTCGACCGTGGACAAGAACTGGCAGCAATCGAGCGCATGCCCCACCTCATCATCACCGCGATTTGCAAGGCCTTGGAAATTCAGAACGTCACTAATCCAAAGGATTCGGACAAGGTTGTGCTTACCTCGTTGATGCTGTGTTTGGGCGAGTTCTGTATGGCTTTCCCAACGTCGCTGATGTTGGAGCCACTCAACGAGAAGGGCGACACATTGGTGCTTGTAGTTCTTAGAGTTCTCTTGCAAATTGCATCGGGAGCTCCTCGGCATGAGCGCGTCAAGCTCACCGCTGATGATGATTTTGACATGAACATCTCATGTGATGATCTGCAGAACGATGGCAAACTGCCCGAGGCGAACTATCAAACCTCGGAGACCATCCAGGCGTGCATTACCGCTATTCGGTTGTGCGCCAAAGCGGTGGCGATGCACTTGGTAACCAATCTGGGCCATTTCCCCATGGGAATCGGAGCATCACGTCTGAGTTCGTTGGTCGAGGAACAAGATGACGTGTCTGGCGCAGGAGCCAGTTCATCGCAGCAACAATCGAGTTTGGAGGCCAGGCGCGACTCTGTGGAGTTATCGGTGCCTCATGTACTTAGTGCACAAAACATGCAACTGTTCATGTTGAATCCTGGTTTGGTTGCCAGTTTCATTGAGCTGCCTGCGCTGAAACTGCCAGGCGGCGGAGTGACAGCTGGTCTGATCACTGCGGAGAAACAAGTGCGCGTTTTGTTGCGGGATTTGAATGGGAAAGCGTGCTGGGATGCATCGATTTTGTATAGCGAGCCACGGAGGAGTGGAAGGAATCCACTAGTCGACGGAGCTCAAACGCCGGCGAGTGCTTCGGTTGACCGGCACGACGGCACTGGAGTCGCAAGAAACTTCAACATAATGGGACCGCGACATATGACTCAGCCCATGGACTCTCTGGTGTCCTCCATGGTCGGCTTGGAGTTGATGGTACCACGTCATACTTTGCGACATCGTCCAGCCGGAGAACTACCATTGGCAAAGGACTTAGCCCCAGACTTGGATCAGCTAGATGATGTAAGCTGTTGTATTGCATTGGAATTTCACTCTCAACCTATTGAATTTCTCGTTATTTCAGCTCTTGGCTTATATTGGCCACACAAGTCCTGAATGTCTACCTTATCCGATGGCACAGCTGAACACGCCCGGTCCCAGTCCCCTGGGCAGTCAACTCGAAGCACAAGCAATCTCAATCATTCTCAATCAACGTGCGATTGAACAGGAGTTTGTTATGAACATTAACAACCAGACACAGCTTCAGGATCGCAGTAACATCTCTGGACCTTTTGCTCACGATCAACGCTCAGTCCACTCTGCCGAGCATCTGTCCCACACGTCGTTTGAGTCATACAATACGACGAGTCTGTCGGGCCGCTCCGAAGTGCCCTTCCAATACTGTCGGTTGCTCTTCTCCCATCTGGGTCTGGCCGGCTGGGAACGTCGCTCACGCACACATCTACTCCAACGCACCGAGAAGTTGTTGCGCGAACTGCGTAACGTTGACCTGCAGAAATGCCGCGAAACACACAAAATGGCAGTAATCTACGTTGGCTCCGGGCAGGAGGACAAGAACAGCATCCTGCACAACGCCTGCGGTAGCAGCACGTATGAGATGTTCGTCTCGGCGCTGGGTTGGGAGATTGAACTCGAAACACACAACGGATTCCTGGGCGGCCTGCCACGCCAGGGCTGTGGGGCGACGGCACCATACTATGCTACACCATTCCTCGAAGTCATCTACCACGTGGCCACACGCATGCCATCGGATTCTCCCGAGGCGATCCTGCTGAAGACCCGTCATTTGGGCAACGATGAAGTGCACATTGTGTGGAGCGAGCATTACCGCGACTATCGCCGTGACATTCTGCCCACAGAGTTCTGCGATGTACTGATCGTGGTGTATCCTTTAAAGAACGGCCTCTTCCGAGTGACGGTGAATCGAAAACCGGAAGTGCCATGGTTCGGTCCGCTGGCCAATGAGAGCGTGGTGAGTGGCGCTTGTCTAGCTACACTCATACGAGCGACAGCGATCAACGCCAGTCGAGCGAAGAGAGCTGCCCTACCGCTCTTCCAGCAATAGTGAGTTTAACATTACCTTTCTCTCCATCAATTTTTAATAAAAACCCTTTCTTCTTCAGTTATGAGGAACGCAACCGCTCGTTGGACAGCGTGTCGTCACGCTACAAGGAGAGCACCACGTTCGAGGACTTCGCAAACCGTATTTACAATCCCATTCCATTGTCAACATATGGTACTTTACGCGACAGCAGCGCGACGGCTCCACCTCTGGCCGCTGCTCTGATCGATCACCACCGTTCATCGGTCAAGGGTACGTCTCCTGGACTTTCGAGTTAGGACTAATTTGTAAAAATAAACATTCTTTCTTTCTTTCATTGAAGGTTGGGTGCAAGCCTCTATTGACTCGAACATGAGGGAGATTCCACTGGGCATTGCTACCTCCGCTTCGGCAACGACTACCGCTGCCATGGAGTACAACACAAACTCGTCATCATCGCCTCGAGGAGCTCGTCGCATGCCGCAGTTCAAGGGTGCGCCAAAGAAGGCGGCGCTGCATTCCAATAACACGCCGCCGGAGAGTCCAACGTTACCGCTGCGCAAGTTCAAATAATATTTCGCATTTTCCAATTAAATGGACTGCGAACGGATCATAAGTGAAACCGCTGAAACGGCAAATAGTGAAAATGCATAAACATAAATCCGTAGACTGTAAATGCAAGAGACTTGAAAGCGAAACTGCGTTGTTAAAAGTTTTATTAAGGATTTTATTTTTAAAACAAATTCATTCCCCGATTTGAATGATTCGCATGGAGTAGTCCTTGAAGGGATTGTGAACGCTCGAATATGTTTTTAGCTAAGTTAAGATGTAATGCAACGAAAAGCATTTAGGCTTCACACAAAGAAACGCATTTTAAAGTATTGTTTTTATGGAATTGAAAACCGAGGGTGGAAAGTGCGAAAGTATTTACAATGCAACTAAAAATGTTCTCTTTTTTAATATTTATATTACAATCAAATGTTTATTTATTTTTATCATTATTACAATTAATTTTAGCATATATTTTATGAGAAAGTTTCAGAGTTTAGTTCATTTATATGTAGATGTTTGTAAATAGCGCGAATAGTTTATTTCGAACACATTCGATAGCGACATGAATTCGGTGAATCTTATCTACAAAGGTTTGATCGAATTACACAATACTATAGAATGTTTGAAACTATGCAATACGTCCACTTAATTTCAATTATATTATCATATTCAATGTTAAACAAGTTATTTATTATCTATGTTGTAAGTTCACTTTTACATCAACGTCATCGGTTGTTTTTAAGTTTTGACTCTGTGACATGTCATAATTTATTTAACGTTTCGATTAACGTATATTTATTTATCTTTGTTGTTGAATGTTCCGTTCACACCAGCAACAAAACTTTTCGTTAATTCATTCGATGATATGTACTTTAATTGCAAAACTGTTAAATGTTAACTTAAAACATAGTATTAAAACATATTAACAATGGCAACTTTAGTATTAACAACATCATTAAGAGTAAAGTTATCAAATTCCAAAGCATTTACTAAATACAAATCAAAGCAAAAAGAATGAGTAAAAAAACGAAGAATTTAAATTAATAGAATAATATTAAAAAAGCACATTATTTTTCTATGCATTACAAATATTATACTAAAATGATATATACTTGTTAATCCTGAGCTTCGTTTGGATTCATAAGCCGTTTTACAATTCAATGATAAGAGTTTTTCTGTTTTGTTTTGTTCTAAAATGTCGGCGTTTACTTTTAAGCACAAATTGTAATCTTTTTACATATGAATATTTCAAACAATATATACTAATCAATTATAGTAATATATATTTATTAATACATAGCTTATATTGTAATTCAATTAATCTACTAATCGCCTCTGTATTAAACACCAATGAAAGTGTAAATCAAAAGAAAGAATCGAAAAATGTTGCTTTTAATTTTGTTTACGTTTTCAATAAAATTTCAACATGAAATCTTCATCCAGTGCATCACCTGCTTCAACATATTGTAATTCGAACAAAGTTCGATGAACTCCGTAAGGTTATTTATTAGCATTTGGAACAGTTGCCAACAGCCAGTTACGAAATTTGGTCCTCCGAGACATCGAGCTTGCATCGCATTGCATGTGTTTCAATAATTCCCAAAATATTTCCCACCCTCATATTTGTCGACATGTTTTTTCGTTCTCGCTTATTACCACTGTCCCAAAGGAGTCTCCTCCGACCCTTGCGCAAGGTGTGGACTGTCCAGCGTTGTTGTTAGTGTTGACTCATTTCTTGTTTTCGTGCATGTCCTGCGATCCTACGTGCGTATGGGTGGGTGACCAGATGCTTTATTTACGATTCCTGAGTGCACAACAGGGAATCGAATGCTAGCGCTGTTGACGCTATCACCGTTGTTGTTGCTGTAATCCACCTGGGCCGACATGGTCATTGCTACGCATTAGCGTCGCGGCAGAGCAGAACGCGTTGGGCCAGAGGGGTGGGGGTGGTCGGTCGGTCAGTCAGCCCGTGGCAACATATGCGAGTCCTTTCTCGCCTCCGACTCGGTGCTTTCTCATTCGATAGTTAAGTCATCTGCACCGAGCCTGGGCCCGGGGGTGGTTGCGAGCGCACTCAACTCGGACGGCCAGCAGCCACCAACACAGGGCCGGAGTTGCCGACGCCTGCCAACGGTGTCGTGTCCATGACACCGTTTGGCGCCAGCCGCGATCCGCTCCTGGGTCGTTGCATCCGTCGGACACGGCTCCAGTTCGTTGTTTTACGCGCGCTTTACTACTTCACCTCTCGACTTCGGTCGCAGTCGACGTTGGCGTCGTCGCTGACGTGTACCTGAAGCGCTGGCAGCACACACACGCACACACCGCTTCTTACTCGAATCAACACAATTATGAATAGTGTTCGAATACACGCAGTCGACATCGACGCGAGCGCTGGTGCCGAAGTCGATGCCGATGTCGCAGTCGAAGTCGGACCCGTCGCCGTCGCGTCGTCGTCATCGGCGCCGTCGCCGTCGTCGCTGGCAGAATCGAAAACCAGCACCAGTGGAAATTGAATTCAATTTTCGTCCGAACGTTACTTTTCAGTTTTCTGCTCGTTCTCGTCGCGTGTCCACGTCTTGGAGTCGCCTCCTCTGGTAACTCTCGTAAATATTTCTCACTAATTCACCTTCACCTTCGGCTCCGGCACTGGCCCTCGGCCCTGGTACTTCGATAAAAACGCATTAATCTCGTCGCGGCTCAAAGTCACCTGGAATATCGTCAGAACTATAACGAATCGAACGGGAAAATGCGCAGCCAAGTATTGACTTTTTGCCTGGCGATTCTGCTCATAATTACCATTTTCTAAACGACCTCCCTGCGGCCCTGAGCCAGGCTAGAGCCTGAACCTCGCCGTGGGAAACGAAGACCATCGCCAGCGTAATGAAATCGCCGAGGAGGATTCGCCGAGGGCCGCGCTTTCAGCTGCTCACGAAGGAGGCCCAGGAGTCGCTGCAGACGTACGAACGTAAGTCGATGACGTTGGTGGTGATGATTACGATGATGATTGCAGCAGGTCAATTTGGCTGTTGAGGTCCTGTATACAGGACGTTGGCTTCGGTTTCCAGTTCGCCCTTCTCCCATTTGCCGTCTCCGCTTTCCACTCGCCTCAAGTCCCCGCAGCTTCCGAGGTGGGGCCAATGGCACCAAACATGATGTCACTCTCGTATAGTTTCTTTAAAAATAGTTCTCCATCAGCAAAGAAAACAAAAACAAAAACAAATCTCAAGCAAATATGAGGAAGATGATTCCGTTTGGCGTAAATCATTCCCGGTTCATTCCTTCCGTCCTTGCTGCCTTCAATCGATCGATCGTTTTGTTTACAGCGACGAATGTTTTCGCCAACAGCCAACAAAAACTAATAACAACAGCATAACTAACTGGAGGCAACAACAACAACAATAACTACCAGGAAAGTGGCGAAGGAGACGAAGAGAAGAAAAAGAAGCATAGCCCACACAATCAACGGACGTAAAATTAGGTTGAGTTTTAAATAGTGGACGTCGATACACAAACAAATGGGTCGGGGTTGGGGGTCGGCAGCTGGAGCGTAATTAAAAGGCGTTCCTCGAGACGACACCGACGACGACGACGACGAGGGTCATCAGCGGTGGGTGTGGGAAGTGGTGAGGACGGGATTCGCTCCAACGATTGCGGGCGCTCAAACGACTGACGATGACTTCACATGGCAAATGGTGCTCAACAACAACTAGAATAGCAACAACAAACCGCAATTACGACATTCGAAGTTAATGAAATTTTAATAGAACCCGATGGGCGGCAAAACCACGATGAGCTCCATCGGTAACGAGGAAAACGTCGTCGTTGATCATCTATTGATGCAATCGATCGAAACGAGTCCACAAAATAATTGATCTGATGGCGTAAATGGGTCGATCCATGGACAAGTTATTGATGAGAAAGTGAGCCCGGAGCAGAGCCAGCTCCACCATCGCATTGGGAGCTTGGGAATGACCTTCCGAGAGACAGACAGCCGACCTTTGAACAGCTACACGACGGCACGAGGTCGGATCCTGGGTCCTCGTGGTTCGCTATTTTGGCCCATTGCGAGTTGGCCCAGGCGAAGTTTTGCCCGGTTTCGGTGGGTGTTGGGAAAACTCGTTGTATCTAAATTGAATCGGCAATCAGCAGCAGGTTGAGACGCGGCTAATTTGGTTCACCTTGGCTGAGTGACAGACTGGCTGACTGGCGGATTGGGGAAGGAGAGCGACCGAGGTCTGGGACTTCGGGCCGTTTCTCCTGGCCAAGGTCGGCGCAGATAATTGGCTCCGTACGGCGTGAAGAAAGAAACTTTTGCATGTTGAGCGAAAGACCATGCAATATAACAATAACAACAACAACATCAACAGCAGCTCCACCGACAGCACTAACCACAACGAAAGACGAGGCCAAAAGGATTTGAACGAAAACACAAGCAAGTAATACACAATCAAAGGAACAGCTGATGGAACATGTAACTTATCAGCAACAACAACAATCGTATTGCCAGCAACAACTTGAGTTACAACAACTACAATAGACGCAATAACAACGCCATCAATAACTGGAGAATAAAGCAATCCTTCAACACAAAAACAATAACAATAGGAACAACAATAACAGCAATCTCATATAAAAGTGGCCCATTAAGTCATCCTCACACTCAACGCAATGTTAGTCAAAGGTTGTTAAACTTCCAGCACCGCGAGCCGGGTGACGCCATGGTTGCCACCAGTGCGGGAGAATGTGTGCCAACATTAGAACACAAAAATAAAAAAAAAAAACAAAAACAGCAGCGAGCAGCGAGCACAGTAAACAACACGAACAACCAGTGACGACGACGACGACAACAACACGAAGCCAACGGCGACGACGATACGAAGGCACGACGACTACGACGACGAGGAGCGAATCCGCTCTGCTCGTGGAGCACGATTACAAATCGTCGGGAAGGAAATTTTATCCAAAACTAGACTCGATGGTGTGCGGGGATGGCGAGGGATGGAGAGCGGCGAGGTGAGGAAAATAGAAGAAACTATGAGGAGAACACGCGTGAGCCGCCAAGCGAGCAGTTCCAAAACAGCGCCAGCACGATGAGGTAGTCGTCTAGTCTCGTCTCGTCTCTCCATCGCTCGTCCGGTCGCCCACTCACTCCACGATTCGTTCGCTCGTTCACTCTCTAGAGCCTCCCTCACTCATTCCCTCCTCTGGGGCCGTCCATGTGTCCTCCAGTTCTCGCCTGGCATTTGGCGCGCACCGCGAAATCTTTCGAATGGAATTTAAAATTTTGACCAGCGCGAGCGCGCGGACGAAGATGAAACCTGAGACGCTATTAATTTCGGTTTAGCACGCGATCCTCCTCCTCCTTTACCGCCGTCCTCGGGCGCCGCTGGGGGACCAGGACGAGGGCATTGCGTGTGCAATAGCGAAAGGAACCGGGTTAAAATATGCAAGAACCCATTTAATAATGGAGAAAAAATTACACGAAAAAAATAAAAAATAAAATAAGAACTCATTTAAGAACATAAAACTGAAACTTAAAGGAAAATCAGTAAAAGGGTCTTTAAAATTTATATGCAATTTCATATAAAAATATATATAAAGTATATGCAACATGAGGAAATCTCAAAGAAAATTTCACAAAAAAAAAAATGGATATTTTATGTATTTATATCGACGAATTCGGGAATACGAAATTGGAAATATCGAATTCAATTAGAATATAAATAAAAAACACATTCGAGTGTTCTCGGTATCCGTCGGTCACGCCATTTTCGCGCCTCCCGACCGCCCCGCTTGTATCGTGTTGATGCCCACAAACTAATTGAGCGAAATGGATTCATCGCTCCATGGCGTCCAAAGAAAAGAGAACGAATTAAACGGGCCGAAATTTATGGAAAGCCGGAAAATTTGTCAGTTCGTTCTTTTCTTCTTCGCCCGCCGTCTGGAGCTCGCGTTTCATCGTTAATTACATTTTATTTGATTTTTTATTTGCTTCTGGTTTCGTTGATTTTTGATTAGTTTGTTTTGTTTACGTTTTCGCAGTTTCCGATGAGCCGAACGCAGGAAAAGCAAAGCGAGATCAAAACAAGTGCATTCAGTTGGAACAACAACAATAAACACACAATTATAACAATAACAACAACAAGTGCCTTGGCGTTGCCACAATTTATGCAGTTTTTGCTATAGAAAAAAATAGTGTGTATAAATTGAAGCTAATTTATTTCGAAAGCCATAAATAAGAAAACAAAATTTGGAATTGAAAACAATTAACGAAATAAAGAAAGAAGCGAGAAACGATTTTTAATTTCAATTTTTTAAAAAACAGATAAGAATAAAAACAAAAAAGGAAGTCGATATCTAAACACATGCTAATTAATGTGTTGAAGGTGTGTTTGTTATAAATGTAAATGTTTGTAAATTTGCCATTGGTGTCCGTGCAATAAAATCGAAATCCAAACGACGATTAATTATTATGAAAAAATGGAGCTGATAAGAAAATACAAAGAAGGAAAATCAACCACTGCCGACGTCAGGCGCTTAAATAGTATGTCACGATCGTAATTGAAATTTCCATATTCCCACAATCGCTCAGAGCTAGGCCGTCCACATGTGATAAGCATTGGCACTTGCCATTGAAAATCCTTGAGCCATTTCGACTTGACTAATGATAGCATAAGTGATTTTTTTATTTTTTATCTTAAACTGCATAATATTTGAAATGTTAGTTACAACTAGTATCATACATTTAATATTTTTAATTTTAGTCTACCACTTCTCTCTCTTCTAAAATCTATATTTTAATCGGCTTCTCAATTAAATGAGGCGAGGAGAACGCGGAACATTTCGGGGTCCGACTCATTGTGTGAAATTTATAATTTTGCGTCATTTTGTAATAATAATTTATGGTCAGACTCTTGAGTATATTTTGTTGAGATTTTGCTTTTGGTGTTTGTTATTCTTTACAACGCATAAAAATCACGAAAATGACGCATCCTCCGCTTTTGGACCGACTCAAGACATGTTTTTGAATTAATGAGCTCAAAATGACATCATTTGTATTGTACCTTGTGTCGCCCTGTGCCACACCCCCCAGCTCTATCGCGCACTCTCTTTCTCTCTATCTAGCATTTTATTTATTTGCCATCGATGCGTTAGACAAAAACAGAAAAGAAAGGGAACAAACACAAAACTCCAAGTAAACAAAGCCCACAACAACCGGAGCCGTCGTCGCCGCACACGTTGACAACTGCGGAGAGGTGACGGCTCGGGACGGGTCGGGTCGAGTCGGGTCGATGGAGGGACAGACAGCATGGCAGCACGACAATCGCCTCGTTAGGCACGCTAGCGGGGGGTGGGGCGGTTGGTTGAAGTCCCCGCCCTCCCTCTCCCTCTCTCTCCCTGCCCCACCGCCAATTGAGTCGAACGATGGAGAATCCATTGGAAACCCATTCGAGGCAATTCCAAAAGCGGCTCGGAAACTATTAATATTTGTGCGATTCGACGGAGTGATGATGCCATTCCATAGATATTTAGGGTACCCCTGTCTACATATCAATACCCCGAACATATCCATACATTCATATCCATCTAGCTACACATCTAGCTCTATGTTTCAACTGCGGAATATATCTTAATTGACCGTACAAAATACGCGTGGAACAGCGGCATCGCCTGAATGGGCGCCATATGGAAACGCCTCGTTCTTGAATTGCTCCAAATGCTCGGCCCTCCCCATCTCAGTACAGCACAGCCCAATCCATCCCATGGGGCGGCGCTGTCGACGTTGCCCAAATGTCCATCCAACGGTCCATTAATGCGTCCGACAGGCCGACAGACCGCTTCCGACCGGTTCCGTTCGCCAATCACTTGCTAATTTGATGGCTGTTAATAATTTCAATATGTATTTCGTGATTGCTCGCGATGTACCTGTTGTTGTTAGCTTGACATTGTTGTTGTTAGCTTTACCTTACTTGTTGTTAGCTTTACCTTAGTTGTTGTTGACTTCGTTGTTGTTCATTACTTTGTTGTTGTTCATGGCTTTGTTGTTGTTCATGGCTTTGTTGCTGTTCTCGACTTTCATCTATTTCATCAGCACCCTGATTATTTACTTGACTTGTAATAGTCTTCACCAGTCGAAGTCGGGGGTCATCCGTAAGTCTTTCGAAGTTCTCCTGCTTGCCGACATTACTTGGTGTTGGTGAGCCGTGTTGTTGTTGGCCGTGGTGTTTCGGTTGACTGACGACTGGCGAAAGATTCGCGCTGGCCTGCCTGGAGTTCATCAATGGATCCAGATGATATCATGTTCTAATATAAACACAACTTCTTGGCCAAGCTTCCGCGGCTGTCCTAACAAACGACGACCGTCCGTCCGTCTGTCCATCCTCCCATCCGTTCTACGTCTTCGCGATCCACTCGATTAGTTAGTTTTTGTTTTATCTGTTCCTAATTTGTTGTTGCCGTATTCATAAATTTCAACCAGCTCAGTTCTCAATTGTTTTTGTGTGCCGTTTTTTCGCCTTTTATTGGAAAGTTGAAATGAAAATTAACAAGTTATTTATAACGTGGTCCATTTGCGTATATCCATGAATACTGCTTGGGTGTGTGTATATGTGTATGTATTGTGTTTATGAAATGCATTTGCATTTAGAAAACATTTCAAAAGTTTCGACACATCTCGATGCTTGTTGTTGTTGCACGTTGCTATAGTGTGTTGTTGTTGCTGGAGCTTGTTGTTGTTTCTGTTGATGGTGCTGTCTGACGCGTGTGACGCGATAATTGAAGCTCGTTATTATCGTTTATTCCTGGAAGTGATAATCGATATTTCTATGATGCTATAAATCCAAATCCCAACCCCCTCCCCCACACGAGCCCCTCCCACGAGACCCGTGTTTACTCGACTACAGAGGGTTTTATTTATGAGAATTTGCGTGTGTATTTGTGCGGCGTGGAGGGCGCTCGAGGGGCCCGTCGCACCAGCACAAGTGCAAATACAACGGAGGCTCTGAAGCCTTGAAACCCTCTGCTAATGGCAGTGGATAAATAAGAAAACAATTGATTCGTGCTTGCAGTATAAAGGGTTAAATATCGGAGTGGCAGGAAGCTTCAAAAACAAAATTTTTAGTAGAAAACTGTTAGTAGAAAATTTTCATTAGAATTGGAGAAATTGACATTAGAAATGTTCAAAATTGTCATAAGAAAACATTTTACTTTAGGAATCAGATTCAGGAATTGTCATTAGATTGTGGAAAATTATCATTAGCCATGTTCAAAAGTTGAAAATTACCACGAAAATTATCATTACAATATCATTAGAAATTATGTTAATTGGTTCGAGAAATTAGGAAAATTATCATTAAACATTTGGAAAATCCTCATTAGAAATCTGGAAATTTTTCCATTGCCACCCTCGATTTCATGACTCCTTCATCATTCCTTCTCGATCGATCAAGTCACTGATTTAGTCCCTTCGTCTCTCCCTCTCCCCCCTGTAGACGCCGTGATATGCCTCATGGTCCTCCTCGCTGCCACCTCCATTCTGTGGAGCGTCTCGACGCACATCCTCTCGGGCGACTTCCAGAACGGAATCATCGGTGCCAAATTAGTGTTTCGCCCTAGGGACTTCTCGGCGCTGGACGAGAGGGCCAAGGAGATCTTCTACCGGGACCTGGGCAACCTGATCAACGAGACCTACACCGAAGCTGCCTTCGTTGCCGCCGACCGACGCGGCAACGAGATCTCCAAGCAACCGCTCGTCGCCGAGGAGCGCATGGATGGAGAGAGCCGTTAGTGGCCAATAAAAAAATAAAAATATATAAATGATTTCAATACTTGCACTTGCAGAAACTGAAAAGCCAAAGGTACGAAAGATCGCGCATCTCTTCCGGACGAGCGCGAGGGCCAACGAGCCGGAAGCCGAACCGGATCCGGAGCCGCAGGACGACAGCGCGACTACGGCGACGACGCTGCCAACGGTGAAGTTCGACCCGGTGCTCGACCGGAAGTTCCTGGCCACAAGTGAGAGACTCAATGGACATTCTTTTGAAAGCGATTTGATGTTCTGCCCTCTATTCCAGTGACGATTGACGTCCACCTGACGCGTTGGCGCCAGAGCTCGGCCGTCCAGTTCATCTATAGCTTTCCATTTTTGTCGGAAATCATCAGCATCATATGGGCGGCCATGTGCCTGATCTTCCAGTCGGGCGTCAAGAAGTACTGGTACGTAGCGACGACTCCAGGGCCCCGGAAGCACGATTTGACACCGAATGTTTGTCCATTGCAGGGGCCTGCCGAAGCCGTGGCGCATCGTGGTGCCCTCGATGGTCATGTTCAGCCTGATGACGGTGAGCACGGCGGTCTACACAGTCCTGGCCAACCGGTACCTGCGCGAGTTCTGCACCGACCTGCGCGCGCACCTCAGCGACCCCAACGCCCTGAGGTGAGTCCACGCGACGTCCACCGAATGAGGTTGGTGGTCTAATTGTTTGGCTTCTTCTTGCTACAGCTGCGGCGAGGCGATCTCGGTGCTGCGTCCCGCCATCCGACAGCACGAGTTCAGCCACGACGTCTACCTGAACCTCTTCCGCATCTCGTACACCCTGTCGCTGGTCCTGTGGCTGCTGGCGCTGCTGATCATGGCGCTGCGCTTCGTCTTCGCCATCGACTTCCAGCTGGTGGACGTGCAGAGTAGCTTCGACCCCAAGCTGAAGCTGAAGCTGAAGGGCCACGGCGGCGGTCGGAAGCACGCGGCGAACCCGGAGTTCACCGAGGTCCTGCTGAACTCGCCGCACGACCAGACGCGGTTCCTCCACGTCGGCGAGGGCCACAAGTCCGAGGACGACTTCCAGAGCGCCAAGTCGCAGTTGAGTGAGGTGGCGTCGCCGCTGCTCGACGGCGGTGACGAGGCCATGCAACGACAGCAACAACAACGTGTGCTCTAGACGATGTCCAGCAACCACCGGGCAGGACGAATAAATCAATAATCTCAGGACCCTCCACTCTCTGCCAGACGCCGCTGGTCAAGCGCGATATTGTCCAGAGGAAACTGTGCGACGACGCTCTCCGTACTTTATGTATAGTTTAGTGTTTATTTATTTTTTTATATTTTTTTAAGCATTTGTAACCCCTGTGCATGTAACAAAATATACAATATGATTTTCAATCAACACCGCTTATCTTGCGAGATGCTCCCAGCGACTAAGCTAATGGAAGAACGGACTACGAAGCGCTTCACATCAGCTTCATGGTGATGGTCTTTGTCTCCAGGTAGTTGTCCAGGCCATCCTTGCCCAGCTCGCGGCCCATGCCCGAGTGCTTGTAGCCGCCGAAGGGCGTCTGGGGCAGCACGGCGTCGTAGCAGTTGATCCAGACGGAGCCGGCGTCGACGCTGTTGGCGAACTTCATCGCCTTGTTGATGTCGTTGGTGATCACGCCCGCGGCCAGGCCGTACTTCACATTGTTGGCCCGCTCAATCATCTCCTCCAAGGAGCTGAACTTGAAGATCGACTGCACGGGACCGAAGATCTGCGAAGAAATTCAAGGAATCGTTTAATAAAATATTCTAAAATCAAGCGTGGTGTTATCGAAGTCGCTTCGGAATCGCTCGCGACTTTGTAAGGAATGTAAAACGCGCGCAACTTCGAAAAATCGCTTGTGCTTGTGAAAAACGCTTCGAGGTCGGGCTCAACTTTTCAAAACGCTTCATATCAATTCAAAATAAATAACAAAATAAATTAAAATCGAACGTGACACTTGTAGAAAGCGCTTTTAAATAGCGCGCGACTTTGCTTAAAACGCTTTGTATTATCATATGATTATGACTACTGCGAAGAATACAAAAATCGTTTCTGATCTCGCGCGATTTGAGGACAAGGCATCGAGATCGGCGCGACACAATCGTGCGAGATGTAAAAGTCGCTTCAAAAGTCGCGAGTGGATGTTATCGCGCGATTTTAGTAGATGCCACTGACCTCTTCCTGCGCGATCTTCATGTCGTCCTTCACGTCGGCGAACACGGTGGGCTCGATGAAGTAGCCCTCGTTGCCGATCCGCTTGCCGCCGCACATCAGCTTCGCGCCCTGCTGCTTACCGCTCTCGACGAAGCCCAGCACCTTGGTCATCATCTCCTCGTCGATCTGGGGGCCCTGCTTGGTGGCCTCCTCGAAGGGGTTGCCGACCTTGCGCGCCTTGGCCATGGCGGTCGCCTTGGCCACGAACTTGTCGTAGATCTTCTCGTGGACGTACGTCCGGCTACCGGCGCAGCAGCTCTGGCCGTGGTTCGAGAACAGGGCCTCGTGCGTCGTCTCGACGGCCATGTCAACTAGCGGGGGAGGAGAGGCAGATGGGGGTGGAGAACGATAAATTAGAAGACAGACTCGAACTCACTGTCGGCGTCCTCGAAGACCACCACGGGGCTCTTGCCGCCCAGCTCCAGGGAGACGCGCTTCAGGTTCGACTTGGCCGCCGCCTCCATCACGATGCGCCCGATGTCGACCGACCCGGTGAAGGCGACCTTGCGCACGTCCGGGTGCTCGCTGATCGCGGCGCCTGCAGTCGGCCCGTAGCCGGTGATGATGTTGATCACGCCGGCCGGGAAGCCGGCCTCCTTGGCCAGGGCCGCCATGTGGAGGGCGCTCAGGGGCGTCTGCTCGGCGGGCTTCATCACAATGGTGCAGCCAACGGCGAGGGCAGGCCCCCACTTCCAGGACAGCATCAGGAGCGGGTAGTTCCAGGGGATGATCTGGCCGACGACGCCGATCGGCTCCTTGCGCGTCATCGAGACGAAGCCGCCGGCGGGGATCGTGTCGCCGAAGAACTTGTCCGTCCAGCCGGCGTAGTACTTGAGGGTCATGATCGAGATCTCCACGTCGAAGAGGGCCTCGGCGAAGGGCTTGCCGTTGTCGAGGACCTCGATGTTGGCCAGCGCGATCTTGTCGCGGGTCATCAGCTCGCAGAGCCTGCGGGAGCACGAGGAAGGGAATTATTTAAGGTGAGGGCGGAGGGATTTGGATGCGTCGTACTTGTTCATCAGGTCGGTGCGCTGCAGGGGGCTCATCTTGCGCCAGGCGGAGTTCAGGGCGAAGGCCTTCTTGGCGGCGGCCACGGCCCGGTCCACGTCGGCCTGTGGGGCGGGAGGGGAGGATGTCGTGCGAGAGTCGTGTGAGAAAAAAGCGAAAGTCTTACCTTATCGCCCTCGGCCACCTCGACGATGACCTTGCCCGTGGCCGGATTCCTCGTGGGGAACTTCTTGCCCGAGACGGCGTCGACGAACTCGTTGTTGATAAAGAGCTGCAGAGGGAGGAGACACGTGATAATTCCCGACGCCAATGGTTTGTTTTTATGTGATTTTTAATTATATTGAACGGGGGTTAAATGTCTAGAACGCTTCACGCGAAAGTGAAAAGTAGGTAAACAATCGAAATGTTGCTTCCCCCGTATCGGAAATCGGATCATGGGAATTGGGTTTTTTCTACGACGGGTCACCCTGTACGATCCCCATCCCTCACGGTAATCAGCTCCTTTCTTCTCGCCAATTGACCAGTCGCCATTGTCGCTCCATCATCCCTCCAGACAAATCTTATCAAGGTCCACTTAAATTGCAACACAACACACAGGGGGCTTATCGAATTACGGCAGTCATTTGCAGAGTCAACAACATGTTAAAACATTTAGCGGCTCGTTATCTTGTGTAATTTCTGCCTATTATTGTTGTTATTACAGTGAACCGCAATTGAACCGGCAACAATTACTCGGAAACAACATCGACAACGATGTCGGCGGTTCTCGGTCTCGTGACAACCGATAGGCTGGCATTAATTTCGCTCGAAATCTTGGCGTTTCACACGCCAACCCCAACGCAAAATGTTGACAAATTGCGGATAAATGCGACCGTGATTTCTCTCGCGAGATGGGTTTTGTAGTTACCAATTAATTAAAACATCGGGAGCAGTCGCGGACTGCAAGTTTCTCTCTCACGCTCTCGCTGTCTAGCATTCTCTCTTCTGTTCGTGTAGGAACAGAAACAGGTTGTACAGGGTGTTACTTCAGTCGATTACACCACAAATCGTTACTCGACTGTTGATTTCGTTAATATAAACTAATATGTTTTAAACAAATGCTTAGGGTGTCATTTGTTATAATCATTGTTATTCTCTCAAAAATATCAGAATGGATTAAACTTCCATAGATCACTAAAATTGACATACTTAATATCGGGGTATTAACATATACATTGCTAATATATATTGATCGGTTGTGACCATATTTTTAAAGAATAAGTTAATGCTTGTGAGATTAACATTTCTTTTCAAATTAAGAAAAAAATTTGAATCAAATTTATTTATATTAAAATAATACTATTTATATATTGGAGTATCCAATTAATAGTTTTTATTTTATTCAAATTTTCAAACGACTATATTCTTGCAGGTACAGAAACACCCTGTAGGTTAGTATCAGCAACTTGTTTACAAAAAAACTAAATTAAACTAAATATTAACAACACTCACAAATTCCTTATCGGCGGCAGAAAGCTGGAAGATTTAAAACACGAATCGCGTACAATCTGTACAAACGAGGGCAAAAACAGCTGTAACAACAACTAATTCCATGACGTGGTGAGTTGTCAAACGTAACAAAACAACAACAGAAACATAGAATATTTGTATGGAAATATAGATTATGCAAAGAGCATTCGAACGTTACTTGGAATTTCAATATAAATAAATAGTATTTCTTCTTGGTAGTTTTACGAAAACTTAATAAAACTTAAGTACCTTGGTGTATTTAATTTCTTGATTTGGATTCGCCATGATTATCTATATGTAACGAGTACAGGTTCTGAAAGCGACTTATTCTTTCCAAAAACTACAACAGCAGCAGGCTCCAAAGAATTCCACGTTCACGCGGTTGGCAGGTCGACGCTCAACTGAGGTCTCCTTGGCGGGATGCCATCATTTATAGGCGGGACTCGTCCGTCCGACCGTTCTTCACAAAATCTGCCGACCGGCAGGCTCACAACTGAGTTTGTTTTGCCGGCGACCGGCCTCTCAAAGTGGTTTGTTTTTGTTTGTCTGGCGTATCAGAGCTTTTACAGTCAGCGCCCGCTTACAGCACTAAAACGAAAATTTAGATGATGAGAGCTGATAAGAATCGCAAGTTTTCTTTCAGACGCTGTTCGAGTTGGACAACACGTTCCGGCTTCGGAATCTGGAGTGGCTAATTATAGAATGCACAATATGGAGATAATAAAGATATAAAGATAAGAGAATTCACTGTACTCTGACTGAGAGCAAACAGCTCAAATAGTTCTGTCTCTCTGTATTTATGACAGAAAATTGGTGCTCTACATTTAGAGCTTTCGACAAAGGTTGGTGTCTTGGGTGGGATTTGCCGACAGGGTGCAGCGGAGACATTGTTATTAATTATTTTTATTGCCAAAACGTTTCTTAAGACAATTGCATACTTTCAGCAGAGAACACACGGTATTAAAGTAAACATCGAGATCGTGAAAACGCCATTCGAACCATTCTCACAAATCGCTGTTCGATATGAAGCGGTTGCCCTCCGACTCGGCTCCATTGTACTTGCGGTCCATGGCCGAGAGCTTGCGAATGCAACCTGCAACAACAGTCAGATCAACGACAACCACTACGACTATAATTAATCCTCACCACAATGGTACCCCACTTGGCGCTGGGGGGAGGCGACCAGGGGGCGGTAGCTGTCCGTGGGCGGGGCTCCCTTCAGGCGCGCCCACAGCATCTTCGGGGCGAAGCTGAGCACGCGGGTGCTGCTCTGCGGCAGCGAGCCGACGAAGGGCCGCGTCATGGGCGCGTGGTCCAGGAACTTCAGCTGCGGCAGCGCGAGCAGCAGGCGCGACCTGGGCGAGAGGAGTCGATTGAGATCGGCCGTGGTGGAAGGGTGGAGAAAGCGTTCGGTGGTCACCTGTATTCGTCGTACTCGTAGGAGACGTTGCCGCTGAAGGGCTGCAGGCACAGGCCGTCGGGGCAGATCGGGTTGCCGTGCAGGCTGAGGTACTCGAGCTCGGGGAAGACGCGGCCCAGGGTGGCGGCCGTTGTGTCCAGGTCGCTCAGCTGGAAGACCGCGGCCGTGAGTTGGGGCGTGCAACGGGCTGATCGGACCCGACCTACCTCGTTCTTGTTCAGCATCAGGAGCCGCACGTTCGGCAGTGCGCCCGGGATGCGCTGCAGGTGGGCCTCGCGCAGCCGGTTGGCGTCCAGGACGAGGCACTCGAGCCGCTCGAAGCGTCGGAGCCAGTCGAAGTCCGCGATGCGGTTGTGGCTCAGGTCCAGGAACTCGACGTCGGCCCCGTGCACTGCGACCACGTCGTCGGGCACCGTCGCCAGATGGCGCTGGCTGAGCTGCAGCTGGATGTGTGTGCGGTTAGAAGTCGGTTTCGGGTACGTCTCTAGGTTTATTGCTGTTGTTACCTTCTTGCCACTGCTGCTTCTTGCCATTCCAAACACTATGCTATGCTGCTCTTCTTCTCCTTGCACCTCGGCTGCATCGCACGGTACTCGGTTCGCGATCGGTACGTGTCGATAGCAACACCTCGGATTCCGTTCTGCATCCATCCATTATCATCACCTCCATCCAACCGCGCCGTCTTTGTTTTTAATCTCCCGTCTACTTTTGCTCCTTCTCTTCGTTCGTCGCATTCCGTATTTAGTTCAAATTCACCGACATACCGACGCACGTACGTATGTACGTGTGTGTGTTTGTGTTTGTCTTTCGAAGAAGCTCCGCCGAGCTTTCGTGTCGATCTGCCCACTGCGAACAGCGAGCATCGCGCTCCAGATGGCGCTGCTAGCGAATTCGCCGCGGACTTCGGTGTGTGGTGAATTCAAAGCACGGACAGACGGACGGACTTTGTTAGGTTTTCCTCGCCTTTGCCTCGGGGTTTCCTAATAAAAATGGGTTCGAAAAAAATATGATTTTTGCAACAATTTTCGACACAATTTTCAATGAAATACATAAAATACTCGTTAATCACGACTGTAAAATTTAGTAATCATTTTTAGGATTCGACTTTACTGCTCATCACACAAATGAAAATAAAACAGCTTTGAAACCCCAATACAAAAAAAAAAAAAACGTTTAGAAATAAAAAAAGATCATAAAAAATTATATTTCCATTTGGTAAATTCAAAACTCTGAATTTTCGATCGAAGTCTGAATCTTATCGCAAAATGTTTTCCCTCGTAGTTTGATCGCAGTTCCAGCAATTAATTGGAGCTACCGGCAATGAGTAACCGCGTAACCGTAACCGTTGTGCCGAAGCCACGTGAACTCGTTAACCATTCATTGGCGATGAGTCGAAAAACACACACAAACAAACAAAAAAAACCCAAAATTGCAAAAACCACTTACACGGTCCAAAATCAAGGCGAGGCACCGACTTCACCAAGTCGAGCGCTGTGCGAAAATTCCCATGAATATTAGAAAAACATTTCGAGCACATTGGCGATATATATATATGTATGTAGTTACAAGTGTTGGCATTTGAAGCCCATTAAGCTGACAACGAGTCCTTCAGACGACTGAATCCGAACGAGTACAAAGGGTTCTTCATTGAAATGAATTTTTCCACAGCCTCCAGTGGACAGGCGCCGCACGGACAGACGAATCGAAGAGGCGAAAGACAGACAGACAGACCGACGATGGACAGACAGACGATGGGCAGATGTACAGACCGACAGATGGACGGACGGACCC